>OY743117.1:19907500-20312500 GCA_963555685.1 Acrobasis consociella
CTCGTTTCATAGTAAAAACCAAAGATATCAGGCGTCAAAGATATCCCAAAAATAAACGAATTTGTCGCCCGCGCCGCGCCGTAGTGGCAAAGCCCGCGCGGAGACGCGTTTACGCCGCAAGGTC
Organism: Acrobasis consociella; assembly: GCA_963555685.1. NCBI lineage: Eukaryota > Metazoa > Arthropoda > Insecta > Lepidoptera > Pyralidae > Acrobasis > Acrobasis consociella. The sequence goes on from OY743117.1 coordinate 19,907,625, forward strand.
ATTGATCTTTTATCGCTACGTACCTATTGTATTACGTTTAATATGGGTAACTTAAACCTCGCGTTTCTACCATTTACACGGTAGCACGATCGTGGTGCGTATTTTATTAGCGTTTTCGCATGTTAAGTAGCTCTAGGTGTACTACACCAGGATGGGTGACCGTAAGTGGCATACAAAATTTGCAGCCACCTCCAGCTGTCATCGTTAGATAGCAGTCGTAAAGAGCTGCCTTAAGGCAGCTTGTAAAAATCTTGTAAAAAACAGTGTTGGCTACTTATTCGTAAACACACGATAAACAATAAACTGACTTTAGTCTTAATTTTGTACCTAATCGTAGTCGCAATTTCCCTTCATACTTTACGGGCTTAGAACCTTCAAAATACTAAAGCTGTTATTGTTACTAAGCAAGGAACAAACCAAAGGTACCTAACTAAACACTAATAAAAATGATAGGTACGTAGATAGTAGGTAATTAATAAAGCATTTACCAGCTTCTGCATCTCGCGTGCTGGCTCGGGGGTTCCGCTCGAAAAACTCGAAGACGTCATCTTCTATCTCGACGACTAGACATGGCGCTCCGCTTCCTCATGCATGGGATGGTATCTGCAACTGACCATAGTCAAGAAGCCGTTGGTTTGCGGCCAAAATCGTTTAGCGGTAAGCCACTGTAGCATTCGTTATGCCATGCTTGAGCACGAAGTCGAGGAATGCTCTCACTTTCGTAGAGCCTCCTGGCTTCCCCAGTTTTCCGCACTTAGAAAGTACATGCGCACTATTTCGTAATACGACATTGTTATGGATAAGATAACAGACGCGCGCGGGAAAAGAGCTATCGCAAGTCGCAACCTCCCGTGACGCGAGGGTTTTACCGACTGCCGACTGGGGCGGCGCGTGCGATCTGCGACAGGGTGGCGCGGGCGAGGCGAACGAGCGATGGTAGCGGCGCGGCGGGTTTGCACGAGTGAATCAGCTGTGCTGTGTGTGTGTGCGGCCGTGCGGCCGGCCGAGCGAGTTCATTCATTATTCGGTTAGCCATGTATTGAAAATTTGCGGATATTTCGTGATAATTTTTTTAAAACTTTTTTTTATTTTTTTTATTGCGGTTTTGTGTTCTATTAGTGATTCTGATTCTAAGATTTCAATAAAGCTAGTGGGTTCAAAATCATCCTGTATATAAATCTATATAAATTGGTAGCGTAACACAAGCGAGAACCAATAACTTTCTATATTTCATCACGGAACAAATGAAAAGACTCGAAACCGATATCATTTCTTATTGGTCAAAAGTAAAAAGAGATAGAAAACGTTGATTATTGAGATAGAACTAGCTTAAAGATAAGGACCATTTTTGAAACTAAGCGTTTCACTAACCTAATGGTTTTTTCCATACAAAAATTAGCTTTGTGTATGACTGACGCGTTTTAAAAATGGCATGCATCATGCATCAGCCGTTGTCTTAGATATTGGTTATGTGTGCAGAAATTTCGCGTGTGTGCGTCGATGAAATACGTAGACGATCAGACTACAGATGCAAATTCCTATCCGTGCACTGTGAATGTGTGTAAATCGAGACACTATGGAGAATTGTCTTCTAGGTAGATGCCTAGAGTACTGCGTATATATATACGTATACCTACCCTAAGTAAGCGAGTACGTAGCCAGCATATGGCGCGATGGACAGAAAAGCGCGCGTTTATTTGAAAATAGGGCCTATTATAAATTATTTTTAAATAAAAAAATGCGCATATATTAGGGAACCTCCCGGTAGACAATGTCTTTGAGTCTCTATGGAAAGCACGTGCCTGTCATTTTAGGCCTGCAGTGCTTAAAGGCTTCTGACGTAATTTGACTACTTAAAAAATATGACACCAGCCAGCGCTGGCTATACTAAACAAGAGAACATTAGAAAGAAAAAACAAAAAGTAATGCACTTAAATTCTATATTCAAATAACCATTGCACATCCACACACCACATAAATTCATAAATAATTGAATCAGAACATCGCAATCATGTCCCGATCTGCTGCGCGAGGACGGCGTACATGCCGAGCGCCGTCAGCCCGACGGCGGTCGCGTGCAGCGCCCGCAGCGCGACCAGCGCCCACGCGCTGAGGGATAGCATACTGGCCACCGCGTCCTCCATTAATCCTGCAATCATTTATCAACATTTTTTTACACTATTTTAAAATAAAAAAAATACTTTTTAATAATTTTTCTTTTAATAAGTAAATAGGTAGTAATAATGAAATATTTAAAAATATGAGTTTTGATGAGATGCGTGAACGAAAAATAACATCTACAGTTGTTTGCCTGTTGACGCCATATTTGTTTTGGTGATTAATGGTGCTGCAGATGCAATGGAAAAAAATTAAGCATATTTGAATCATTTGAGTTTGACATGTGTTATTCAAAGGACTGACTTCCAGTACAATTAAAGGCCGCCTTGGTTACAATTAGCTGGCTAATTTAATCAGATGGCTGAAACATATACATGAAATAAAACAGGATACCTAGTCTGTACCTTTTTTAATATATTAATCTTATACCTTTAAACGAGCAATTCTTGTATATTTATTTATTTATATATTTATATGTTTATAAATTTCTGTGATCTCGAAAACGGCTCTAACGATTTCGCTGAAAATTAGTATATGGCGGTTTTTGGGGGTAAACAATCGATCTAGATTAGTCTTATGTTTGGGAAAACGCGTGTTTTCGAGTTTTCAGGCGTTTTTCTTTCCACGCAGTATATGATCGCTAATTTTGTCGCGCCGGCCGCCATCCAGTTTGGCTCAGCGGTTTATGATGCCGTGATGCGGACCACTAGAAAGAGTGTTACGGGTTCGAATCCCACTCGGTGACTTACTTTTGTTATTTTTTATGTTCAAATTTATATATAATTTTTTATTTTGTATAATTTTTAGACAAGTTTAAAAAAATGTAGTTATTATTTGAGATGTAGCCGAGCAAAGCTCGGTCGCCCAGGTACTTTTTGACATAATGAACATATAAATTACCTTTTTTAAAATAATTAAAAGAAAAATATAAGACGTATGATTATTTGGGCAGCCACAATATCATACTTGTGAGTAGTCAGGATTGTATGCTAAGTAAGCTCAGAATAACTGTGTGGGCTAGAGATATTTTTATATGTGATGTGGTTTCACAAGGAAGCTTCTCAAAATCAGCTGACAGAGCTGATAGAGGCCCTCCTCTATCAGCTCGGTCAGTTGATTTTGGGCACTGATGTTTGTTTACCATCTTGTTGTCGATGAAAAGCTTAAATAAACTTATTGTTTAAGTGTACTGAGCGCCTTGATAATGTCAGGGGGTTCGTTATATGAAAAAAAGAGTATTGCGTCAAATAATATAATTACTAACGTAACAGATACCAAACGCCATAGAAACTTAGAAGGCCCGTAAGTAGGCAATACAGGAGTTGCGGGTAGGCACACAGAGATGGCAGCACACACAACTAGCAAAAAGTGACAAAGGACATGTTGAATATGCTTTAAAAGTATTGCATTTAATAAAAGTTATATTCAATTAATTAGAGTGCTACTTAATTTAATAGGAATAAAAGATTTGAATCTTGTAATGATTAATTTTTAGTGCCATTTAGTGACGAGGCAGAGAAATAATCTTAATACCTTTAAACGAGCAATTTTTGTATCTTAACTTATATTTAAATTTATTTTGTCCTGCCGGCCACTGTTCGTCTGGTCCAGCGGGTAAAAACGCGGACGGCAAGATACGAGTGTTACGGCTTCGAATCTCGTTAGGTGATTTACTTTTTTTTATATGTTAAAGTTTTTTTTATAATTTTTAATTTGTATTGTTTTTAGACAAGTTTAAAAAGTTTATGTAGATTATCACCTAAACACCACCATATTACAATAAATAGTAATAACCGAGTAAAGCTCGGTCGCCCAGGTACTTATGTTTAAATAATATGTAATGTAATGTATATGATAGGTAATGATGGCTGAGCGTACCTCTGAAGGGCGTGAGCGCGAGCAGCACGACGAGCACGGGCGCGTGCGCGGGGCCGCGGGCGGCGCGCGCGCACAGCCACACGAGCGCGGCGCTGGCGGCGTGCTGCAGCAGCTGCACGTTGGACTCCGCGCACGCGCGCACGTAGCGCCAGTCGAACTCCGCGCCGCGCGCGCCCACCCACAGCAGCACGCTGCGCGACACCAGCACCTGCGCAGTACAGCCACTGTATTAATTGTTGTGGGTTGCAGCAGAGTAGAATAGGGTCACTCCAAGTCGTAAAAGGCGACTTCGGAAATACAAGCTAAACAAAGCTAATAGACATCAACAAGATCTCTCCAAACCCGTCTAGCCAGCGACAGGAGTGCAGGCTGAGTCCTCTAGCTGCTCCGGCCATGTAAGTTTGACGAACTCCATGGTGTAGTTGGTCACCATGCTAGGCCCCCACCCAGATGTTCTGGGTTCGATCCCCAGTCAGAGCAAGATGAAAAATAGACTTTTTCGAATTGTCCTGAGTCTTGGATGTTTATTTATCTATATACATATGAATTTTTTAAAAGTATAGTATCCTTGAGTTAATATCCCATAAGACAAGTCTTAAACTTACTTTGGGACTGGCTCAATCAGTGTAATTTGTCCATATATTCAAAAATACAAATTATTAGTTGTATGGATTCCTGCAGTGTAGAATAGGGCCACTCCAAGTTCTCCTGTATATGTCATAGAAGGCGACTTAGAAAATACAAGCTAAACAAAGCTTATAAACATCAATGAGATCTCTTCAACCCATCTGGCCAGCGACAAGAGTGTAGGCCAAGTCCTCTGGCTGCTCTGACCAAGTATGGCTCTGGAAGTACAGAGGGTCTATATTATTATTTTGAGCCTACTATATCCTATTGTTGGGCAAAGGCCTCTCTCGGTTCTCCATTTCTCTCTCTCTCTTGCACTTTAGCCTGCCAGTCCTTTGAGTAGGGCCCTAGGTTGTCATGCCATGCCATTTGCACCTGTCATTGGAGTCCACAAAGTTAATACATACGAATTAACCACTACTGAATAATGAATTTTTCAATTTCAATTTGTAGCTGATATGGACAAGTTGCAGATATATGTTTATTTATTACTTAATAAATAATAATTATCATGATCAAAAAGTGTTAAGTAAGTTAAAAATGATAGGTAGATAATGCTATCCATACTTATATATAAAGCTAGAGTTTGTTTGTATTTGAATGCACTAATCTCAGGAACCACTGGTCTGATTTGAAAAATTCTTTCGGTATTAGATAGGTCGTTTATCGAGGAAGGCTATAGGCTATATTGCATCACGCCCGCGACTTCACTCGAGTGGATAACGCGGGCGAAGCCGCGCGCTGCCTCTAGTATCAAATACAATGTAACAAACCTCAGCACTGGCCCATCCTATGGCTGCCGTCAGGATCTTTGCGTGACCCTTGCCTGGCACAGCATTCATAGCAAAGTATATTCCAAGGAGATCTGCAAAGTCCACTGTAGCTTTCAGGATTTCCTGAAAATCACACAAAAACTCATTCAAAAAATGAAGATCCAGTGTTATAAATCTTTTCACATATAATTTCTACACAAAATTATTTATTCTTATTAAAAGTTTGCTCCAAATCCTTTCTGCATGTTAGTTAGAAGGGCAATATTATAAGTAAAAGTACAATATTACCAAAAGGACATCGTATTCGCCCTCCACTTGACTGCTATCAGAATCTGGGAAGAAAGTAGCCAGGAGCAGCATCTTGCAGAGCTGCGTGAAGATGTACAGCCCACCGGCGTACACGCATTTCGAAAATGACGCATACTCTGATCTGGAAAGCCAACGGAGATCATTTTAGTCAGGAATATTTTTATTTATCAGGTATTACAAAATAACCTAAGGTTCAACTTACATGCCAGAAAATTTGTAGGCCATATGATATGGCGCGTAGACTAAGGCTAGACAATTCCCAAAATGATAGAGCGTCATCTTCTAACAAAATTATTCAATTCATTAAATTATTAGAACTAATTAGAAGCCATCCAAAAACTAAAAAGTAGCCCTGAAAAATTAGGTTATCTTAATATTCCTGTCACCGTGACAGTGACAGCTGATTACGATGAGTGTTTTGACATTGACATTTACAGTACATTTCGTTTTACAATTTTTATAAACTTCTGTTCTGAATTTGTTTGTCATAGGTTGTTGTTTATTCATTGCTTTTTCGTTTCTGTGTCAGTGGCCAACCAACACTATACATTTGTGTCAAAGTGATTTAGGATGTCAAGATTTACAAGCATTGCAGGCAGGCATTACTTACATAGGTATTTGTTTTAACTATTGTCAGACAGGATTTTTAAAGTTATAAGTAGCGTGAAATGAATCGTTTCTCAAATGTCAAACTTCAAAACAAAAGTTTGTTTTTTACTTTGTTTCCAAGATTTTAGATCTTATTTTTGTGGGATATCCTATATTATAAATACTCAAGAAAAAAATAACAAGCTCTTCGAGTTTTACTTAAAAGTGTTTTAAGATCTGGATGGACTGGCACATTAAAATACTATAGCTACAATCAAATAAATAAAGCCGGGGCAAGTAACTTTTAATTTTTATTGTATTCTTAATTTATTTGTTATTAATAGTCACTATTATCACCATTATTAATATTTTATTTATGACTTATACAGTTTTCATCTTGTATTCTTTGTAAGTTTTTTAGGGTTGCAGTGAGGAAGGGGTGAAGAAAGAGATGCACAATGTGGGGTGTTCTAAAAAAGGGGTAAGTTGTTTAACCCTTTCATTTTTTAGCACACGCGCAAAAAGGGTGTGGGGTATGCCATCCAATGGCATTGTAGGAATGGAGATTTTTTGGATGTATTCGTGAGTCTCCGTTCACTGCTCGGTGGCCCCCAGAGATCTCTCCGCAGTAGCTTGTTGAAATTTGCTGAGGTCACCTGTCTCTTGCATAATTTGAATACAGTATAGGAAGGCCTGTCAGAGTGTGTGGTGTGGTGAATTTGAAGGGTGTGATTATTTGCAAAACTAAATTGTTTGTGCAATGGTTTGCCGTTGTGCAATTTCTTGTTGGATTACCCTTGCTGAGTATTTTGCCAGGTAGGTAATTAATATATAAAGTGATACTTTAACTATTCCTGTCTCCAGTTTTTCAAATTTTGCTTTAAATAAATTAGTTTAATGTTTTTAAATTTATATTTTAAAGTTATGAATATCTTTGATTGAATATTTAGTAACAACTAAATTAATTCAAGAAGTTTGAGAAGCTCACATATCATGTTTTTATTTTCCAGCGAAACTCAATACAGCTAAAAAAAATCTAATACTAAGTTTTAGTATGTACCTATTAGAATTTAGTATTTTAATTATTTAAAAAATAATAAACCACTATTTTGGAAAAAAAAACAATCCCTTCTTGTTTGAGCTTTGCCAAACTATGGGACAATACAGGCTTAAAAAAAAATTAAATTAAATATTTTTGTTTTTGTTTTGGTAGTACCCATTTTATTTCCTTTATTTTTGTAATAACTAGTGATATTTACCGTTAAACCCGACAGTGGCACAAATTATAGGCTAGTCTTTCTGTCTTATCTATACATATCTATATCTTTCTATACATATAATAAAACAGTAAAAAAAGTGTGTCTGTAACATTAAATATATTTCCAAAAAAAATTGTTGGGGGCGATAGAGAAATAGTAATAGAGTAAGAATTAAAAAAAAAATGTCTGTCTGTTTGTCTGTTTGTACACGCTAATCTCCGGAAATACTGGACGGATTCGAATGAAACTTTTTTGTTATATAGCTGTAAAGCCTGGGCAACATATAGGGTATGTATGATCTTGAAAAATGGAACACCTGATGCGGAACTATAATGGTCCAGCTAAACTATAAGAAATAAAAAATGACGCCTTAGTAAAAGTTGTTCAGCCTGATGAGCATTTTCCAGAGACATAAAGTCCACGCGAACGAAGTCGCGGGCTTCGGCTAGTCATACATAAGTCAGATTTTGCCTGGCCTACACTGACTAGCTAGCTCAATGACAGTGGTCAGATAACAGTTGTTTAGTGTGCGTCACCTAAACGAATGCTTTTTCCATACAAAAAACTTTTCATTAGTGACTCCGCATTTGTAAAATGGCACGTCAGGTTTCCAAAACAATATCAAGTGGCGGTAAATGAGAACTTGAGAATGATTGTACATTATTAATTTCAAAACACGGGTAACTCACGTATAGAGTCAGCTACTGCCGACATGTTTCGACCTCATCCGGAGGTCTTCATCAGGGCGAATGTGACGAGAGGCCCGTACACCGCATCGGCTCGCGACACACTTATATATCTATACGTGAGTTACCCGTGTTTTGAAATTAATAATGACTGCATCTCATGATTGTACATTAGTACAAACACAGAGGTAGGTACAATTCGAGTCTAGTAAGGATCGAACTGTTGCCTCACAAACGCACAACCAGTGTCTCAACTACTTGACCACCACCATTTTAAATAACGCTAGTAATAAAAATAAATTATTACCTACTTGGAAGGCGCTGGATGCAAGCAGCTCTAGATCGGTCGTTTTGGAAATCTTTGGGAGAGGCCTATGTCCAGCAGTGGACGCTATGCGGCTGAAATGATGATGATGATTACCTACTTAATGGAATCGGCCAAACGGGAGTCGGACTCGCGCACGTGGGCCCCACTTAAATATTTATTTTATTCCGTTTTTAGTATTTGTCCCTATCAAATCAAATCAAATATCTTTATTTTCGGATAACATGATCCATTTGTTTGACGACCTCCGTGGCGTAATGGTCAACACGCTAGACCGCCAATCCGGAGGTCTTGGGTTCGATCCCCAGCCAGGGCAAGTTGAAAAATAGCCTTTTTCAAATTGTCCTAGGTCTTGGATGTTTATCTATATATGTATTTGTTATAAAATATAGTATCGTTGAGTTAGTATCCCATAACACAAGTCTCGAACTTACTTTGGGGCTAGCTCAATCAGTGTAATTTGTCCCTATATATATATTTATTTAATTTATTTATTTATTTGTTACAATATATAAATTAAAAACTACACTAAAAGGTTTTTATATAAATTTATTTATTTATTTGTTGAAGCGGCAACAGAAATACTTACATCATGCGTAACAGTTTCAGCTGTCTAGCTATCACGGTTCATGAGATTCAAGATGAGATACGGTTCATGACCCTAGTGACGGATAGACAGATAGACAGACGGATGCACACTGAAGTCTTAGTAATAGGGTCCCGTTTTACCCTTTGGGACTTCTTCTTACATTTAAGAGCTGGGCTCTTGTCGGTGGAGTGCTTTCCATGTCTCTCCTTCTTCCGTTAAGTTCTTAACCTCTTTATATGTTTTCACGTATTATTATTTTTTTATTTGGTCTATAAATTTTCTTCTGGGTTTTCCTACTCCTCTCTTTCTTTCTATTTTTCCTTCCATTATTGTTTTAAAGAACGCATCGTGGCGTAGTAAATGACCGAACATTTTCCCTCTTCTATTTTCTATAATTTGTATTATTTGTCTTTTCTCTCTCAAATCCTCTAGTACCTTTTCATTTGTAATTTTTTCTGTCCAACTTATTTTTGGCTACGGAAACCTAAAAAAAAATTTAAATAAGCCACTCTACCAACCATCGCTATCATTGATCATCATCAACCAGGTCGGAAACGCTAGAAGTAAGTCTCTTCCAATCCGACGTTTTCCAAAATCTACGGGAGGCACACCTACCTCCAGAAGCAGATTTCTTGTGGCTGACCATGACGTTTCCGGCCTCGAAAATAACCATCACATACTTTCATGTTTTTTCTAGATTCTCCTATGTCCCACTTATTGCGATCTTGTTACTAACAAGGGCTTTGGGTACGATGTACTTAGGTAGGTACGTACAATTTAGATCCTGACGCAAGTTTAGAAAATATTCAGGTCCATTTTAGCTCTGAAGTTTATAACAGCAATTATATCAAACATATATCAATAGGTACCTAACCTACCTATTAGAGAATAAAAAATCTTGGTGATCCTAAAATGTGTGTTAGTCAAGATAATCCGCCAAAGGGAAAGCAGAAAGATCTAAAACCCCATTGGCATTGATTAAGGAGAAAATCGCTGGAAATCGATTACGAGCAGTCGAGCACCAGCAAAAAGTGTGTGGACAAGATAGAGATCTCGCGAGGGCCCGCCGACCACTTTTATCTATCTTTTCTTTAACGTAGGGTCACCATACGACAATCTACACGGTGCCTCGTCCTACCTACATAAAGAGTAACAGAATAAAAGTTGTACAAGAGAAATATTTTTTCAAAACTAAAAACCGACTCCACCCCCAAAACTACACAACCGATTTTGAGAAAAGAATCTATTGATCCACCTGACAAGTAGGTATGCTCTTTCAAACAAAAAAAAGGATTTTTTTTAAATCGGTTCAGGTGTGTTAGAATACTCGGTGAACATACAAAAAAAAAACACGACGAATTGATAACCTCCTCCTTCTTTTTTTGAAAGTCTTTTGATTACCTAAATGATTCCAAATATTAAAAAATTAAGGTAGGTAGGTATAGCTCAAAAATATAACCGTAGAAGATCATAAGGTAAACTTTCAATGTTTACTAGTGAAAGTTTAATTTTCACTCATAAGATAAACTTTACAGGACTTAAATTAAGGGCACCTATCTCGGTGTCTCCATACAAACTTGCCTACTTATTATCAAGCTATATCCCTGCTTGCTACGATACTTGCAATTTTTTTCGCTACATCAAATAGATTGAGATACCTAGTGACATGTAGCCCTTTCAACCATTTCCAACCCAAAACTATCTCCAAGGGACTTGGCCTATCCCGAATGAGGTGGAAAATACTTGTCACATGGTAACCCTAGTCCTTGTCATGACAAATATCCACTCTCCCGCTTTTTACGGCGCGGAGGGTGTCGCAAAAAATGAATAAGGAAATTTACCTAATGTCCACGATTCTTTATATCCCATCTCCATTGTCGCCGCACAATACTCTAATGGAGCGATGACGTGAACACGCGCACGCTTTTATTTCGCGTTCGTTGCTGAATATGTATAGGACAGCTTTAGTCCCTTTGAGATGGTCGGCTATTGTGCGAGATTGTGTATATAAAACTAAAAATCCTTGAATTCTATTCTATTCATCAAAATTGCAGAAACTACAGCTAATCATGCAGTCGTCTAGGTACCACACGTGTGCTTTAAAGCAGAGCTGTTTGTACCTACCTAAGATCTGTGAACATGACTAGCAAATGTTTGAATCTTTCATTACACGTTTGAATATAAAGAAAACCTAAAACTTACAAAGTTAGATGGCAATCTATTTATCATGAAGAAAGCATACCTTAGCTGAGCTATTCTTTATTTTATAATGATAATCAGGGTCAGGATAGTTGCAGCACTTGCAGCAAAAACCTCTCCTTTCTGTTTTCAACTAAGTTCATCTTCAGCTACTTCCTTGTCTTAAGTCAAAAGCAGACAAATCATTCCTTCATCTTAGGTCGTTCCTTATCCTCTTGATCGTTTTCAACTTTCATTACAAATATGTACTTTTTACTTCAAAAAGCTTCAAGCACTTTATGATTTAAAAAAAGCACCACTAATTTATATTCTTTGGCCAGTTTAAAGTGACTTAGGTATAGCTAATTCGAAAACGGTCGACCTGTTTCTTGTCCTGTAGGTTCAAAATTGTGGAACTGTCAACGTCAGCAAATCTGTTATCGTGCGTGTAGCAGTGAATGTGTAGCGAGAGAACAAAAATAAATATGATTTCAATTTGAGGAGTGAGTCGGATGCGTTATTCTGCTCACGCACTGCAGCAGTGGCGAGTGTCGGACGGCAGATAAGACCGTATTGAGCTTAGTCGCGGACCTCTAAAAGATGGACCAGTTGAGGTACATGTGAAGCCAAAAGGCTCTTTGCCGTTTTAGCATAGTTTTTACAAAAAAAAAAAAATGGATTGTCCGGCGCATTTGATGTATTGAGCGGGCGTCTGATGTATTCTTTTACTATTGTGTCTGCTATGACGACGTTTGAAGGGTTAAGACAACTTTAACATATTATTACGAATGAAGCATCTTGCGAACTGAGTACTAATGACCGTCAATAGAGATACTGGAACACTTAATAGACCATTTGTTTACAGCATTTAAGCGCTATTCTTTTTTCGGACGTAGATCCTATAGCTTTCCACATGCAATTACAGTTTTGTATGTATATCATAGACAGTCTTTTCTTTCCAGCAGGAAAAAATGGCTGCTGACTGTTTTTAATGTAGATAATAAGGCTATTAATCCAACTTCACCTGTACAATTTTCAGTTATCTACTGAATAGGAGTAGGTATATAACTACACACCTACAAAAACTAACAAGTGGTACAACGGTCGAAACTACGAAGTTTAGATGTTTTAGTGTCTCAGTAGAAAAATGCGTTACCTCGACCTCGAGATCTAAAATATTCCGGTCCAAAGAAGTCTACGGCGAAATGCCGAAACTTGTGCGCCGGGGGGCCTTATCGGAAACGGCTTACGGTGACCCCATGCAAACTCCCTAATGCGACATCGCTCACCGGCCCTAGCCCTCGGCCCTCCGGCGATCGATCTCGATGCAAAATTGCCGCCGAGACGGGGGATACTATTTTTGTTTTACGCTCGTAATTTTTTTATTGCTCCATCTCATCATGTGTTATTCTATCTCGTTATCTGTAAGTGTCTGTTAGTATTGAGATGTTGCAGTTTGTTTATTGTTTTTGGCTGTTCACGTACTTCAATTTGTAAAGTTGTAGCTAAGGTAGTGGAATTTTTATTTCGTAATTTGTGATCTGCATACCTTTGCCTTCTTTATCCTTGAAGCGGTAATTGACAAGCGGTTAAGGCACTAGCTGTGCGTCTGTGAGGCATGAATTCGATTCTCGATAGCTTATATTTTACCTATAAGTTATTCTACCACGGTAAAAACGTTTCTTTTACATCGGAATTCAAAATGGAATAAATAAACATGATATTCGAAATGCTCTCATATCTGTCGATGTATTCGGGTTTGGTTTGGCTGATCAAAAAGTCCGTTTTATATGCCACTGAATATTGAGCGAGCCGTCGCTCATCTCCTGATCTAATACATATTTTGCTCAGAAGAGGGTATCTACCTTATGGAAGGAGGGGTCTATGACGGTTCCTTAAATCTACGACTATGTATCTGTAAGATAAGCAATCTTTATAATATTTTAAGGGCACAGAGGCACATAATACATTAATATATAATTGAATTCGAACTTTCTTTACGACTAGCTTAATCTTTGTGATTTGCCCGTATTTATTTATATACTAGCTGAAGCCCGCAACTTCGTTTGCGTGGACTTTATGCCTCTGGAAAATGCTCATCAGGCTGAACAACTTTTAACTTACTAAGGCGACATTTTTATATCTCTTATAGTTTAGCTGGACTATTATGGTTCTGCATCAGGCGTTCCATTTTCCTAAACCATTTATACCCTATATGTTGCCCAGGCTTAATAGCTATATAACAAAAAAAGTTTCATTCAAATCCGTCCAGTATTTCCCGAGATTAGCGTGTACAAACAGACAAACAGACAGACATTTTTTTTAAAACTTTCTCCATTACTACATCTCTATCGCCCCCAATATTTTTTTTGGTAATATAGATATAGATATTTACGTATTACAACAGAAATCATATGCTAATAAAAAAATAAGTAATCGGCTCTGTTTGTGTGTAGGAGAGCGTAAAACTGAATAAGTACTTCAGAATCTGACTCACAAATCATCTGATTACCAAATAAGAATACGTTTTCTTTTCAAATCTGACCTGGCTCCTCAATCTTGATGTGCTAGAAATGCTAGAATGAGTCGTTCGTTTTTAAATGCAAAATGTTAGGCGTATAGTGATGGCAGAGTAGAATATGGTTAGTCACCACCCTTAACCTCTCCCACGGGTGTTGTAAGAGGCGACTAAATCTCCCATCAGTGTACTGTAAGGAAGTCAAATGTATAACGAATAATAACGATGGAGGCCATATCTAACATTCGTCTATTTAGAGTCGTCCTTCAACGCTAGCTTCGTATATTATTCATGGAATACGTATCTTTACTCGCCCATAAATATTAAAGCGCTGGAGGATTTTCAATTGGATAGCGATCCCCTTAGATTTTAGGTTTTCTCGTTCCGCGGATTAGAGCGGTTTGATGTACGGCCGCGGGTGGCGGTAAATCAAATTTTGATTGCTATTTTCTTTGTGAAACTCGGCCGTAGTGATGGGAAGGACGCGGAGTTGAGAAGTTGTGATTTTATAGTTACTATAGGGTCTCTAGTAAAGCTCACTAGATTGATTTTAACAAACGATGCCAGTTTCAGAAGCAAATCTTGAGTTTTGAAAAAACATTGGGAACACGAAGTTGTTTTGTGAATTTAGATCATTTGTGACATAGGTACACTTACCTATTTAACAGGCTGTATACCCAATAACACAATGCGCGAGGAACAGGCTGGTTTCCGCAAAGGGTTTAGCACTACTGACCATATACATGTCCTAGAACAAATAATAGAAAAATATGTAGAGTTCCGAAAACCTTTATATGTAACCTTCATCGACTATGCGAAGGCGTTCGATACTATTTCACATAACAGCATATGGTCGACACTAAAAAATCAGAATGTCCCAAATACTTACATTCAAATCATTCAAGACATATATGGAAAAAGCACAAGCAGAGTAAAGACAGACCGAAAGGGACCTACGATAGAGATAGGTAGAGGTGTTAAGCAGGGCGACCCACTTTCTCCAAAACTCTTCATAGCAGTACTACAAAATATCATAAAAGATCTAAAGTGGTCGCACAAAGGAATATATATTAACGGCCAGTACTTAAACAATCTTCGATTTGCAGATGACATAGTACTGTTCTCTGAATCACCATGCCAAATGTCAGAAATGATAGAAGAACTGAACACCTTGAGCAAGAAAGTCGGCTTAGAACTAAATACCTCAAAAACAAAGATTATGACAAACAGCGATAAAACTCCTATTTCAGTGGATGGAACAACTCTGGAATATGTAGAATCCTATATATACCTTGGAAAGCAAGTATCGTTTAGAAACACCAAAAACATCGATGAAATTGACAGACGGATTTGCATAACATGGAACAAATTTTGGAGCTATAAAGAAGTCTTAAAATCTAAAATCCCACTAAAAATTAAAAAAATTATAATGGACTCTTGCTTGCTTCCTTCTCTTACTTATGGATGCCAAACATGGATTTATAACAAGCAAATAAAACAAAAAATACAAACGACCCAAAGAGCAATGGAAAGAAGTATCCTCAACATAACATTAAGACATAAACAAAGAAACACAACAATTAAAACTAAAACTAAGGTTATAGATGCTCTACAACACGCAAGAAGGCAAAAATGGAAATGGGCCGGACATTTAGTACGCGCCAAAGATAAGAGATGGACCACACTAGCTACCATATGGAAAGGACCAACAGGCAAAAGAAAAAGAGGAAAGCCTAGGGAACGCTGGGTCGACGAAATTATTAAATTAGCCGGAATAGACTGGACAAAAAAGGCACAAGACAGAAAACTTTGGAACCAAATGGAGGAGGCCTCTACCCGTTAAGGGGTCCATAATTTAATAAATATATAATAATTTAAATAAATATTAAATTCGGATCTCATTTAGTAAAAAGACATTAAAATTTTTAATTTAATTTACAATTTAATATTTTGATTAAGTTTATTGGTTTTATAAACAAGCATGTAAAATTAATTATGGAATAAAAGGCTTTTTTATTTTTATTTTTATTTATTTTATTTATACCCAATAAATTAAAACAAAGCAGTAGTTTGAACTTTTTATTTATATGACCAGTATTTTTTTAAATAAGTTTAGCTATGAGATCTATGTCAGGTCTAGAAACTAGCATATTAATAGATAGGAGTAAACAGAAACCATCTAAATTATTTTCATCACAAATTTTTCTTTATATACTTGTTTATTCGATAGTTCAAAAATTTTACAGTTTAACCCTTTCAGCGCTAACGACGGATTTATCTGACAAACACTGTCGTGCGTTCGCGAGCGTAGGACATTTCCGACAAAAAGCCACTGTTCGTGTTGTACATAACTTAAGTATCCACTTATTTTGGTTGTAAGTATTTATTTTAAATTAACTATGCCTTGCGCTTTGGGTACGAAAACCTGATATAAAGTCTCGCGGTGAAAGGGCTTAAAACTCTATCTTGAAGCCGCGTGGGAGTGAGATGAGCCTTGGCCTATTCATCATAATACTGACGTGTGTCACAACACTAGTCCGCTCCGCGGCCGTGTACGTGGGTTAACCGTTCCCCAGACGCGGCGACGTCTTATGTGGATTGAGGATTCCGCTCTAATGCCTATTCTTTTTTGGAGGATTGACGTGGAACTAGTTGTTCCCTTGCCGCAGGTGTATTAAATCTATAGTAGTAGCTGCAGTACTGGGCTTGCTTTGTTGTGAAGTAATGTTGTTTTCTTATAACCGTGAGAAATTTTAAGAAAAATCAGTTTGCATCGTATTTGATTTTGCAGTAAAGGAGCTTTGTTTTACAGTAGGGTTTTGATTTGAAGATCAACAAAGCAAAGAAGTAGGTATGTAAAGATTGCTACTAGGTATGTAAATGTCGTCTTAACCCTTGGCTGTACCCATAAATGATAAGAGACCTGATCGTGTCGCCATAAGTTCAAATAAAAATTCTATCCTTAGGTGTAAATACAATTGCAGTCACAATATATGATTTTAGAGTTTCACGGTCACAATTACTGTTATTAGTATTACGGGACTTACCGCGATTAATATCGTTTTTTGCCAGATATTTCGACGGCCCTTCTGCCATCATGGTCGCTGGGCGACTCATTTGATCATTTCATTGAGTCGCCCAGCGACCATGATGGCAGAAGGGCCGTCGAAATATATGGCAAAAAACGATATTAATCGCGGGTAAGTCCCGTAATACTAATAACTGCAGTCACAATGTTTTGCGTACATTTTAGGCTTTCTTTTGTATTCCTATTGTCAAACTTAGTTAACCATGTCATAGTAGGTAAAATAAGAAACAACCATTTTAATCAAGTGGTCTATTAGGCTTCTTTCTAGTGTAGAATACTCGCCTATTTTTTTTTCGTCGAGGTAAATTGGACACGGTTGACTTGCGCAAATCGGAAATGTCTCCTCGAATTTCCGATAAAAATGTCAAAGAGGAATTGATATAAATTTGGGTTTACTTAGGGTTATAAAATCGAATTTGCGTTAAGTTGATTTTAGTGAAATAACATGAATGAAGAGGGGGAGGCCGTAACCGCTCGTGTGATCCAATTGCGGATCCTGAATCACATTCCGCGGCCCTTTTAAATATTTGAGGATGTGCCCCGGGCGGCTATCGCGACGCACCACTTATTTAATTTTTTTGAAGAACGTGACATAAGTTTGCTTAAGAGTTTTGCGAATACCTGCGTTTTCGTAATTATGAAAATAAGGTTTGTGTATTATTTAGGTTATACTTATAAGAAAGTATACTACTTAAGTCCTAACCTAATAGCGAATGACTGAAAATGGCGATAAAACTACGGGTAATAAGTAGATAAAGAAATAAAGAACTTGGCCATGGCAATAAAATATAAAAGTCTTGGAATAAAACGTAAACTATAAAAGAAAAGCAAAGGATAATTCAAGACGTACCTAAGTAAATCTTATTAAACATTTCAGTACTCATTAGCTTAACGTTTGATGTTTCAAATGGATCGTATATAAACGAAGGATTAAATGTTAGTAACATATTGATCCAATAAATAAGAAGTTGCCTTTGAATACGTACTCGTTGTGTTTTTTATCTGCGCCCGATACAGGGCGGTGGGCGAGCCGGGCGTAGGGGGCCACCTCCGGATAAAAAAGGATCTCAAGAAATTCTCGACCCTTTTTATACTAAATAGATAGCTAACACGGCCTGAGTGGAGTTTCAATAGATGCTTTCTCGACGGAAGAAGCGACCTGTAAGGAATCGAGTCGAGGGGCCGAAAAACCATGTTACATACCTACCTCGCTACGCGTGTCGCTTTTTCCTTTTATTTTTACGCGTGCCCTCCTCGAGGGATAAAAGGTGGAATTCTTTTTAAATTGGAAATGTTTTCTAAGAGGATTACGATTTGCGAAGGTGAAGGCGATTGCGAATAAAGGATCGCCCTCTGTTTTGTATTTAACATGCTCAAAATTCTTTCTCTGATCGTTCTCTTTGGATTACACTCGCTTGGGGTAAATGTGTTTGTGTTCTGTGATCAAAACAAGCTTAGGTGTGTTACATGTTAGACACACGTGCTGTTTATCTCCTTATTTCAAATAAATATTCAAAATATGTAAATTTAGGTTCAGGACTGTACCTACACTGGGAGGGAATACGTTGACAACCACAACGTTTTTTATTAATTGACTAGATCAAGAGATATGGCATTAAATGGTAGAGACATTCGAAAGGTTGGATATCGTTTCCATTTTGATATATTCCTCATTCAATATAATTTCAATTTCAATGTGAATATAAAAAAAACATTTTTTAATTTTCGTAACTTTTCCTAGATTTAATTAGCTCACTATCACACTAATATTATAAAGGCAAAAGTTTGTGAGTGTGTGTGTTCGTTTGTTACTTCTTCACGCGCAAACGACTTACTACATACATACCAATTTTGATATAATTTGGTATGCAGGAAGCTGACACCCTGGATTAACATATACTTTGACCGCAGGTAACACCGCGTGGCGCAGCTAGTATATCATGTAGTTTTTCTGTGAGGTCTGAATTTCCCTGACAGTCATGCCGAGTTTTTGGACGAATATACATAATTATAATTACCTCCTTACCTCCTTTTCCATTATCCTACTCTATGTGTCGCTTCCATTGAGATACATATTTTACCTATGTACCTAATTATCATTATCATCATCATCAGGTCTTTTTGTCTCTACTGCAGGAGCACGACCCTTTGTACTACCACAGCCATACTTGGCCAGAGTAGCCAGACGACTTGGCCTACACTTTTCTCGCTGGCCAGTCGGGTTGGAGATGTCTCATCGATGTTTATAAGCTTTGTTTACCTTGTATTTCCTAAGTCGCCTTCTACGACATCCACGGGAGTGGCCCTATTCAATTCTGCCGGAAACCACACGGCACTGTTTTTATACCTATGAATGGAAGTAAAATTTGCCTTCGAGGCTTACTATTTTATTATTAACCAGCATAAATGATCCTGCGGTATAATGATATGCGGTATAGTGATCATTTAAGTACGTATCTACGTGGGAAACATTGCATTGATGGCTCGGAGCTTCAAAAGTTCAAACACCACATAATTTTTTACACATCACATTAATCTCCCTGGGAATAAAAAGTCTAAATACACTGTTATGAGTTATGAGAATTGCATAATGGCGTTAATATACTGAATGTCCGTCACACTTCAATGTAAAGCCGGACACAAAGCAAGTAAAATTGCTGGAAAAGAAGTAATAGCACAAATGGTTACATTGTAATGAACCTGTATTCGATTCTCACCCTTCTCCACTTGTGGTAAGGTGCACAATTTGTACGATGTGAAAGAAATCTAAAATGCAGTGAATGCATGCGATTATCCCCGTGGCAGGGGCTTTAGTTTAAATTTTCACATCGCCCTGCCCTTGTCGACTGTGCAATTTGAGTGAATTTGTACCTACTCCAGGGATATTGAACTTTTCGATAAAAATAACGTGTCTACTCAAATTTAATACGACATCGCCTATAATTTTTACTATTAGGTATAATATAGTAACATATACGTTGTATAAAGCTAACAAAATTTTGTAAGCTCATTTTGAACAGTAACGCGAAGATGCAAAAAAGTATGATTGGAGAGAGAAAAATATCCTGGCTACAAAACATCCGAGAGTAGACTTCGATAACGACGGTCTGTTGAGCTATTTCGTTGAGCTAAGAACAAAGAGAACTACATCAAGCTGATGACTAATATTCACTAGTTGTAGCGAGAAGAACTTAAATAAGAAGAAGACAAAATGTTGTCCAGCTCCTAGGCTATCCAATAGCCCAACGCACGCGAGGGTGTGGCATGTAAAAAAACATTTTGCTTGTTACGATGCGCTTCAAACCGCGTGCGCCCTCTAATAGAGTTTGATATTCTCGCCACGGCTATTATGTCACCAACTCAATACACCACATACTGCTCGGGACAGGTGGTCAATTGGTCAGCATGGTGCTATATTGAGACATACTTTTTCGTTATACTTTAGTTATAAATAATAAATAAATATTATAATATTTAAGTACAAGTAACACTGATGAGCTAGCCCCAAAGTAAGTTTTTTAAACTTAGTGTTGCGGAATACTATACTAACCCAAGGATACTACTTATACCTATTTCATAATGAATATAATATACTTATTATAGATAAACACCCAAGACCCAGTTAGGACAATTTGAAAATGGCCATTTTTCAACTTGCCCTGGCTAGGGATTGAATCCAGCACCTCCGGATTGGTGGTAGCTTTAACAAATATGTCACGGTGTTTGTTACTAACAAGTGTTAATCTATTTTTAACGGCTCATCTAGCTAGGCTGATTTTGGCTTATGTTTGAACGTAATTTTTGCCTTTATTGTTGATTTTTGAAGACAACATTCACGAAGTTCCGAGCAAAGAAGTTATCGTCAGCATACAAATTCTGAACAATCGAAGTACGTATAGATAGGGCATTGAGAATTTTGATTGCTAATTTATTAAAACATCAGCCATTCCTTATAAATATTTAATTGTTTATTTAATAAATAATCCGAAACCGAAACCAAAATGATTTAAAATCTAGAGAAAGGGGAATCTGTCAGTAACAGAAAAAAGATGCACCTAATATGTAGAGCTTTTGACGTCACTGCTATTAGGTCTCGCGCGTACGAAAGTTATAGCGAGAAGTCCCCACCACGCTCCCACTCTAATAATTGAAAGTGCTGATTGCTACTTCAATAATTTACAGTAACAATTAACCAATTATCTTGCTGTTTTCAAAATATATTTCGATTTAGTGGTATTTTTTGTTTTAAAAATATTAACCAAAACATACACAGTAATATAGCCTGTTATAGTTGTAGGCAGTAGGTATATTTATTTCGGCATAAACATAAATGCAGCGTAATACAGCACCGGATGTTGTGACAAAGCAGAGGTTTATGCGGTATTAAGATCGTTTTAGTATTAGCTACATCCTGGCCGGCAGTAAAGGGGCTACATTGGTCATTACGCCGAATGCGGACATAACGCCGAATGGCCAAATAAGCGCAATTTTAATATCACAGTAAACGGTAGGCCGTAGCTTCGGCTACCTACTTCGTTTGTTCGTACAAAGAGCAAAAAAAAAAAACGACGGGTTGCACTCTGGGAGTGCCGGCAGAAGTGAAAACTTGAATATTAACGTTGTGCATTTTTGATATTTGGAATGGTTAGGGAATAATTTTGCACGAATTGCTTTAATTATCAGTATAAAATATTTCAAATCTTTTCTGAACCACAGCCTGTCACAAATGTCACAAGCATGACCAAATTCATTTTCAAATACACAGCAGTATGGCCACTACACAGACGGTCGAGCCATCAGCTGTCACCATCCATGGATGCGCGTAGCACGCTGTAACATAAACACACACGAACATTCGCGCAAGCGCCCTGCGCCGTCTTACGAATTTTCGATCAGGCCACGTGTCCTGACGCGAGTTTAACATTTTTTACCCATTCCAAAAAAAGTGCACAACGCGGCTAAAGAAGTTTTCACTTCAAAAAATTGTCAAAATTTTCTATGGAAATTAAGTCAAATCAAATCTTTATTTGCTAAGAAGAGTTCTACATGAGGATTTTTAATTAAAATAGAATCCGTTTTAGATATCAAACCTGTCGGGTACAGCAAATATTTCGTAACAAATTAATGTTATAAAGACTCGTTATAAAGTCAGTCAAAAGCTCTCTGTTTTCGATCCACAGACCTAAACGTCTCCTGTTTATGATATCGTTAATTTTGAGAATGTGTTAAGAGAGTGAATGTGTGAATCAGATACCTATTTACATTCATAGTTCGCATTCAATATTTAAAGATTGGTCTATAATCTATAACTTCCTTCATTTCCTTTTCATTATATATTTGAATGAGCATATAAGAAACAACTCCACTTCGATAGTTTGAAATTATACCCTTACTCATTTCAGATCTGTAACATGGTGTGTAAGGTAACTCTAAATGTTTTCTAAAATAGAGCATAAGATATTAAAATCTCATCAACATCTTCTATGATTGTTAATTTTTCCACTCCCTCGCTCCCTCGCTGATTATTATTATTTTGGCTGGGCAAAGGCACAGCTAAACTTACCTACAAAATATAAAATTTTTAACAAGATTCTAGGCATTCGCCATCGATGTTTTTTTACGTCGACAATACTAAAGTACTTACCAGAAGTAAGAGTTCAAAAATTATCATATACGTACATATATAATTTTTCAAAACTCAAAACCGGCTTCACACCCAAACTACTCGTACACAATGGATTTTGAAAAAAAATTTATGGGTCCACCTGATCAGTATGCCCTTTCAAACAAAAAAAAACCTCAAGCCAAAAGATCGAAACTTTTTGATAGTCGGTTTAAAAATACTATAAATATGGCACATCTTTTGATAACAATACACCTACAGAGTCACAGCAAACATAGTTTATTTAGTTGTACACTATTGGACAAATGGAAATGGCCGCCGCCGCCCTATGGTAATAAAAGAGATACATTATAAATCGCAAGGGATACTGTCCACGGTTATTACCGGGGAACGCGATCCAAAGTAGACACAGATGGAGACTAATCTCAAATTAAGACATGTTTGGTGTACTTACATTAATATATGATGAAATTTCTATGAAGAGCACAGAACTCTATGGGGAATCGTTTTTCGTTTCCTTTTGGCACTTACTCCTTACTTATATTGTACCTACATCAAAGTATGATTGTTATCTGTTTTGTGTGCTGAATAAAGAAATAAACTAAAATGAAAAGGGGCGCCATTTCAAGTTTTAAATGCAATATCAATTAAAGATATATCGATAAGCACTTGTAGTAGTTGTAGGTGTATTGTAATCATCTCAAAAGTGTGGATTATAGTTAATACGCACCGTTTCCTCGTGGTAATTCTAGTTTGTCATATCAAACCAGTATGACTACGAGGATATGCATGACCTCGTAGTCATATTTACAATATTTTTTTATTACTTTTAGACATAAATCAATAAATAAATAAATAAGCCTTTTTATTTCCTTAACCAATTTACATATTTTACACTACAATTATTATTATTTTTTTCTCTATGTTAAGGCCCCTTTCTGGGTATAGGCCTCCTCCAGACGTCTTCACTCCGGTCTATCCTCTGCCTTTCTTTTCCAGCTTTTTCCAGCGATGTTTTGTATATCATCCGCCCATCTCTCTCTAGGGCGCCCTCTACTTCGGCGGTTTATCGGGCCTGCCCTACTTTTAGACATACGTGGTATCAAACTATAAGAGAGCAACGCAGCCTCACATCTCACATGTGCTTTTTTCAGGCCTGTTTCTTTTCTGTAATATTGCTATTTTCATTCTTTCATTTAAATTTGGTATTTGAATAAAATAATGAAAATTGATTAGGAAGACTTACGAGGTTCTGTGACTTTCAATGTATCGTAGGTACCGACAATATTTGTATGGAACTTAGTCTCTGCGTACCTCTACTCCCTCGCTCGAGGCGTGGACGAATGTACTTAAATATTTTATTGTGTTTTCACGGCGGCATAATGGCGAGTTATCATTTCTGCCCGTACACAGTAACTGGGATATGCCGTCGTAACATCTTTACGTCCGCTGTCATTAGGCCACGGTTCAATTAACTCTTTAATGCCCTCTTGTTTTAAACTTTATGGCGAGAAAAGGTAATTTCGATCGAACATTTCTTTTGTCTAGTGTTATATGTAGTAAAACAAAACAACTGCGGTAATTTTTATAAACTAGCTTTTTGGACGGTTTTTTGTGCAGCTGTTGAAGTTGGGTGAAAAACTGCTGGCAGTAAAGAAAACATTAAAAATGGCTTGTATGCCAAATCTGCTTTCAGTTTCTAGTTCCGCGGGGGTACTCAGCTTTAGACTTCGAGTGTTTATGACTTGATAAAACCATACCATATCTCTGAATTACATTTTAGTCCACAACTTTTACCTACTTATAACTTTCCCTGCCGACGAAGCGTGAAAGCGCGTCGCTTGCTAATGCAATGATGAATGAGTGATCAACAGTGGAGGGTAAAAGGGTTGCCGTGTATCGGTAAATGATGGATGGACTTCTTTGTCGTCGCCGCGACATTATCTCTATGTACTCGAGGCGACCTGTCATCTAGGAAAGTTTGTAATGCAAGGGTTTCTATTACGCTGCTTTTCCAAGCACTTATGTACGACTATATATTCTGTCATATGGACCCCTCTTGAGTATAGGTAAAGTTAAGTTAAATAAGTGTAAAATAATAAAATTAAAGCCAACATTGAAAAATAAATACGCACCTAAATGACACTAATAGTGAAAGTGATAAACAAAAAAAAAAACTATAAAAATAATAACAACTAGACTAATACTATTATATAAGAAAATTAAGAGAATAAAACAAATAAAGACTTTTATGATTATGATAATATATTATTGAACGTACCTAAGTGTAGTTAAATCTTCAGGTGCTTTTCGTTGGATACAGGTGTACAAGATCAAACAAAAACTGATTCAGCAGACAAAAGAAGGAATTATAAACTGATAAGTAAAAAAGCTGATCAAAGTACGTGGTTACAATTGGCGCCCTTTATATTCTCTTAATGAAGCTGAAGTTCTGTGGCTGTTGCTCATATTCTTAAAACGAGCTATTTCTGTTCCAAAACTGGGCAAAGGCCTCTTTTACTTCCATTTCTTTTGGTTGGTATGTTGCTCTTGACCTCGCAGTTATATAAAATGTTTCGTGCAATCTTTTATAAAAAAAATACGAGTAGGTACTATTTCCCTTTAGAGCAAAGAAGATAAGGGATTATAAGACTTAGTACATACCAACAGAAAGTGAATTCGATTAAAGCCCTTGCATGAACTTACATTATGTATGAGTGAATATATCAATTATTGTTTGACATCCTACCTAAGGAGTAAAGGGTAACTAACGTTCATGTAAGAATGCTTGATGACTTATCTTCAATAACAGGACGGGAGTGATGTGTACCCTTACATCAATAAATGATGGATCACGTCTCATAAACCTATGACCCATTATCTCTATGTTAGTAAGTGGGTGTATACTTGTTTGCAAAAGGAGTCTTTAAAAGTGATAAATTAATGAGATATTGAAGTAGGTAACTGTGTTAGAAAATAGAGAATACCTAGAAGTGTTAGAAAATGATGCGCTCTCAAATCAGCCTTGTAGTCTGAATTTTTTTAGGTTCGGAACCTAAAGAAGCCAGAGGTCATTCTGCGTTTAAATTTATACTATTTTTAGTTGGGACAGATGGTAAGTACCTAGGTATCTAATTATTGTTCGTCTCTTTGTTCAAGATCTTTGCATTTAGATACATTCAAAATAATAATAATATACCTATGTGGTAAAGATTACGCGTAAGTCATTCCACCGTAAGACCCACCCCACCATTTTTTGTATTAAACGCGATAAATATTAATTTAAAACATAAAAACAGCAGCCACATCATTACGAGCTTATCATCGGCGCGCAAAAAGCCGCGGATAAAAACCGCGCGGTAAAAAGCCGCGCATGTTTATTGTATGAGAGGCTGAATTTCAAGTGTTTTTTCAGCTTTAATGGATTGTCCGTTTGTCCCGCCGTAACCCATGGACGTGTCGAGTTTTCCATTTAAATAAAACATTCGACAGCGGTCGGTAATGTTTCCTAAGTGCATTTGGTGATATTCTTAGTTTTGTTAAAATAAAAATAAATACGTACCTACCTACTCTTACTTGTAATATTTTAATAATACTCTACAAGGTTTGGATATAGTTAAAAATCTTTATTTAAACAAACATAATAATATAACAAAAAAATATTTGTTACCTACAAAAAAAGTATCGACAGACAAAGCTCAGGAGTTTATTTTAAACTTGTTCGGGTTATGATTGCAACACGAAAATCACAAATGAACACTCAAGTTTTTAGTTTCTTCCTTCATGAATGTCAGGATAAATAGAATATATCGTGTGTTGCTCTGACGCGGTACTACCTACTGTGCTAAACATATAGGTAAAGATTTCAAAATCGAGTACTTACCTAGGTAATAAAAATTCTAGTTAGTACCTAAGTATTTGATTTGTGCATGATAAAATTTTTTGTATATCAAAAATCGATTTTAAGATTTAAATAAATTTCGACTTTATTGTACTAATTATTTTATTCAATCTTATCGACTATTTACTTACCTATACGTACCTACCTACTTACTTAGGTACCTATAATTGAATGCAAAATAATGTCTCCAGTTTACCTTTGACGAGTCTGTATAGGAGAGTATGAGTACGTAGGTGCCGGCGTTTTCAGTCTAACTTATAACGGAAAACGTGCATGTACCTTATTTTTCGCAAGTCATACTTAATATCACAAATTTTCGCTAAGTATATTAAGGAGTATATTTTTGAAGCAGGATAAATGAATAACAAAATGACAGGCACATTGCTAAACGCTGTAAAGAGCACACAAATCGTGTATAAGATAAGCCACTGACTGACAGCGTTGCCAGTCACGGCTGAAATATTAATCACGTCGTTCTGCCGGTCGCAAACTCTATGGAAATGGAGTAAATAGATGGCTGACTTCGTTGCGCCGTCGGACGAGCGGGGCTACAATAAACTGCTTTGAAAAATCGTGAAAGTCAACTGCAGGATTTGGAATCCTGTTGATTGCTTTTCTGTTGCACTTTTGTAGTTTAGCCTACAAGGGAATTGTAATATGCTATTTATAATTGGCAATATGCGCCCTGTATATATATATCTACACCTGAAGTTTTTTATTTAATTGCCTCATATAGGTACATATCATTACAGGTTTATAAACCTAATGCGATAGTACATTACATATCATAACAAATTACTTATCAGTAATGATATACCTATATGATTCAGCAGAGTAGAAAAGGGCCACTCCAAGGCATCCCGTGGATGTCGTAGACAGCGACTTAGGAAATGCAAGCTGAACAAAGCTTATAAACATCATGAGACCTCTCCAACCCGACTGGCCAGCGTGGACAGTGTAGGCCAAGTCCTCTGACTGCTCTGGCCAAGTATGGCTCTAGTAGTACAGAGAGGGTAGTGCTCCTGCAGTGGAGACATAAAGATCTGATGACGATGAATGATATACCCGTGTGAATTCGTTTAGAGTAGTAGTGAACAAGTCGATCTTCATATCAGCTACATTAAATACCATCATGGTCCGAGGAAGACGTTAAATTGTTGGTTTCAATTTCAATCACTTTAGTTCTTAAACAATGTACATTGTGTTAGAAATTATAAATAGGTAACTATATCAAAATTAAATAAAAATATTTAAAATCTAATACATAACAATTTGAATCTTAAGAAAATTAAATTAAAAGTACTAGTGATTATTGTTGATCTTAGATCGCAAATAGATATAATTACCCCTAAAGCATAGGCTATGTCTTGCGGGCTTAAATATTTACTTACCTATATATACCTACTTACCAGCTGCTTCTCTTCCCACGCAGATCGTAAAAGCCGATCGAGGGAATGGGCAAAAATGCAAATCATGTTAACAGGCGATGCGGCTAGCAACCCATCACTGTATTGATTGCTTTTCCATCTTCTCGCCCACCATGACGCTAAAAGTGGCTTTTGGGTCTTGCGGCCCTGGGCTCTGCATAGAACCGCAAGACCCAAAATGCTCTGTCTGCCCCATTAGGGATAAAGACGTGATAGTATGTATGTATGTATGTATGTATAATAAACTTACTCTGTTTCACAGTTGATTTGAATGCAGTCCGCTTTGCCAAGGGGGCGGCATTGGACCGCGCGAGAAAGCTACTAACCGATTAACCGCGCATTATGAAAATCGTTGTTCAATGATAATTACTTTTTTGCGCCATCATACGCTAGGCTTGCATGCATTATGATTTGCAGATACCTAGCTGTCTTTAAGTTGAAAGCAATTATCGTATGAAATTATATTATAAGCAATCAATATTGAAATAAAATATATACTTAGGAGATGCGAGATAGTTCTGTCAGGATCGTAGCAAGTGGAGTTCTAAAGCAGGACTTTTTCACCGCGAGACTTTATATCAGTTGTCGTGCCCCCAGCGCCAGGCATCGTAAATCTAAAATACCTAAATACCTACAACTAATAATTGGCCAAGTGCGTGTCGGGCCACGCGCAGTGTAGGGTTCCGTAGTTCCGAATGCCAACTTTGAGTTTATGCCACTAAAAACGTTTAAAAACTAATTATTTATTGAATTTGTATGAAATTTCTTTTTCCGAGTACATTTTATAAGTTGATCGCCTATAACTTTTTAATTTGTATACCCTACTTAGCTCTGATAGTTTTCCTTTAAACTACATTATATATACTATAGCTGTAAATTTTTTCACGTGGCCATATATAACCGTTTAGCAGATAGAGGGGGGGGACACTTGCCTCCATCAAAATTGTTTGTCTTCCAACCAAATATTTCAGAAACGGATCCCTAAATCCAAAAATGGTGTTAACAAGCTCACAATGTTTTTGAAAGACCTATTCAACGACACCCCACACAATGTGTTTGTCGAGAAAAAAAATATTGACTACCTCTTTACTTGTATGGCAGCTAACCTAAAAAAAAATATTTTTCCAGATTTTATTTTACGACTTTTTTGCCATGATTAATATACATATCCATGCCAAATTACAGCTTTCTAGTACTTGTAGTTTCTGAGTAGGACCGCGGACAGACAGACAGACAGACAGACATGGCGAAACTATAAGGGTTCCTTGTTTACTACGGAACCCTAAAAACGGATATGGATACGTTGGTTATGTGCGTTCGCGGAATGGGCCCGACAATGTTTGTCGGATAAATCCGACGTACGCAATCGCGGTTTAAGGGTTAAACAACTAGTTTTAATGGGACATACCTAGGCGTGATATAAAAATGCTATCCTGAGGGGTGTCTTTTTCGACTGTACACATTATTTAAATGCATTATCACGTCTTTGTCCTGGACGGGGTAGACAGAGCCCAGGGCTGTAAGACCCGAAGGCCACGCTTAGCGTGATGGTGGGCTAAGGAATCAAAATACTGATTGGGTGCTAACCCCATCGCCTATGAACATGATTTAGATCTCGCCCATTCCCTTAGCCGGATTTTACAATCTGCGCGGAAAGAGAAGCAACAACGTGGCGTTATTTCTCTCAGGTCTACCTATGAGGCCTAAAATTGTTGTTTTATCAAAATGCAATTTAGAAAACAATGCGTCAGCTGGAAAAAAAATCCTACTAGACCTTCTGGTAGGACTATCTCGGTAAGTCGACTGGGACCAATCTCTTTGAAGCAAAAACAACAATAATAAATAAATACGACCAAAAAGAAAGCCTTAAAAGTCGTCGTATCAATACTACCTATTAGAATATAGTCAGAAATATGTCGCAAAGTGTGATCCACGTCTACGAATTCGCAAGTCGACGATATCGCAATGGGCAGTCATTAATATTAAAGTAAGAAAAATAGCCATACGGCCGCACGAGGGGGTGGGCGAGTGGTCACGATCCTTATTATGCCGCGCATAAAGTGGGGAATATTTTACCGACTGCGCCGTCGTCGGGGGATTTGGCGGGAAAAAATGATGCGCCTTATCTCCTGCGCTGGTTTTTACTTGGTGCGGCGTGGCGCGTACTGCGAGCTAGCGTTTGTGAAGCTAAGCTGTAAAGTTTAATAATTTATGTGAAGTTATGTGTATTTATTTTACTTAATACGTGCTTCGGAGGGCACGTCAAGCCGTCGGTCCCGGTCACTGTCTTTGACATTGGTCGTTACCTAAAAACCATGTCAGAGGCCTTTAAGGCGGTTTAAAAACTCTGACACTAGTGTTAGTCACTAACACACACGATAAAGAAAAAAAGAAAGAAAGAAGAAGACTTAATACTTTCATTGTATAGGATATCTTTGGGGAGGCCTATGTTCAGCCTTAAAAATACTATTTTTTATTATAATTGTTATAAGTATTAATAAGCACTAAATATATATTTCTTTCTGTTTGTGCACTTTGGACAGTTTAGAGAGTAGTGTTTGTACACTGTACTGTCAATCGTGAAATGTGTCGATCGATAATTCAATTACCTTTATTCTTAAAATTTGGCAATTGCTTAAAATTTGGCAGGTGTAAGTTTAATGTAGTTAATAGGTAAATTATAAGTTCGACCATGAGTCATATCGGTAAAAGGTTCGCTGAGATATGGAGTTTGCGAGTTCGTATTTCGGGGAGTAGGTACCACTACTAGTTAAGAAGTTTAACACACTTTTTGCATCTTTTACATCAAACATAGCTTATACCCTCACGAGTGTATAGCGTAGCTCGTATTGCGGTTCCGGGCTAATATAAGATGTTTTATGGATGCTCAGGCTATCTCTGGTATCAGGGAAGACACTTCGTTGTTAAATCTAAAGGTTAAACCGGGCTGCTGCAACTATCTCGAAAGAGATTTAGGTTTTCGACATTTTTGCAAATAAATATTTTTGTATTCCTTCTATGTTGGTCTGTTAGGAAATTTTTGCTTACATACATACATACATACTATCACGTCTTCATCCCTAATGGGGCAGACAGAGCGTTTTGGGTCTTGCGGCTCTATGCACAGCCCAGGGCCGCAAGACCAAAAAGCCACTTTTAGCGTTTTTCCTTGTTCTTGCTAGAAAGAGCGATTTTAACTAAAATAAGTTTAGCAAGCGTTTACTTAGGAAAGAGAAGCAACTGGTACATGGATGTATAAAATGTATACCTACTTTTACGTATCCCTATCGGGGCAGACAGAGCGTTTTGGGTTTAGCGGCTCTACAAAATCAGATAGAGCCCAGACCTAAAAACTACTTTTAGCGTGGTGGTCGAGGTAAAAAAAAGGAATTAAATTAGTGATAGCTGTGATAGGTTTGCTAGCCGCATCGCCTGATAACAATATTAGGTATGTACAATACTACTTTTGCAAATAGGTGCTTAAACATTTTATTATAGTTCTTCTTCAAATGCTTATCCTCTGGGAGAAAATCAGAAAACTAGCACGTAGCATCTTTTTACTCTCAAAATAGAAGCAACTGGTACTAGTTTTAAGGGTTCCGTAGCTTAAGGGTAAAAACGGGACCCTATTACTCAGACTCCGCTGTCTGTTTATCCGTCCGTCTGTCAGGTCTGTCCATCTATCTGTCACCAGACAATATCTCATGAACCATACCTAATAGCTAGACAGTTGAAATTTTCACATATTGTGTACCTAGGTATTGCCGCTGAAACAACAAATACTAAAAACAGAATAAAATAAATATTTAAGTGGAGCTCTAATACAACAAACGTGATTTTATACAGATAGTGGTACGGAACCCTTCGTCCGCAAGGCCGACTCGCACTTGGCCGGTTATTTTTTTTCTCCTTCCTAGACCAGCAAATAATAAGATAATATTTCAAAAGTACCTACGTGAAAATTATTACACATTTTGCTAAATAAAACAGCCCTCCCAGAGAGCGTCCGAAAATGTTTAGCTAAGGTATTCATTGAATCGGCACTAGTAAAACAGAAGGAGCGAATCAATAATGAGGGTTGAGGGTGCCCTCATCAGGCGAGGGGCGGTCGTGAATGCTAAGTTGCGCCCCGCGCCGCGACACGCGGCAATATGCGGAGCCCTATTGTGATTTCGAAAGACGGGTGATGGGCCGTCAACGTAACTTCAAATGTTATCATTCGTCTCACTGTCAGTCAGCGACAGTCGCTTAACTATCGCAAACTGTATGGCGGGCCGTCACTTGTCTACCCCTTTGCGCGGTACGAGGCACGCAGTTGATGTCAACCGCGTCCGAACAGGCGAGCGGAGCGGAGGCCATATATTCCCATTCCGTTCTAGAATGCGCTTCAAAACTGTCGATTGGGTGTTTGCATGTCATTTAAAATTGTATACGTTTTTAACTTATTAGCTAGCCGCAATTTGTAGAGTTAAAAAGCCCTGAATTTATCAACTCTGCGAACAGACTTTATTTTTCAGCACAAATTTCTGTCACTCTTCAGGAGGCACGTAAAAGCCGTTGGTCCCAGATCTCATCATTGTACGGCCGACGTCAAGCTATGTCAGATAGCTTTTGGCTGCTTGAAAAACCTGATACCAGTATTGGTCACTTACATGATCAACAACAACAGTTATATAAAATTTGGTATAAAGACTTAATTCTGTCCAAAAAATCCACCGGTAGGTGGGTGGCCTGAACAAGTTTATTCAGCAGCAGGGTTCCTCGAGCGTCGGCCGCCCGCTGCGATGGCCTCTTATACAAAATATGCTAATAATTACTTTATATTATATCCCCCTTTTGATAACATGTGCGAGAAAAGTGATTTAAACAGCTTTTGATTTGCTAAAGACCCTAAATCTAAAATCTTCCATGCAGACTTTGTATTAGATGTCGTGCCCCCAGGTCTATTCTTACTGGATATAAATACCTATAATTAATATGAGTTTTTTTTTGTCGGAAATATCCGACGCTGGCGTAACGGGCACGACAATGTTTGTCGGATAAATCCGACGTTCGTAGTGAAAGGATTAAGTAAGTTTGTTTTGAGTCCAGGCTCGTCTCGATGGCAGGTGAAGTTGGGAAGAGTTTGCAGGAACGCGTTCAGCGCGATGATCGTAGGTAAATCGTTTAGGTACGGCAATTTGGATAAATAAGGGTTCGGGCTATCGGCAATATAGCGTAACCTGTTAAAGCTCGACGGACTGAAGGGCATAGTGTCTTTATTACCACATAACTTAGTCCTACCAACAGTAATTAGTTCTTTTCCATTATGGTTCTGAATCAGGTGTTCCATTTTCCAAAATCAATTATACCCTATATGTTATCCAGGCTTAACAGTTATACGTATAACAAAAAAAGTTTCATTCGAATCCGTCCAGTATTTAAGGATTTATTACATTTAAAAACACACACACACATTTACAAACAGACAAACAGACAGACATTTTTGTAAATACTTATTTTATTACTATGTCTCCATCGCCCCCAATATTTTTTTTTGGAAATATATTTCCATGTACACACACTTTTTTTACCTTTTTAAAATAATATGTATAGATGTTTATTACGCTTTCAAGCCAAAACGGCAAGGTACCGAATTATACTCATTCTCGCCGTGTAAAGGCCGATGCAAAACATCAAAGCTAGTACAAATTTTATGGGTCCATTTACTTTTAGATTTGCATGTGATTGAAATTTTTCTGCAAGCGTATGGAACATTTTCGATTTCATTTACTAATCATACATATTCATGAGAGATGGACCAGAATCGCAAGTCGCAGCAGAGTGGTTGCCTAAAGATGGTTATGGACCACTCCAAGTCTTCCCTTGGATGTCATAGAGCTTAGAATAAACGTCAACATCAATAAGACCCCTCCAATCCGTCTGGCCAGCGAGAGTGTAGGCCGAATCCTCTTGACTGCTCTAGCCAAACATGGCTCTGGAAGTACACAGAGGGTTGTGCAGACAAAAAAAGAGATGTTGATGATGCTGATGAATGCCTAAAGTCGTTTCTGGTACTTCGAGCCGAGCGTATCGCGAGTGTTAATAGATTTGCAAGTAAGTTGGTGCGGTTTTTTCGCCGGCGTGTGTCAGATTATTAAATTATTAGCGTATGGTTACCATCCGTAGCGGAGGCTGCGGTGAGCGGCTCTCTTTGTGCCACCGCAACCCCTCCCCCCCGCGTGGTGTCCCCCCGCGGCTGTCCTCTACAGATCACGAATGCCTAATGAGCCCGTCACAAGTCCAGGGCTGCACAATTTTTGGCCAAAGTTTAGGAATTTCTATAATCCGATTTTTGTTTATAAGATAATCAATATATTAGACCACTGTCATCAGTAGACATAATAACATAGGGGACTAGCCGCGATTTAGTCTAAATAACATTTAAGACTACTCGCAGCTTAGACGAGTTGCTATTTAAACGAGTTCCGAGTTGCGTTTTAATCGAGTTTCCACATAGACTAAGTATTTGCATTTAGGCCCTTTCGAGACTAACTCCTAAAAATTATGTTGATATCAAGAAAAGCAAGAAATGCAACAATAAACTAAAAGCATGTACATTGTAGCAAATGTTTTAAGAAACGGTAATTTTAGAAACAATCCAATAATTGTCGTTAGTTCCGATAAATGACTAGTCAGGTCTGTCAGTCCCCGGAACCAAGGCCGACAGGGTTAATTTATTTTAATAAATTGTTATACCTGTTCATAGGTTTAATTAAACTTTAATTACCTTCGTTCTTACATGCAAGTTACTCTTGATTAGCAAAGCCTAGAAAAAGTATGAGCTACGGGTTCCACCGCGGTCAAAGAGCCGCCGATTTATGACTGTAGTTAATCCGTAATTGCCGCCATGTTTGTGTTCACGTGGCCGTGGGCTGGGCTTGCCAACTTTAAAACTAGTTTAAGCTATTTGCCGGATCTTACTCTTAAATCCCAATAGCTACGAAGATAGACAAATTTTGGGTGAAATTGTGAAACAATCCATCAATTGTCAATAAATCCATCGGTTGTCTGAAAGACATCGCTGTCAGCGATAAGACCGCCCATTGTACATTTGAATGTTCTTTTTGGGTGTATATTGATATTTTTTGATTTACAATAAAGTATTACTTAATTTTAATCATATAGATACCTACAACTTTATACTGTGTACATACGCGTGCGTGGGTGAGCAATAAGTAGCTATTGTAAGTCAACTGTACCTGGTTGAAAAATTCTCTAAAACGGAATGCTTGAAACTTTTGGTGTAAGGATGTTGTGTGTAAGGGTATTTTCTGTTGATGTGACGTCAGACACGGTGGTAGTAATGACCATTGGCATTATATCGAACGATACATTGGAATATACTATGGGAAAGACCTATTGTACAAAAAGCACAAAACTTTGTTAAAAAAAATTCTTCTTAGACTTATAGATAAGTATCGTTTGTAAGATTTTCGACAATCCTGTTGAAAAACAGCTTGTTTTTGATGCGGCAACCCATGACTATTTCCCTTTTTTTCGCCATGCTAAACTATTGGGCTCTACGGCCCTTGGCTCTATCGTCGATAAGGACGTCATAATGTATCTTAATCATATTTTTGATTGAGTCAAATGGATTCATATGGTGGAACAGTTGGTAACCCTAGGTAGCCCTGGTCTTTGCGGCGCCGCCGTCAGCTGTCATCCATCAGTCTGCGACAACGCGCATGCGCATAGGCATACCGGCGCTCGCGCCGACCTACTACCCATTCAGACTTTATTTTACCTCTCAAACTTCTAATTCTACAATCTAAAATACACTTTATTACTATCATATTAGTACTCATATTTCAGTGTCAACTATAAATCGTTATTCAACGTAATATCAACTCTAGATAAATCTTAATAAAGTTGTATTTAATATATACCTGAGAGGTAAAAAGATGTTTTAAGGAATGTAAGCGAATTCAAATTTAACGGGACCATTTTGGAATGCAACAAGAGCACTGTTTGCATTCTGATCGGGGGACGCTGGGCGACAAAAACCGCGGCTTAGAATGGCATGCGCATGCGTTGCTTTGCCTTTCTCCGCTTATGCAACTCTTTTGCATTTGATTTGCGAAGATAAGCAAGGAATATATTTGATTGTTTTATGCTGATATGGGAGAAAAAGTACTTACAATCTGCCAATAATCTTTCCTGCAATGCCGCTGGAAACCTATGTTCCTATTATTTAAACAATTTCTTTACTTACACAACCACGAGACGGACAACTAATCGTTTAACATTATTTGGTCAATTTAAGAGGATGGGTGGAAATCTGGCTAGTGAAATGGTTAACTTGACTTGGTTAACATGTCAGTGGAAGGAAGACGAAAATCTGGCTCGTAAAATAGTTAACTTAAGGGTGGCTCATGGTAAATGGTAGAATGGCTACAAAGATAGAGGATGAACTAAAAAGACGTAGGGTGAAGCTAGCACAAACATGGTAATAAAAACAATGAAGAGGCCTTAGATATAAGGCATACTGACCTCTAATGATAAAAACAGACAAATTACACAGTTGAGCTAGACCCAAAGTAAGTTTGAGAGTTGAAGACTTAATAGGGAGAAGCTGAGGAAGATGATTACACGACCATGCACCATCAAGCTGAAAGTGGCCTTTGTGTCTTTTTGCGGCCCTGAGCTCCGCTTATGGAAAAAAGACGTGATCGGTATGCGTCCTTATGTATATACATTAAACACATATTACATTACATTTAAGGAGTGGGAGTTTACTTATTTTGAAATTTAATTAAGGATAGCGACGTGAGAATCGACACTACGATGAAGTACAACAAAAAATCCAAGCAAATAGATTTCACACTTGATATAGAACCTTAAAAAAAACTTTTCTAAACATCTGATGTTATTACTCCTACGAAAATCTGCAAGAATCCACCCTGTGATTACCTTATTGGACCCATCTATCTGGGTGCATAATGCATATGGCCACAGATAATATATCTAATTGCTAATTTGGCAAATGCGGCCTGCCCCAACTCCACTTTAGCTTCGCACATTGCACTTTACGAACATCTAGTGGTAAAACATCACAAAGTTTAACTGCCTAAAAACTAAAATAATAAAATTTTTTTAAATGAGCGTCTCATAAATTTGTTTCTTCGAAGTTCTTACGAGATACATTGAATCTGCAATGTCGATTGACCTAATAAAAAATGACAAGAACATTTAGAACATTCTAAAGATCGCGGCCTAATAACATACATTAATCTAAAGTATTAGAGACGCCGGCAAGATGTAAAAGATCCGTGGCGCCTGATCCAGTCTCAGTCCCCAATTGCCTGAATTAGCATACTCATCAGCCACCGCCAAATTCGCTTGTATCGCACCCATCAAAGGAATCACCGACGCAATCCAAACTAAACCTTAAATCTTTCTAAAAACAGTCCAAAATCTATTCATATCAAAATTGATTGGCCTAAGCACTTACACACGATTTCCCGCTTTATTTAAAAAGATATTAAGACGAGATTGGGTTGGAGTGGTGAGTTAAAAAGTGCAGATATTAGGATCGTCAGCCGGCGAACTTTGACCCAGAGTAATGGGCGCAAATTGATCGCGGAGGCAAATTTTTCAACTGATTATGCGGGTGCGTGAGAGAACAAGGAAGGCTCGGTTAATTCATGCCACGAAATTTAAAATATCGGATCTGACCATATTATTATGTTTAGCATTTTGTGTGCAAGCTAGGTAATGTATAAAATTTATCGTGAAATTTTTGGAACATTTGATATCATTAAATGAATATATACTTAGATTTTCTTTATTCACACAAATGCTGTAGAATATTCTTGCCACATGGATTAAGATTATAGGTTGGTAACTCATACCACAGAAACATTTCAGTATTTATTTATTTATTGTGTGGTCTTGTTTCTGTTGGGAGCTCCACCCTAGAAGTTGTAGACCAGTACATCTATAGCGACCACGAAGGTACTAATGAAACCCATTGGATCTGGTTTGATCCATCACCGTCTACAGGCCAGGAGTGGCAACGGGATAATGGATAATTTATTTGATTATTGCAGAGTATTTATACTAAAACATTGTACAGTGTTATATTGAATCTACACGTCCAGTTAGTACGTGATGCGCTAAATTAACAAAATATATAACTTGCTTATTAATTAAATATATATCCTAGTTGACATCACGTACGACTTTATGGATGCTGACATACATCTACCTGGGTCAATTGATCCAGGCAGGAAGTTCCAGCTTCGAGGAAGAGGTCTTTCGACGAATTCGACTAGGCTGGGCAGCGTTCGGAAAATTGCGCAGTGTTTTATCGTCTAGAATACCACAGTGCCTCAAGACGAAAGTGTTTAATCAATGTGTGTTACCAGTGATGACTTATGGCTCTGAAACGTGGTCCCTTACTATGGGTCTCATAAGAAGGCTCAAGGTCGCTCAACGGGCTATGGAGAGGACTATGCTCGGTGTTTCTCTACGTGATCGAATCAGAAATGAGGAGATTCGTAGAAGAACGAAGGTCACTCACATAGCCAAGCGGATTAGCTCATTAAAGTGGCAGTTGGCGGGGCACATAGCGCGAAGATCCGATGGCCGATGGGGCAGTAAGGTTCTCGAATGGCGGCCACGTACCGGCAAGCGCATTGTAGGACACCCACCTGCTAGATGGTCAGACGACCTACGCAATGTTGCAGGAAGGCGCTGGATGCAGGCCGCTTTCAATCGGTCGTTTTGGAAATCCTTGGGGGAGGCCTATGTCCAGCAGTGGACTTCCTGTGGCTGATATGATGATGATGTGTGGTCAAGCAGACTTGCATAAATTGACATAATTTATCGAAGTTTTTGCAACGTTCTTATTAACATTTGATCTATGGAATAATACTTATAACAAGTAAGTCAGGTCAATCATCAAAAGATGCCGAATCAGTAGTATTAACGACATACCTTTCAAGTATGTAATCATAGTCGATATCAATAAATCTGTGTAATTGAAATACCTACTCAACTAAGGTGGTATTATTTCAAAACCTCTCCACACCACCAGAACGATCAGCTCACTTTATCATCATATCATCAAGGTGTTAACGTGGCAACCAGGCCCTACAATATGAACGTGTTTGATTAGAAGATTTTTTTATTTACACAAACTGTGACAGTTAGCTTTGTCATTAGGAACAGGCTGCAGCTCAAAATCTTATAGACATTTTCGTTTTCATCAAATTTTACAAACGTTGCTAAATCCTTATCCTTACTAATATTATAAATGCAAAAGTGAGTTTGTATATTTGTTTGGTACCACTTCACGCTTCAATCACGGAACCTATTTAGATGAAAATTGATATGGATATAGTTTGATACCCAGGGAAGGACATAGGATAGTTTTTATCCCGAAATTCCCACGGGGAGCGAAGCTCGCGGGCACAGCTAATCTATTATACTTTAACCACAGAATTAATAAAAGTAGGCTTTAACTAAAAATATATCCCGATAATGTAGGTTTAATGAGAAAAAAGAAATAACAACAAAAAAACTTAACTAAACTAAACTAAATTAAACTAAGCTATAAAATAAACTTATACTAAATTATGCTAAATTAAAAAAATCTCATCTTGTCCATGCGGCATGGTTGCAAGAACGCTGGCTGCGTTTCCTCGCTGGATAGCAATGCTGATCCGTTGAGCGAAAAAACAGCCAGCCCTCTTGTCACCTACCCTGATTAACTTTTTCAGTATTCTCTATCAGTATTCAATATTTTTCAGTATTCAGTATTTATGATATTTCTAAATGATTTCTCGAGTAGAATCTCATCCTTAGATCGGATGGCTACAAGAAACGTCTTGCTCGAGTCATCTGATGGAACCAGTTTATTGCAACGTAAATCCTCAAGTACTTATTACAAAAACCAAACAAAATGGAGGATTAATTAATGAATAGACATGCTGATTAATGGATCGATGAAGAAGTAATAATTACTGATGCAAATATGTTGTTGAAACAATACAATAGGATCAGCAATCGGTGCCAGGGCCGCGACTGCAGCGCTAGAGACACGCCAACGCAAATTATATTTAATCCTTACTAATATTATAATTGCAAGAGTGAGTTTGTATATTTGTTTGTTACCACTTCACGCTTCAACCACTGAACCTATTTAATTTAACACAGAATAATAAAATTGAATACAGCTAACACTTAGTTTTTTGATGCATAAGTATTGTATGGGTAAACTTATTTATTTGAATACCAGAAATAATAATAAATATTTCCAAAAAAAGAAAAAGTTAAATACCTGCTACCAATTTAATCTAAGAAATCGTTCTATGGGTAAATGATTTTATATTTACAAAATGATTTCATACTTTATGATTTTTCGTTAGTCTATACTCCATTAGGTTAGGTATTTAAATAAATGTAAACAATCTTGACATTACTTTTTATTGAAATATACACTTTATTTTTACACTGTTTGTCTGTCTGTCCGCGGGTCTACTCAGAAATTATATGTACTAGAAAACTGTTGGCGTAGGTTTATTAATCATGTCGACAAAATGGTAAAAAATAAAAAATGATTTTTTTTGGGCTAGCTAAACAGGGTTAGGGAAAAAATTGACTCAATATATAACTCATATATTTTAAAAAAATCCTTGACTAACTCATCGGGTAGGGTATCGTTAACGGTTATGTATAGACACATGAAAAAATTCACGGCATTAGTATAAACAACGTAAAAGGGACATATCAATCAATCGAAATTTTCATACAAAAGGCGGCTGCACACTTTTACAATACAATACAACACCCTTTATTGCACATAATAAAATACAGTAGATATATAATTATCTTAAAAACTAGGAAATGCGCAAAAGGCGGCCTTATCGCTAAGCAATTTCTTCCAGGCAACCTATGTAGAAAAAAAAACAGTGACGGGAAATTAGGTAGTGCGGGGGTCAATATAATAAACTTACTTATATGCAATAATTATAAAAAACATAATTACACAGAACAACAAAAACAATGATATAACAGTACAAGATGAATAAACTAAGTGGAAACAGGAAAGAATATTTATTTACCTTTCATAAGGATAGAAAATAAGATTTTTGTATGGAAAGGCCAAATTTTTTTTGCCTCTGTCTGTTGTTTTACATTCATTATAGTACAGCCCGAAGGTCGATTTATTGCAGGTAATATGTCCCTGCCACGTTGTATAGCGAAGTTTAAAGGAAATTTATCAGAGCTAAGTATACAAATTAAATAGTTATTGGCGACCAACTTATAAAATGTACTCGGGAAAGTAAAATTTTATACAAATTCAATAGCAAATTAGGTTTTTAGACGTTTTTAGTCAAGCAAACTCAAACACGGCATTCGTAACTACGGAACCCTACATTGCGCGGGGCTCGAAACACATTTGGCCGGTTATTTACTAATGTTTATTGAGAAAAAAGTAATAACAACAAAAAAACTTAACTAAACTAAACTATATTAAACTAAGCTATAAAATAAACTTATACTAAATAATGCTAAATAAAAAAAATCTCATCTTGTCCATGCGGCATGGTTGCAAGAACGCTAAGATAAGATCAGCTACAACTAAGTATTAACTACTTCTGACTTTTCCTATAAAATATGCAGTGTTATTTGTTTTGAAAAGCTATTTCATCCATCGACCAACTCTTGTCACTATTTAGACTTATCTTTTGATATCATCTACCTGCTTCGAAATGTTACATTCTACAAGGGTCTGTTACCGTTAGGTATTCATTGACTTTCCCTCATTTGTAAAGAAATTCCCGCTAAACTTCAAAGGTGCAAAACTTCAAGTAGGTGGGTATACGGTTTTTTAGCTGTCATTCGTAAAAAATGACATTGGAGAGAACTAGGAGCCCTGGCCGAGCCAGCGGTACGTTGCCTTAAACCTGGCACACAAACTGACAGTACAGAAATGTAACCCGTTTAGATACATAGAAGATAGATAGATGGCAGTTTAGTCTATCAAACGTTACTGCGTTAAATATAGATGGTTGCAGATTTTTTATGCTTTTTTTGCTTGGGGTAGTTCACAATGTATATGTTATGAGAGATGGAAAGATACCGCATTATTCAGCTTGTGATGCAAGAGGAGAACTAATAGAGAAATACCTCGTGGCTGTGTATGACCCTTTTATTTCAGTTGCCATCCTCAGTTCCCAAATGTAGTAGTCCGCGCTGAAGACGCTATTCGAAACTATGATTGTCAAAATTTACGTAGAAAGCGGCACAATAAGAAGAAAGAAGAATGGTTCCTAAATTGTAAAAGGTAATCTTCCAAGACTTGTGGAGCTGGATGGTCTGGTGGAAGTACGCAACTTTTGCAAGTAAAGCGGCACCGGGCGTGTTCCGTTCTTGGATGGGTGACCACAAGTGGCATAAACATTTCTTGAGCTCCTCCGTGCTGCAGATGGCACGTATAAGCCGTTTGTCTCGGCTCTCATTATTTAATGGCAGACTTCTAGCTATGTCAGATGCTTTTAGGCAGCTTGAAAAATTTGACACTGTTATTG
The DNA here is from genome assembly GCA_963555685.1 of Acrobasis consociella. Taxonomy (NCBI): domain Eukaryota; kingdom Metazoa; phylum Arthropoda; class Insecta; order Lepidoptera; family Pyralidae; genus Acrobasis; species Acrobasis consociella. The sequence continues at coordinate 19,950,091 of OY743117.1, forward strand.
GCCACTTATACATACTAAAAGCAAGCAATAAAGACTTGCTAGTAGTTATACAAAAATGCGCCCTTTCTGTACTCAACATAATTCCCAATTCCCGCTTTCTTTCCCTTGACCTTTCGTGCGCTTTTTACATGTCGCTTTTTGCGCAACTAATCACCCCATTGCCTACTTTCTCCTCATTAACGATAATACCTAGCACAATTATATCATCCTTCCAACGATTAAAGTCCTTATCGCCTTGGGATAGAGTGGATTATAGCAAGGCGTGAATAGTTACAGTTTTGAGTTGTATCCTTTGTGTTTTTGTGGAATAACAGTGAAGTGGATATTAATTTGAGGCTATCGCTGCTGGTTGACGGCCATCATGAGGGGCAGTCATGTGTGTAACCTGTTTACCGTTGCAGCAATGCGTGAGAGTCTAGCTGAAGACGATGCGTGAGTTATAAAGACGTTCAAGAAATGCATGTGCCGATGAACACATTTACTAACATACAGGTAGCGGCACGAAACTCTAGCGCTGACCTTGGCTGCGCATAAGTCAAAAAGTAATACTGTACCCGTGCGCAGTATCCCCTCTACACTCCACTCAGCGCTAAACTTACGTGCCGCTAATTATACACTAGTAGCTCGCTTCTGCTTTGCTCGGGTATTCAGCAATATGTATAAAATAAAGTCACTTTCTGCCTGCTGTTCCACTGTATACTCGAATCTTACGGATCACAGAACAAATTCATAATATATTTTTTCAAAACTAAAAACGGACTTCACCACCACACCGATTTTGATGAAATTTCTATAGGACCACCTGGCAAGTATTCCTTTTCAAACCAAAAAAGAGTTTTCCAAATCGGTCCAGGCGTCTTTGAATAATCGGTGAACATACATAAAAAAACAAGATCGTGATGAGTGATAACCTCATCGTCGGTTAAAATAGAGTGGTTCAAGAGGATGATTTATGTATAGCTGTTACTGGGCAGCTAGTTATACTTATATACCTAATTTCCTCTCTTTCTCAAACTGCCTCCGTGGTGTAGTGGTTAGAGCGTTCGGCTCATACCCGGAGGTCGCGGGCTCGATTCCCGGCGGGGGCACCGACTTTGTGTTGTTGTCTAGTTTGGTTAGGACATTGCAGGCTAATCACCTGATTGTCTGATAAGTAAGATGATCCCTGCTTCGGAGGGCACGTTAAGCCGTCGGTCCCGGTCACTGTCTTTGACATTGGTCGTTACCTAAAACCATGTCAGAGGCTTTTAAGGCGGTTTAAAAACTCTTGACACAAGTGTTAGTCACTAACACACTCGATAAGAAGAAGAAGACCTAATTTCCTCTTGAATCACTCTATTTACTTACTAATAAAAACCTCAATTGCGTAGTTTAGAAGATGTAGGTGTCTCTTCATTAAAAAAGATAAGAACCTAGTGTCCTTCATAATAAAGCTTTCCACATCAGCATAGGCCACAATTGAATCCAGCCCACGTCATCTGTAAGTGCAGCTATCCCCCTCCCCCTCTATTGTCCGCGGTCCTGCTACGATCCATCGATGCGACAATGCACCTTCTATTAAATTCACTGAGTGCCCTATTGAAATGTTACAAATACGTACCCTATGTGACATTACTTAGTCTTCTTGGTCTGCTATTAGTTTTTGGATTTGTCCACCCAAAGAAAAAAAATCTTGTACTGTCTGTTTACATTTAAGAGCCAAGCTCGCAATCACAATTAAGTATTTTCCTAGGACAAAAATAAATTATTTTGTACTGATAACCAAATAAAACGTCGCAAAATAATGTCACTTGTCTTTGAACATATCAATTTTAACGTGATTTTAAATTTTTTATTGCAGAAAAACTGATAATAAGAGCCCCTGCATCTGCCTGTATTTCATACAAAATCCCATAGAAACAGTTTGTTTTGACGTTTAGAAAAAAGTACCTGATTTGACTTGTTGGAAAATAGCGTATTTCATCGTGGAACACTCAATAACTCTTTTTAACCCCCGACAAAAAAGAGAGGTTTTATAAGTTTGACGCTAACGTCTGTCTGTCTGTGGCATTGTAGCGCTCGAACGGTGGCCCAATTTCAATGCGGTTTTTACGTGAAAGCAAGTTTCCTTGCGGTAGTTTGTTCTTAGCTATGTTTGATGAAAATTGGTTCAGCCATATAAAAGTCAGGGCTTTTACCAGCAAAAAAGAGATGGCGCTGTGGAGATCAAGTCATATCTGTAAATTCGCTACTCATTGCTGGATGCCGTTCTTGACAGTCAGGGGTTTTTTTTAATTTGCTTAGCAAATAAACTCGTTGGCAGAGATAATGAAGTGGTTTGTAAACCATTGTCGTCTTCGTTTCACACACTAATAAACTGAATTGGTCACTATAGTGTGCAGGTTTCCTTCATCAGAAGTGGGGGTAGTTTAAAATGACCGTATACATGAGTTCAAACTCAGAGGTAAAGGCACGACTAGTGAGAAACCTCGTGCCTTACAGTCCTCACAGACGAATGACAATGACGTGAAAATGCATATACACGATGATTTTTCATTGGTTTTGAAGCCGAAGGCCACTTCATAGGCATCGTTAGTAAGACCTAATTAGCGAGTCAAAATAAAAATTCAGAAACAAAAAATGTTGTCTAAAACTCGAAAGTAAAATTGTGAGATCAATTAGTAGTACCGCCGCCATACACCGCCCGCCGGCCGGCCGGGGTCATCGACATTAGGCCGGCGTATAACTACGTGGTCTCGATCGAAAATCATACACGCAACTTTTTTATCTTATGACATACAGAAATTTGGATTACATATATGAATAGAGAAATTTATTTACTATACGACATTTTTTTTTCCTAAACCAATGAAAAGTCAGCGTGTATAAAAGACTTTATTAAAATCTTTCTGAATATACATTTTCATCATCATCATCATCATCAGATCTTTCTGTCTCCACTGCAGGAGCACGACCCCCTCTGTACTACCAGAGCTAGACTTGGCCAGGCAGCCAGAGGACAGAGGAGGAGGATGTTTATATTATTTTGAGTTTAAGAGAAAATTCAAGATATACTTAGGTAGGCATGGCCCATGTATCTTGTTGGCCGTCTGCACAGCCATTGTCAAATTGCTTGGTCACCGCTTTGTATGAAGATAAAGATTGTTATTCAACTCTTCAATCTGATTTCAAGTCCCTTGGTGCTTATTCATAGTTCACATTGTAGCATACTTCACCACAACACAATATTCATTGCGCCCGCTTTACAGTCCATCTGTTCCAACGTTCAATATGTGCTCAAACTTAAGAGTGCTCGCAGGAAAGTCGTTTAAGAATTTCCGGGGCCTTTGTTTGATGTTCAAGTTTCAACCCCCTCTCGACCCCTCGGGGGTGGGTCCCGTCGCCCGGAGGCGCAATTTAATTACCAAATGGAGCGTTTTTTGCGATCCACCGACCGTGTAAACACGCTGTAATGGCGGGTGTGTACACATACGACGTCGCCGGTGGCTACGCGGCTAGATACTTCGCTGGATGTACACTGTAGACTACCTAGTCGTATACCTATCTTCTTTACGAACATGCACTTCGAATGTTATTGCTTAATTAAAAGATATAATATTAACTAGCTGTGCCGGTGGGCTTCGCTCCCCCTGGGTTTTGGGACAAAAATCATCATGTTCTTCCCTGGCTATCAAACTATATCCATATCAAATTTCATCTAAATAGGTTCAGTGTTTGAAGCGTGAAGTGGTAATAAACAAACAAAATTAGTATGATATAAAGGTAACGCATTTCAAAAACAATTCTTGTGTAATGTCGTCTATTAATCTGGTGAAATATTTTACCTAGAAAATTCAGAACTGAAATTCAAAATTCAAATGTTTATTCATTAACACCTGTACAGGCATTCCTACACGTCAATAAGTATTAAGTTATATTAAGTGTAGTGTACATTAAAAATGAAATATTATTTTCAAAGAAAAGCTACCGATTGGCAACGACCACTGCTGAGAGGCAACGCCGAAAGAAACTCATTTTCACAGTATTGTTAGCCTACTCGCCAGCAGGGCTTTGTCATATTATTATGTCTTTTTATATATTTTACACTTTTCTTTTCCATCTTCTCCCAAAAGCCACTTTTAGCCCACCATGAGGCTAAAAGTGGCTTTTGGGTCTTGCGGCCTTGGGCTCTGCATAGAACCGCAAGACCCAAAATGCTCTGTCTGCCCCATTAGGGATAAAGACGTGATAGTATGTATGTATGTTAGACTTTTCTCAGTTTTCCGTTTTTCATCACACTAAAAGTGGCCTTTGGGTTTGGCCCATCAGAGATAAAGCTGAGATTGTGTGTTATTCTGATGAATAAATATAGCCATTCGTTTGCGCCCCGTGCGTGCGCCCCCTGCGATTCTCGAGATGCGTGATTATTACAATGCGCATCGCACGCATGCAACCATACAGTTTTTGTAGTAGACGAGCAAGTAGCTCACCGGATATCAATTCATAATAGTCTCTATAGGAGAAAATTAATAAGCACGAAGCTTGATGTCTGAAAATAAAATAACTTGTGTTCCGCGACTTCGTTCGCGTGAACTTTATGTCTCTGGAAAATGCTCATCAGGTTGAACAACTTTTACTAAGGCGACATTTTTATATCTCTTATAGTTTAGCTGGACCATTACAGTTCTGCATCAGGCGTTCTATTTTCCAAAATCATTGTTGCCCAGGCTTAATAGCTATATAACAAAAAAAGTTTCATTTGAATCCGTCTAGTATTTCCGGAGATTAGCGTGTACAAACAGACAAACAGACAGACATTTTTTTTTTAATTCTTACTCTATTACTATGTCTCAATCGCCCCCAATATTTTTTTTGGAAATATATTTAATGTACAGACACACTTTTTTTACTGTTTTATTATATGTATAGATTTAGTTTATTTTTCAAGATTCCGGTGCTCTTGTCGGTGGAGTTTCTTCCATTCTGTTCTGTTTTCAGTCAACCTCTTGACATCTTGATACTTCCCTCTATCTTCTTCATCTTCTTAGGGAAGAAGAAGACTTCCCTCTATTTTGCCTTCAATTAAGTACAATGAGCATAAAATTGACATTTTATTAAAATGAACCTCTAGTGCTAGTGCTACACACACTCCGTCATACATAGCATATCTCATCAAAGATAAATGCTACTTATTGCTTTGGAAATGAATAACTCTTAATAAAAAAAATTAAAAATACAAATATTTTTATTTACATTAAAATCGCACGTGAATGCCGATCCAAAGCCTTATTACCAATGTTTTTTTTTAATTTAATTTGCTTTTCTTTTTGTACTAATATAGGTTAAGTTTACTAACAATATATGGATTTACAATTATCTGAAATAAAAATATATTATTATTATTATTATAAAATTTCAAAGTGAGAGTATAATCGGTGTAAGCGTAGAATTTAAGCATTGCAGTAAAAACTGCCAAGTCTCGGCAAGTGTGTACGTTCACCGGCTAACTAGCGGGCAGTAGCCACCCTCGTTATTTTAAACAATTCGATAATGACGCCCCCGCGCCGCACCCCCTCACCGCACCCCTGGCACAAAGGGCGCTTAATGAGCTTTCTCCAGAAATAAAGAAACTTTAAGCAGAGCCATGTCAGCCGCGGGCGGAATCCGGTTATGTACTAATGAATTGTTTGGGCCTATCGGAAAATTCGACGGAAAACTAATCATAGGTTGTTTGATTTTCTTTTTACAATCTCTAATTGGACTTGTAAAATCGAAAATTTTACAATTTTACAAAATAGATAATTAAAAATATTTTATTAAACGCGCCGAGTCATACCTGACGCAACGCAAACCCTCGCGATACAGCGGTGGAATGCTGCAAGGGTCAATCAATAGGCACTTTTGCGTCAAGTTCGAGGCAGACTTTTTGACTAAAGAAAATTGACGCGCATATTTTAATATGCATGTTTTCAAAGACATTTAGCATTTCTGATTATGTTACTTATTGATTAAAGACTGATTTGTTTTATTTTATTAAATCTTTACTCTTATATTGTAAAATTTTAATTATAAAATCTATGTCTGTTACTTACTTATTTGTATTAAAGTATAAGCATAAGATGTTGATAATAATCTCACGAAATAAACATTATTTAATGCGAATACAACATTTCTGATTGTAAAATAGCTAACGACAGTTTATCGTCACCCTTTATTTGCATTCCGTCCGCGATAGGCCGGCATGAATATGAATGATATAAGTACCACTAGTTATGTCACATCGTACCGGTTTCCGGTCGTCAGCGAATCAAAACGGGGCCGCTTTAAAAAACGCCGACGGGCCTCAGTGCGCAAGACCGTACGCAAATTCCGGCCAATCACAGGCTGAGGTGCGCGTATGTAAATTCTATATTCAAATCAGTTTAAAATCAGAACGCGCATGCACGAGCCGCCGTTTTTTTATTGGATCGCATGCATAGGGTGACAGAATAGGCATTGTTTGGGAGCGTGCCTTAAAAATAGGGTTGTACCCCTGAAGATGCAACCCTTTCGGAACCCTTTTTTGGTTGCAGATGTTTTTTAGTTGTGGGCACGCGACGGGACGTTTCGACGCGTTTTTTGAGCTCTAAAGTCGCGTGTCGTAAGAAGTTAGTGCGGACTGCATTGAGTCATCTAAGTCTCAAAGAACACAAAAAATAAATCTTATAGGTACGAACCCGTGTAAATGTGATTATAACATTCAAAGTAGAATCCCATCAGTGTCGGACCAGTGTTTATGAAATAATAAAGAAAATGATTACCTAGATTTATTAAAATTATTATTTATTTATTATGATTTTTAAACAAAACAAAAAGACGTCATTATCTTTCAAGGGAGGATTACCTCAAATCTGGATCACCTACTCAGTAAAACCAGAGTCAAGTTGCTACTCCTTCGCAATATTGTAAAGGTACGCTCATTGTTTTGTTTACCTTAAATTAAACATTTATGTGTTTGTTACCAGTATGTAGCCCATTCTCTACTGTTGCAAACATAGATTTCTTACACAGTAAAAAAAATATGTATAAAATAGGTCTATGGTTGCAAATGCATTGACAAAAGCGGCCAGCCTATTTTGCGAGTTGCTCTTTGGTAAGTTCTATTTTTTTACAGACCTAAAGAAATTAACAATTAAATTAGCAGTTATTATGTTATGAGTAAGAATATGGTCACGTCTATAACATCAACGTCACATGTCGGATGTTGTTCCCGCGGGCGGGGCTGCAGGCGCGGGCGCAAATATAATATTTATAATAGTGACGGACAATCAGCTAATGTCGGATCGGGTTTCAAGGCCGGACGCGGGCGGTGTCACTCTCTACAATATTGTCAATCAGTTTATTACTTTTTATAAAAGTGGGCTTGTCGTAGTATAGGAGGATTTGGTCCGATGATCATTGTGTCTGGGTTTTAGTCTTCCTTTTAAGATGTAGGTAAGAATACTTTAATTTAAAAAAAATTGTTACCGTCATCAAACGAAGATGATTTTGTTAATTTTGTATTGTAATTATAATGTAAGTTTGAACCAATAAACCTTCACAAAATAAACTAAAAACCTCATTCAAATCAGTTAACCGATTTGATTGGTATATTAGCTATATTAGTACAAACAGCATATAGATACTACCTATACCTATATCATGTAAGTCATATTGAACTGCCTTTTCTGTTTTTTCCAAAGGTTGACTGGTAGAGAATGCAGTAGCGTTAATTCACCTTTTGTACCACTCTGTTCAATAAAGATTTATTTTATTTTATTATAAGGCACACAAACAGATTACAGACCACATAGAACAGGAGAAATTTGTAAGCATTAGGAGAACAAAACTAGTCAGCAATCCACTACAGTGTTCACAGCAAGGCCAAATAAATACATGAGAGCAAGTATAATATAACAATATTTTTTACAATACATATAGCTAGTGCAGGTAAGTCATCAAAACAGATAGGTAGGTAATTGTGATAAAGTTTACATATCTAATGAAGCAACAAGTGATCTTTTAAACTTTGACAAACCTGGATTGAAGATATTATGAATTAATAATATTTTTAATGAATAAGATATAAAGAACTTTATAAATTGTAACCCTAATTTGAAGTTTGTTGCATCGCGAATGCAAACCAATTCAGTTTTCCTAGACTTTATAATAAATAGGTAACTTGAAGCTCTCTGTTTGGATCAATGGCAAAAAAACTAATTCTTAAATAAAGAAGAACTCATTTAATAATATAACGATACAGGCGTATCGCCGGACGTATAATTTCCTTGGCGATTGATGCGATACCGTCGACATGTGGACAGACACCCGGTGTTTGCCTGACACCAAATACCATATCACTGTTCATCGCAAATTGATTTACACGGCAAACGACGTGGCACACACAGGGACAATATACATTAGTTAGTTCTGTGTCTATAGGTACATATAGATATGCATATGGCATAATTTTCAAAAACTAACTTCACCCCCAATGTACTTAGCCGATTTTGATAAAATTTCTATGGGACCACCTGACAAGTATACATTTTGGGACAAAAAAAGAATTTTCCAAATTTGTCCAGAAGTCTTATGAGTATTCAATATTGAATGTTGAATTTTGAATATTCAAAGCTTTAAAAGTTTATTCAGTAATTAGATTCGACCTTTACGTAGGCACTTTTACATGTCAATAAGTATAATTACGAATTATGTAAGTACTGTTACCTATACATTGAAATTTATTAATTTTTTCAAAGAAAACCTACAGACACCAGTTTTTTGCAACGACTACTTCTGCAAAAAGTTTTAACTTAAAATACCCTTATATTATAAGTGCTTGTGATAACCTTCCGAAGAGGTTAAGCACGCGCTCGCTGAGAGAAGTTGGTCGCGGCACCATTTACAAATAGTATACTCCTTTCATTTTCCCGATCGGCCAGCTATGTCGCGACCTAAACTCTAAAATGACTTCTGGCATGGATGACGCATCTTCCGCTTTTGGCCAACGAACCGGAAAAGATAACTGGCCACGGTATTTCACCCGGCCACGTTGCAGTTTTCTTTTCCTTCTCTCGCATATAATTCTTGCACGAAGGGCGAGGAAGGAACAAAACAGTCCTAATAAAGTTTTGGGACAATGCTAACGATTTTATTGCCGACATAACGTTTTCGGGAAAGTGACGGTTTTGAAATATAAAAGCAAAAACTAACTTATTCTTAACCGACTTTTAAAAAGGAGGAGCGTATTAATTTCCGATCTGAATAACCCGATCTCAAATGGGTTCGGTTTTTCATTTTTTGATTCGTGCGTCTGTCTGTACTTCCGTCTACCACAGCCAATTTTTTCCGAATCTACTGAACCAAATCATGTGAAATTTCGTAGGATGGTGTAATCCTATCACCCAAACTAAGATGTGCAAAGTAAATATATTAGAATTAAAATGTATAGGATACTTTCCGTTGACCTGGAACTATGAAATTTTGCAAGTAATATCGTCTTATACCACAAGTACAAGGAAAGATCTGAATACTATACATTTGTAGTCCAATAAAAAAACAGTCTTTTTTCAAAGATGTGGGTCAAATTTTGAAGTGAGTTGCTACGTCATGTGGGGTACCGTATTAAAGGGTTTCATTGATCAAAGCTTAAACAGAGTCAGAAACACTCAGTGGGTGAGTCCGACTCGCACTTGTCCGGTTTTCTTTTCGGTCATCGTCAATTTTGAAGGCCTATTTTATTTCTTTTTGTTTAGAACATGTAATAAACTGCAGTTACATATTTTTCCCGAGTTTCATATCGTCATTCACAGCGATTGTTCCGCTAGACAGACAACTCTAGCCACCGTTTCATAATAAATTCCGACATCACTTAGCCGTGTTTGCGCGGGCTCGGCAAACATGGCCGCCGTTTTTTCCCAACAAACACGCCAGGCAAATACAAACGCATCAGGTTTTTTGTGACATTCGTATTTGCCTTCACTTACAGCTTATTTGTCTGAAATGTGTCGCAGGCTCGGGTTTCAGTCTGTTTCAGCGTTTACTTTGGTACTAGCTTCTGCCCGCGACTCTATACACGTGCGTAAATTGTAATTTTCTGAGTGGTAAACATTCTTCAAATATTTAATTGCTGTGCCCGTGGGCTTCGTACCCCGTAGGAATTTCGAGATAAAAACTATCTTATGTCCTTCCCTGGGTATCAAACTATATCCATATCAAATTTCGTCTAAATAGGTTCAATGGTTTTGGCGTGAAGTGCAAACAAACAAACAAATATACACAATCACTTTCGCCTTTATAATATTAGTATAATAGGATAGGATTCATGTACTTATACAAGTAATAAAATATATAAATGGCTGGTCAAGCAATATAAGGTATATATAATTTTTCGTTTCTATTACCATAGAGGAATAGTATGTCTATTGAAGAAATTAAAACCCAAATAAAGTATAAGAAAATTGAGTTTCAGTAGTTATTACCATTAATTTAGTTGATTTCTATTCCCGTGTTAAGGTAAAACCGCTCAAACCAACTTTATTATTCCCAGGGCGAGTAAATAGCCGTGTTATTAAATTCAAATTGACTGCGTAAGCATGCAGCAACACGATCAATCTTCCTCGAAGTAAACGATAGTAAAATACACTAAAAAGATCCCGCGCTCCACGCTGGATCATTTCTCACGTCTTGGACCGGGAGGGATTAAAATACATTTCTCCGTGATGGATGGCGTGTCGAGAGGGAGAAAGGGTTGCCCCCCAGGGAGGGGAGGGTAATAAACGACCAGACAATGGAGGAACGATCGTACCTAACTGTATGAATTTGTAATTTACTTCTCGATAGACTTTTCAGTTTTCAAACTGGGGAAATGGTGAGTATTATAGGAAGTCGATTGTAGCATGAATGTCTCCGTGGGATAATGTGTATTTTCGTATGTTTATATTGGATTTTTGTTATATATGTATTTCTTATAAAATATAGAATTGTTGAATTAGTATCCAAAATAAAATTAGCTTCAAAGTAAGTTCGAGACTTGTGTTATGACACAAGTCTCGAACTTACTTTGAAGCTAACTCAATGTATGTGACTTGTCCGTATTTATAAATTATTATTTATTATTTCGTCTTTTTCCACTGTCTAAAATCAAATTGCATAACAACAAACATGATGACGTAGCTTAAAAACTATTTAGCAAAGTTTCTGAACATGACAAGATACAAAATTGATCATATCAGTCGGTCGCTGCAACTTCACTCCTAGGAAAAGGTGCTTTTTAATGCCTTATTTCGAAAAATCCTCGACTTGACCAAAATGTCCGTGACCCGAAACCCGCCTTCACTAAAAAACGATTAAGAAAAATCCCTGCGCTCGTCATACGCAGGCAGAAGGCATAATTTATCACATGTCGCAGTTTTCATGGACTTCCAGTCAACGCATCTTGTCTCGCGCCCTGAGCGACGCATTTTCCAACGCATTTCGCGGAGGCACGGTGACTGGTCAATTTGAGAGTAGACTGGGAGCTAGCAGCAAAAACTCTTAAAAAGTAGCTGTTCAGGTGATTTTTCTTGCATCTGTTGAAATTTACTACATTCACGTCCAGCTGAGGAAATGGGTAAAATTTTGTAATCAGTAATAGAAACATTGAAAATGTGTGGCCAGCTGTCTTGAATGCAAAATTATATTTCGAGTTGTGCGAAGTGTTCCAAATAAAAAATTTCAGACCTTCAGATGTCTCTAAGAGACGTTATAAACGAATTAAGTTAAAATTCTAAAATTCAGACGCCTAAATTCATTTCGCGACCTAAAACTGCCGAATACTGAATTTCAGCTTTATATCATGGTGTTGAGAATTGGATTAATAAGTGTAAATATCTGAAGTTTTACAAGGCCGCTAGTTTTATTTTTAATACTAATCCAAAACATATATAAGGAAGAAATGATTTCTTATTCCATTTGTTATGGGAAGATTTTTTCTAATAATTTTCTAATAAAAAAAAGTATTTCAAAACTGAAACAGCAGCAGAACCATCCAGCTCCCAGTCCTGGGCGCCCTCCGAGCGACAATTTGTGTATGATAAATGACGTATTCCTGCGGGAACACTCTCGCCTATCGAGCGGGGGCCACAGTCTGTGTCGGCGGGGGCCACACGGGCCACACGGGCCACACCGCGTTGGCGCGGCGACTGCATGCCAAATGAGCTTTGTTCTGGGGGAAAGTTCTAAATGGAGACATTTTTGACTACCACAGCGTTGATATATTTCGATGACTATTTTTTTTAAATCCATTATTTTAACGAAGCTTCAATTGACATGGTGTGACTATGCCAGCCTCGATGACTACTTCTTCTTCTTCTTCTTATATTTAAAAGCTGGGCTGTTGTCGGTGGATGCTTTCCATGTCTCTCTTTCTTCCGCTAAGTTCTTAACGTCCTTATATGTTTTTACGTTTAATTTTTCTTTTATTTGGTCGATACATTTTTTTCTGGGTTTTCCTACTACCCTACTACTACTACGAATATTTCATAGGACCGCACTTCCTCCTTCCTTATAAATTTACTGTTTCTGTAGCGTTTTGGTTGACAGCGGGAGTAATGGAATCAATCACCTTTCCTTTATATTATGTTGATTGCTAAAGAATGCATAAATCCATCTTTTGTACCATGTGTATGGTCTATGGTCAATAAAGTTCTGATAAATCATAAATAATAAGTAGAAACACATTAGTTACTATTTATTTATTTAGAACCCGCTAGATCCCATTGTTGGGCAAAGCTAGGCCTTCTCGGCTCTCAATTTCTCCCTGTCTTACGCTTACACATTAATAAAAATGTATATATTCATTTTTACGAATTAAAATCGGATGGTCGCAATCTTCAATAGTTACATTGGCAACTTATTTAAAACGCAACTCGTGTAAATAAAGCCTACGACTTACACTGTTTTATATTCATGGTTTGGAAGATCATAGCTCTTAGGTACAACAGGCTGATAAAACAACCAAGAGCGGAATGAAAGGAAATCTTCATGACGTCTCAATAGCCGCGGCAGTTATCACCGCCATCTCATTCGACGTTTTATTCCCGGCTTACCGAACATCTGTCCCGGAAAATTCGCTCTCGAGAGTGAGGGTAGATAAAAAAACTGCAATAACGCGCGTCATAACAAAGACTACCGGCCGATAATACTATGATTAATACCGGCGTTATCTGGCGAGTGCAGGCCGGCCGAGGACGCTGCCCGACCCGCACTACCCCTACCTACCCCCTTCTACATCCATGACGTTACCAAACAAATTTAAACTCTATTACTTTAAAGTTAGAGTATAAAATCGTTTGAAGGTGTGAGTGGAAACTCTATAAGGTATTCTCCTCCATAAGAGTTACGGATTTCGCATAATGCATATTATATTCGAGCGGGAGGGTCGGAGGGTCGCGCGGGGCACGTGGGGGCTCGAGAGGGGGGGGGGGGGACGCGTGACCGCACGTCTTTTGCACGCGACAAGCTCTCGACATTTTTTTATTATTATTGCGCTTCGATGGAATTTATTCCGCCTGGGGTTGTAATAGCGGTTCGCTCGTTTAGAGGCCCGATTTTGAATATGATTTTTAAATCATGTAATGGAGTGCGCACGCCCTTTCGAAAGTTATTTTAGGGGAAACTTGAGGTGAGCCGAGTCTATTGTGCCTTGAAACCTCGTCGAGTTGAAGGAATTAATTTTAAACAAGAAGGGCAATCACTTGAAAAATTAAGTAAAGTTTTGAGCGAGTGACTTTAACGCATAGGAGTACATAACTTGTCAAACAAGCAAAGAATATTAAACACCTACGAAAGAACTCTTTATAGATTATTTGATATAACTTCATAAATAAATAACTACCCACAAACCCGGGTGTCTTCCTGAGATAAAACATACTATTTACATAGTCATAAGTGCATATGACAGCAGGGTGGGCCGGAAGGGGTGCGAGGGTCGCGCGCTTGGGCATCCCCCCCTACGGGAGGGGTTGGGGGGGGGGGGGGGGGTCAGGCTGTATAATCTGCTGCACTCGCCGATATTTCTCATATTACGTCGGCAATTAATTGATAATGCGCCCGCACCCACCACAGATGAACTAATGTGCAGAGACGCAGCTCTATGGTCAAGTCTTTCAAAAAAGAGATGCCTAGGCTGATTTGAAAAGTGTTTGAAATTGTCTAATAAAAAAAAATAAAAAAAATTGGTTGTGTAGTTTGGCCGACTTTCTTCCGCCAATATCGTGCATGCACCTGCGGCTGAAAGCTAAGATTAAAATCCCCATTAATAAACACTTGACCAGTTTATGTTCCCTAGATCATCGTACGTTTGTTCGAGCTGTGGCGTACTCTGCTAAAATCCTAGAAATCTGAATCAAAAATATAAATGAATAAAATAATATAAATAAGAAATAGTACTAACTGTTGTGATGTGTTGACTGGAATATATTGCAATGAACTGTAAGTGCTTTTACTTCATTCCATCACCACATCACCCCACAGAGCCCCAGTATCTGTTCATCAACTTCTCTGCTCTCTCCCGCCAATATCGTGTGTACACCTGCGGCTGAAGGCTAAGATTAACATTCTCATTACTATACACTTGACCAGTTGATGTTCCTTTGATCATTCAGCAGCACGTTTGTTCGAGCCCCGGTCTCTGTTCCCGACCTCCTCTGCTCTCTCCTGCCAATATCGTGTGTACACCTGCGGCTGAAGGCTAAGATTAACATTCTCATTACTATACACTTGACCAGTTGATGTTCCTTAGATCATTCAGCAGCACGTTTGTTCGAGCCCCAGTCTCTGTTCCCGACCTCCTCTGCTCCCTCCCGCCAATATCGTGTGTACACCTGCGGCTGAAGGCTAAGATTAACATCCTCATTAATATACACTTGACCAGTTGATGTTCCTTAGATCATTCAGCAGCACGTTTGTTCGAGCCCCAGTCTCTGTTCCCGACCTCCTCTGCTCTCTCCCGCCAATATCGTGTGTACACCTGCGGCTGAAGGCTAAGATTAACATCCCCATTAATCGTTTGTTTAATCTGTGCGCGGCCAGGCGGCAAATTAATTGCGCACAATAATACGCTATTTTAGGCCACATGAGAAAATATCTAAAAATATATTCTTGTACTTAGGCTAAAAATAGGTAGAAAATGTTAGTTTTAGATCGCAAAATACTAAAATGAATTTTAATATTCAAGTCAAAGTTTCCAGTCTTTGTAATCTGTTTTAAACACAAAATAGTAGCCGCCAATGCTATTACGTCATACGACTGGGTAAACTACTAAGTGTCAACTATTAAAATGCATACATTGGCGCTTTTGTTTATATACATATTTGACGTCATGACCATTTTCGGCAAAGTACGCGCGAATTTGGAAAATGACAAATTTTAATGATCTTTTTAGACTAAGAGGGGACCGTATATAACCCTACCTCATTGAGAAGCAAAATGTGACACATGTAGGGTGTTGCATATTAAAAGATATGTCTTAATGTACAGGGTTGCCTCGTTGCCTGGGCATAACCTGGAGCATTTTGTACAGTCAGCGTGTTTAATATTTTTGTACGTCACTGTATTAGATAAAGAATCAAGAGTGACTGGAAAAAAATTGCTATATTCAAAGTTTAAATATTGTACTGCAGTGCTTTGACTAAGCTTTAACTAAGCAGTGCTTTAACTATTCTTCTTTTATTAACATGTAAATAAAATAAACAAACATTTTTGTTGCAGAATTCTGGGTATCAATCTGCGAATGAAACCTGAAATAAGAAAATATGATTTTACTACAATAAGGAAGAAGAAAGAAAATCTTGACGGAGATTGACGGAAAAGTGGATACATTTAGAATATAAAAAAAACTTAAAAAGAGATGCAGACTTAGTGATAACAGGTAAAATATGAAAAAAAATTACATACTTTATCTAACCAAACGAGCTTCGTATAAAAACCTTATTATTTATTATTTATTCGAAACATTTTTCACCACAATGTTACAAAACTAAAACATTCTTTACGTAAATGCTAAAGAAGTGAGTCTGTAGGGAAAATATAAATTATTTAATCCTACGTGCTTTCCTTTTTTCCAGATGCAGCCAGCTGCAAGAAAACCAGGATGACATCGTTTTTAAAAGCAAAAACGACGAGTTGCATTGACGAACAATTTTTTTTAAATATTAGTAAATCATGTTTGTTGCCAAGCGGTTTAGGCACTAGCTGTATGTCTGTGAGGTACGTGTTGTTTATGGGACCATAACTAGTGGGTTTGAGGAGCTCGAAGGCTCGCGGTATTGCTTACCATGCTCGGTGTCGCTTTGTCAAGTGAAGCAATACCGGGCGTGGTTCGCACTTGGATGGGTGACCACAAGTTGCATAAAAATCTCTCGAACTGCTCAGCGCTTCGGAAGGCACGTATAAGCCGTTGGTCCCGGCTGTTCTCATTGTATGACAGTCGTCAAAGCTATGTCAGATGACAATCTTTTTAAAACTTACACACACACAAAAAAAAAACAAACAATTAGTTGACATAATGGTTTAAATTAAGTTATAACGTTATTTAATGTTTAAAAATAAAAATGTAAAGTGCATTTTTAAAAAATCTGTTTATAATGTTAATTCATGTTTTAAAATAAAACGTAAATGGAAAGCCCACTTTTTATTGAACCCAGATTAATATAGCACGTTAGCAAGGACGTCTCACTAAAATAAACCAATATTAGGTTTTCAGGGCAGTGACGGTGTGCTACGCCGTAGCCGCGTCTACGAGGGCGCTACGCAGCTACGATGCTACGACTGGCTGCGCGGGCGCATTGCTACGAGCGGTCACGAAACTACGATGTTTTTGGCAACCAAAGCAAGTAGGCTCTTATTTTTTAGATGTATATAATGTTTTTTTTTATTTAAATGTTTAAGTAGTTTGTTTTTTTTTTAATTAATTTGGAGGATGCTTGTTTACTTTGCACATTTTTTACTTTGCATATTTTAAATAAGTAACTTTTTGTATAAATCTTGTGAGACGTTTGTAATTGTGTTTTTTTATGTGTTTTGCTTGATATGTGTTTTGTATCAGTATTAGTCTAAACAAGGGGTCGGCAATTCGTTTTAAGTAAGGTCCAGTTATTGAGCGATTTCAATTTCTGTTCCTCTTTATCAGTTCCATTTCACAAAATTACACTTTTTTGCAAGTGCTCAATTTATTGACAAAACATCAGAAAATTTCCGTGTGTTGCCTACCGCTGGTCTAGTTAGTACTTATATATATACTTAAATTAAATAGGCTTGTGAAAAATTGTGTTGTTTGCTTCTATTTTGATTGTTTACCTACTATAATATAAGAATATGGTAGTCTTACTTACCATTGACTTTTCAGTAGTTAAAATCGACATACAAAAATCTAGTCGTTTTTTGCGGTGGTGTGTATTAAAAGTTAAATCCCACAATCATAATTATGATTACAACATATTGCAGTATTGGCATGTTTATACATCATCATCAGGTCTTTTTGTCTCCACTGCAGGAGCACGACCCTCTTTATACTACAGAAGCCATACTTGGTCAGAGCAGCCAGAAGACTTGGCCTACACTTCCCTCGCTGGCCAGACGGGTTGAAGAAGTCTCACTGATGTTTATAAGCTTTGTTTAGCTTGTATTCCCTAAGTCGCCTTCTACGATATCCACGGGAGGACTTGGAGTGGCCCTATTATACTCTGCCGGAAACCACACGGCTTACCCATACATATTATTAGGCAAAAAGGCATTAGGCCCACCTCATGCTAAGAGATTACCGTAGCAATGGACGCCTTCACAGTCAGTAATATGTACCTAATGTAAATGTAATAATCAAAACTAGAAACCGACTTCAACACCAAACTACACTACCGATTTGATAAAATTATAATGGGACCACTCACTGAAATTTCCACATTTTTCTACGCGTCTTCGAGTTATCGGTGAACATACATAATAAAAAGGTTCCGATTAATTAATAACCTCCTCTTTTTTTAAGTCGGTGAAAAAGCCAATCAAAATTCAGCTGCATATAACTAAAGGCCAATTGACACACTGCACATTTCTTGCTTGTTGCATGCATAGATGACTTGCATGGTCTAAACTAAATGACAACCATACAAATAATATAATGCTTCAATTAAATTGTATTGTTACATACAATTTGGCAAGAAACTTGCACTATGTGACTTAATGAAGTGTTAATAAAAGTCTAATTTATAATAAACTATGAAAGCAAAGAAATAATAATCACCTTGAAACTCGATCGTCCGCCGGTACGCGCTCCATACATCTCGCCGCTCCGAGTGTGTGTGATGTCGTCTCCCGTAACTTGCCATTTTAACCAGACCCCTCCTTTTCCATTTTACCCCCCCTGGAACGCCCATTAGGCCCTACGCGCGGGGAGAACGTTAGTTCAAGAAGTACTGGTAATCTATCGTACATATTTCTGCAATTGATTAGGCGGGGGCGGTTGCCATGGCGACGGGCTGCAGTCTCCCCCTCTGTCACCCCCCCTCCCGACCCCCTCGCGACACAACTCATTGTACACCGTTTGCGAAATAGTCGCGATCTATATTTGCTGTAGACGTATGAATAATTTGATGTTTTCTTTTATGGAATGTTCTTATTACCCGAGGGATTGTCTATCAAAGTTTGATACATTTATAAGTACAACGATAAAAACAGATAAGTTTTGCTTTTAGTTGACAATAATTAAAGTGATTAATATCTTTATAATCAAGTGTATTTATTCAGTTACACGGATAGATTATCTTAATAAACGTAATTGTAATTCGTCTTCCTTGAGAAAAGTGGCTCAGTATCATGGAATTACTGGTAGTTTATCTTAAAGATTGAGCTAGCCCTAAAGTAAGTTCAAGACTTATGTTATGGAATACTAACCTATATTTAGATAAACATTCAAGACCCAGGACAGGACAATATGAAAAAGACCATTTCCCAACTTGCCCTTAGCGAGGATCGAACCGAAAAATCTGGGTGGCAGACTAGCATGGCGACCACTACGCTGCGGAGGTCTTTAAAAATAGTTTTAGTATATTTTATAAGACTTAATAATTGTGCCATATAAACACCTGCAACATATATTTACTTCCCATAGCAGTAAATCGAATGCTGCAATTCAATCTGTCCCGCGAACGATGCAATAAAGTGCGCGCCCAGCTCCGAGCGCCGTTACTGTTTAGTAAAGCCTAGACTACATAGGGATATATCTCTTAAACCTTGCTGGGTATGCACAACATTACAACGACTACCTTAATATATTCAAAAACAAATAGAACATAAATTAATTTCCCATAGCAGTAAATCGAATGTTACAATTCAATATGTCCCGCGAACGATGCAATAAAGTGCGCGCTCCGCCCCGAGCCGCCGTTACTGTATGGGTAGTAAGGACTCGTGTACATGTGCAAGACTCTACGAGTAGTAAAACCGTATGGATAACAAGGAACTTGCCTAATATTTTTATTGACGTTGCTTTTAACATAAGATAGCAAACAGCTTTATTTGCCCGATGTCTTAAAGAATGTTACAAATAATTTAGAGGCAGAAACTATTTTTGGGCCTGGGTATGAAGGCCAAAAATAGTTTGATAGTGGTTGTAGAATATTCATTGCATCTAAAACATAAATAATAAAAAGGTGATGCAAAAGAAAAATGTGTAATCTAGTTAACTTCGTTAAGTTTAAGTTTGTGTAAAAAATAATAATTGGCCAAGTGCGTGTTGGGACACGCACAGGGTAGGGTTCCAAAGTCGCTAATTTTATACAAGTAACAAGTTCACCTAATATTTTATAAGCTGTCATTATTATTAGTCACTTATACCACACAATAGTAAAAAATAATTACACTTGTATTGTAATTGTAACATCCCATCAGGCTGTGTAGGGAAACCCAGTTCTGTATTGTTTAACAGAACTGGGTTTCTTTCGGCATAATCTTCCCAGCAGTGGTCGTTCCAAAACGCTAGTAGTTTGGAGCTTTTGCACTAAAATAATATTTTAAAAAATTATATAAGTGATAAATGTATCATACATAGAATAAAAAAAAATGATTTTAAGATTGATTTTACACTATTTTGTATTATTATCTCCGATATTGAAAAGGGAAAGTAAGGTGTATACTACTGTATAATACTGTATTTATATGTGTGAACAGTTCTTAAGTTGCCCGTACCCCAAATACCTGCCTCCTTCATTAATTGAAATCCAGCTTAATTACTTGGGCAATTGTCTCTAAAGCAGAGCTGGAAGCCATCGAGTTTCAAGTTAATTTGCTCGGGACTAATCCGCCGCCTAATTATTGCATCCCCCCTTTCTGCCCCCCCCCCCCTCACTGTCTCACCCACTGAATTGATTCCTTGTAACAAAGTTTGCGACGTGATTATTATAATGATTACTTTAAAATATCATCTCCTTGTATAACTAAATAACTAGAAGAAATACATGCTGGTCTGGGAGAAAACCCAGAACTTAGAATGTACCAGCTGCTTCTCCATCCGCGCAGATCGAAAATGACCGTGGAAATTAATGCCATATGTAATATGTAATATTCCATTCCATTGTATTATGTAATATTACATATGTATTCAGCCCTGTACATATATCGTAAATTTTCTCTTAAACTTAAAATAATATTATCATGAAAATGTATATTCAGTCAGATTTTAATAGAGTTTTTCAGAATATAATTTTTATGTTAATATTATTTTTAGTTTAAGAGAAAATTCAAGATATAAGTAGAGGCCAGATACATATTTAATATTCCGACTGTACCTACGTCAGATTCCTTTTTAATCTTGTCGTCCATCCACCATTACCGTTTAAAAATAAAAAGTCAAAGTCAAAAAGTTAAAGTTTTCCATATTTTAAATGTTACTTTTATGTGTTTTGGTGCATAAAGTGTTTTTACTTACTTACATCATGCTAAAAGAGTGGCTGTGGGGCTAGCGGCCTTGAGCTCTGCCTGCTTAGAGCCGCGAGGGACAAAACAAAAGTATCAAACGATAAAGAAGTGACAGTTTTTGTATGTGCGTACTTAATAAAATCTTCAACATAATTTTAAAATTCGGACATGTACCAATTCCGTCAAATTATTGCTCGGTAGGATTGTCGGATATCAACAGGTTGTACAAAAAAGATCTACATCGTGTGTTCGCAAATCAAGGCGTACTTCTTTTATGGTAAGTCGGCTAGAGATGAAATCTCCGTAACCAAGTCTCACTGATTGCCGCGGTCGATACCTCGCCCTACACCCTCGCACGCGCCGCATACATTAGTAGTATTTGCATAAGCTGATGACGCCATGTGCAGGGGAGACTTGTTTTGGTGCGAGTATATGTCGCTGGGGTAAAGTCTCTCAGACGGTGTTATTGTTAGCAATCAAAGCTTTGAAGATCCAACCGTCTAATCACTGTATTCATGAAAAAGCTGCACTACTTATATCAACTATATATTAGTATAACGCTACTGATTTAAGGAGCGCTGTTTTTTTACATTACATAAAAAGTTTGTAAGTGTTCCTTAAAGGCATATTCACTATATGTAGGAAGATTGATATTTTGTTATGCTATATACTGCACTGCACAGAATCTACGTATCAAACAATCAAATAATTGATGGTCATAGACGTCTAAATTAAATAAATCTAAAAGATGTACCTGTATATATGTATGTAATATATTATAAGCTACATGCAGCTTATAATATTTTTAAATTGTTCATTTTAATGTTAGTAAGTCGATAATTTAATAAATCTCATTATTTCGTTACTTTTAAATCCTTTTTTTCCCAAACCAGCATGGAATAATCATACTAATTGGTTCATCATTATCATTTCAGCCGCATAACGTCCACTGCTAAACGCATAAGCCTTTCCCAATTATTTACAATATGACCTATCTGAAGCAACCTGCACTGTATCCAAAGTTACTCATTACTTTTTATGTATACTTTTTTCTTAGATTCTTATTTTTTGAACAGAATAGCATTTTTCACTCAGATTTACAAGGGGTTTTGCTGAAATGTAGTAGTTACTTACTCAGCCGCGTGTTGATTAGCGTTATTTTCATTTCTCTAGTTCTTGGAACGCAGCTTAGTGACGTGAGCACAAAGGTCAGGAAACCAATTTAAAACGTTTCTTTTACTATACTTATACACTACCACGTCTTTATCCCTTGTGGGGCAGACAGGGCATTTTGGGCTTTGTGGCTCTAAGGAGACAGAGCTCAGGGTCGCAAAACCCAAAGGCTACTTGTAGTGCGATGATGGGCGAGAAGGTGAAATTGGGTATTGAATAAGTATAGTTGTTAGCTGAATCACTAATTAACATGATTTGCATTTTCATCCATTCCGCCGATCGGCTTTTACGGTCTGCGAGGGCAGAGGAGCAGTGTTTGGTATTCTTCCAGACCCGCTTAGAAAAATGATTTCGTTTATTATTTAAATAAATAAATATTGTCACGAGAGTGGGTTGGGGTTAGGAGAGGGGAAAGGAAACGACAATCCTATGCAATAGTGCCTTTATTTGCAACTCAAGTGGGTACTCACAATTGACCGTATTGACCTACGCGACTATATATACGGACAAATCACAAAGATTTAGCTAGCCCAAAAATAAGTTTAAAACTATTGTGTTATGGCATACTAACTCAACGATACTATATTTAACAACAAATACACACATCGATAAAAATTCAAGACCCAGTTCAATCTGAAAAATATTTTTTCCATCTTGACCTGAGCGGGGCTCGAACCCGGGACCTCTGGAGTGGATTTGTACTTAGTAAGTCGATAATTAGTTTCCATTTAAGGGTCCTCCCCGCGCTAACGACCTTGAAAACACAAAAAAAAATAATTTCTCTTTCTGTAAGTGAGATTATCAGAAACCCTCGTACAACTTTTTAGCTAGTATCCTTAAGTTTCATTAGAACCTCGAAAATCATTGAAATAAAATACCCTGAATTTTCCTTTGCAAAAAATACTAAAAACGGCCATTTTTGACACTTTTTGTAAAGGTTTCTAAACCGGATAGTATTTCAATAGCTTTCGAGGTTCTAATGAAACTTCAGGATACTAGCTAAAAAATTGTACGAGGGTTTCTGATAATCTCACTTACAGAAAGAGAAATTATTTTTTTTGTGTTTTCAAGGTCGCTAGCGCGGGGAGGAGCCTTAATTGAAGAAGGCCCTGTCCATCTTGAAGAGACAGAGATGTGACATTACAGCAGTTTAATTTGGCCGGCGCGGAGCGGAAAGATTTTTCAATTACTAACTTTGTGAAGGCGCTCCAATCTCAGCGCACAGCGTACGGCCGGTACACAGAGACTGCTGAAAAATCTAACACCAGTAAACAAACAGTATTTTTTATAGACACGTTCCGAGAGTTTTTAGAATATGAAATGAATGAACTAACTAGGTGTTTAAAAACACTTTTTGTCTTTAGGAAAGAATATAATCTTTTTTATATCTTAGCAAAATGTTTTTTACGTTGTTCCGTTTTACAAAACCCACATCCACTTACATTAATATTGTATCTCGAATAGGAATAGACTTAAGTTTCTAGGAGATAAGCTGTGGATGTTACATTAAGTGTTAAACAAATCAAGAGTACGGGTGAGGGAGCACTGGAGTACTGTGACACAGGCTCTGTCTTCTTCAGGCTCGGCCATACCCAAATTTTCCGGGATCCAGTGACGCCCCCATTTGAAATAAATCATTTGAAAGGAAACGGTGACATCATTTAAAATTTCGTCTTTACCAAACCCTAGATAACCTTTTTAACTATTTTATGAACTACTGATTATAATTTAAAGTGTGAACGTGAAGCTTTTCTACGCACATTAGCTAAAAGTGGCCGTTTTTCGCAAATGTGCGTAGAAAAGCTTCACGTTCACACTTTTTATTATTAAATTATAAACAGTAGTTCATAAAATAGTTAAAATGGTTATCTAGGTTGGTTTGGTCAAGACGAAATTTTAAATGATATCACCGTTTCCTCTCAAATGATTTGTGGGGGCGCCACTGGACCCCGGAAAATTCAGGTAGCCCCTTAATCTATAGCATATATAAATCAATGTGTATTCTACTACTGTTAATTTATGTTAAAGATAAATGGAGATAAAGAAATAAACTTTTTACTTTTTTGTACCGACTTTTTCAAAATTCTGCTGTCTCTGTACCGCCATGCCGTACTCTGTACTGTGGAATTCTTAATATCTGCGCTAACTACAGCCGTATAATATTGGCTGCCGGTCGGCGGGCGGAATGCCCCGCCCCGCGCCCCGCGGCGGGGTGCGGCTAGGCCGGCGACACATGCACGGTGACAGTTTCACTGATATCTTCTCGAAACTGGTTGCATTCGTTAGATGTGCTGCATTTTTCTTTCCAAAAAAATATATAGGAACACATTACACTATTGAGCTAGCCCCAAAGTAAGTTCGAAACTTGTGTTATGGGATACTAACTCAATGATACTATATTTTATAACAAATAATATATAGATCTTCTTCTTCTTCTTAGCGAGAATGGGGTGCATGAAAGGAGCCTCCCAGAGTGACGTACTGAGCCCCCTGTACGTCCGGCGCACCCTGGGCAATCTGCGTGGACAGCCAGTCGGTAACGCAGATTGGCTGATCCTTTCGCTACGGAATGGCAATAAAAAATAATATATAGATAAATGTCCAAGACCCAGAACAATTTGAAAAAGGCCATTTTCCAACTTGCCCTGGTCGTCATTGGTTGTAACTGGCTGCTTCTGTTTTGTGTATCGTGTGTGTAGGTGGCTAACACTGGTGTCAAATTCTTGAAGCTATCTTAAGGCCTCATCTCATACAATTATGTCAGCCGGGACCAACGGCCTTAAGGTGCCTTTCGGATCACGACGAGCTCGAAATATGTTTGGGCCACTTGTGGTCACCCATTTAAATGCCGACCACGCTTAACTTACGACATTGCGTATTTCCACCAAGCCAGTTTCCTTTCGAAGTTCGAGCAAAGTAGAGAGGAAAAAGCAGCCCTCAAGTGATGACAAAAATCTATTTTGGGAATGCAGTTGTTGGACTGTAATAATACAAATTGTACACCTGTAAATCATTATACAAACATAGCACACTAAATGATCATAAATACATCATCATCATCATCATATCAGCCGCAGGAAGTCTATTGCTGGACATAGGCCTTCCCCAAACGTAGCGTAGGAGACCCACTAACTAGGTGGTCGGACGATCTAAGCAAGACTGCAGAAAAACGCTGGGTGTAGGCCGCTTCCAAACGGTCGTTTTGGAAAACCTTAGATTATAAATACATGATCAAAGCATTTTAAAATAAAATTTATTTTAAAAATTTGGCTTTGACTTTGTATGTTTTGTAGACAAACGCACGCAAACGTACCGTGTGCCGGCAGCCTTACCGCGCGGCGACTAAACGCTGCTTTTAAATTGGATTCCTGCGAGTCCTCTTCTGACGCCTCTTTTACAATGTCACCATTGTAGCTACAGTTTCATGTGCAAGTAGACAGCCTCCACCTTTAACGTAGGATGTGTTGATTGTCCGACATATTTGGACTGGTTCTATTTAGCCAGTCTACAGTTCGTTAGTTATAGGTACCGACAGCTTCTGTTATAATTCCCTTTTTAGTGATACGTTATTTAACGTGAAAGTTTTTCCATTTAGTTTGGGAAAAAAATAAAAGACTATTTTGATTTATTTTCTCATTTATCGCCCACTGTCATGCTAAAAGTGGCCTTGGCTGTCTGTAGAGCCGCAAGACCCAAAATACAAAACTGATATTGCATATAACAACACTGATAGATAGCACAAAAAAGAAACCAGAAAGATTGAGCAGAAAATCTTTATAGAAATTCGTTGGTTTTTCTTATTTTAACCTCACAGAGTATAAGTGCTTACACACCCAGGCAAAACCGGAGCGGATGGCCAGCAAGGAATATAAAGAAAATGCAGTAAAATGGTCAGGAAACGTCGTCTTGATCCCATATTGGATCGGCGTTAACCGGCTAATAAAGCAGTTTAATATAGCGGCGGGCGCGGCGGCGAGCGGGGCGTGCAGCGGGGCGGGGCGGCGCAGAATGCACTTAAAATTATTAAAGTGCCGTATGAGGCGGTTTACGAGTATGTCGGGCCCGCTCGCCACTCGTTAAACATTTGCCGCACACAATGTAGACGGCAATATCTAGCGGAACTAGCGGAAAAAGTCTATATCACATGTCATGGACACACCCATTCTTCTGGAGACGAAATGGCTCTAGTGTAGTTTTAATTTGATGAATGACTTTCGACCAGTACGGCTATCCTGCTATCGTTATCGTTACCCTCTGGGTTGGGCTACATCTATCATCACGGAACAGTCACCTTTATATGCTGCATCGGCAATGCTATAGCGTTCTTCGTCTCCCGCTCGGGCTAATGACGGTTCTGAGTGGCAGAAAAGAATAGCAGCATAGATAATTGCTGTTCCGTCTTGCCAAACGTAGCCCATGAAACCCTTTTCCACGTCTAGTCACGTCACGTCACTTTTCTTTCCAGCCCCATGCACGTGAGCGAGGCAGTGATATTCGTCTCCCTTTGTGGACTAGAGTATTAGTTTTTATTTGAGCCAGCTCCGCTCGACGATGTAGCGGAGTAGTGCATTTGGGGTGTTGCACGTTGCACGCCTCCATCAGCGTACTTAGAGATTAGGATGTCGTTGGTTATCGATGGTGAATAAATTAGCGAAATTAAGATGCGACAGAACGTAGTCCATCGACTGGATAGCACCGCAGTTTTATCAACATCTCCCAGGACCTGGAGTTTATTGAGAGGATTCAAGACTGATCATTGGACTCTACTCAGTGGAAGGTTTTCTGCAGTTTTGAACAGTGGCTAGACCTCCAACTGTTTTTGAGATGTCTGTGTAATGAGGCAACTAAACTAAGCAAGAAAATCTAATGCAACAACTGCATTTCCCAAGCCAAGGGGTCGTCGAGCTGCCGCCTGCTCCAGTGGAAAACCCGTAGGCAAATCGTTTTAGTGGTTGCGATATTTTCTTCTTCCGTTACAAACAAGGATGCTAATCCTTGTTTGTAATGGCAGAAATTTTATTATATCTTTTTATGTAAAAATTACGTGTCATGTTGTTTTGACTCCTAAACTACTGAACCGATTTTATATTTGATTTGCACACCGTATGCAATTTGATACAACTTAAAAGATAGGACTGTTTACATCTCAATAGTCCAAGCAAAAGAAGTCGCGGGCATCAGCTAGTTATATTATATTATTATATTTATGCTAGTCTGTAAGGTATTTCCTCTATAGGTCTTTAATATTTATTTAACTAATATATGAAGTTTTAAAAATAAAAAGATTTGATTTTATTGAATAATTTTGATTTAGTTCATTGAGAAAACAAATACATACATACATACATACATACTATCACGTCTTTATCCCTAATGGGGCAGACAGAGCATTTTGGGTCTTGCGGCTCTATGCAGAGCCCAGGGCCGCAAGACTCAAAAGCCACTTTTAGCGTCATGGTGGGCGAGAAGATGGAAAAGCAATCAATACAGTGACGGGTTGCTAGCCGCATCGCCTGTTAAAATGATTCGCATTTTTGCCCATTCCCTCGATCGGCTTTTACGATCTGCGCGGGAAGAGAAGCAGCTGGTACATTCTAAGTTTTTTCGTTTCTCCCAGACCAGCATGGGAATGAACAAATACAAATGAAGCTAATTACCTAACTATACTTAACCTAAACCTATTACAACTTAATGCTATGCCTAGATACTATAAAAATGATTAAAGAAGAAAATGCTAGAAAGCGTAGCATGTTGTCGAAAAGAATAGAAATGTTACAAAATAAACAAGAATGTTTCTTCGCGACCCTCGCGTTCGCTATGCGTTTCCTCAGAAATGCATTTATTATGCACGGCGGTGCATACATTTGCACCCTACGCTCTCGATCAATACTTCCCAAATATTCCCAGCTTTACGTATAAGCGAGTGAAATGAGCGGAGTTCCCAGAGTTTGCTTGCACCACAGTCTTTATATTTATTGGTCCGACAACTCGAGAATCTATATAATCTATACTATAGGTGTATACTGAAACAGTCCGAAAACAATATATTTTATGACTGAATAAGTCTTCGATATTTTGGATCTTCATTATCTATATCTATACATCTATCTATATCTATCTATACATATAATAAAACAGTAAAAAAAGTGTGTCTGTACATTAAATATATTACCAAAAAAAATACTGGGGGCGATGGAGATGTAGTAACATAGTAAGAATTAAAAAAAAATGTATGTCTGTTTGTCTGTATGTCAGTTTGTCTGTATGTCTGTTTGTACACGCTAATTCCGGAAATACTGGACGGATTCGAATGAAACGTTTTTGTTATATAGCTATTAAGCCTGGGCAACATATAGGGTATAAATGGTTGAGGAAAATGGAACGCCTGATGCAGAACCATAATAGTCCAGCTAAACTTTAAGAGATATAAAAATGCCGCCTTAGTAAAAGTTGTTCAGCCTGATGAGCATTTTCCAGAGACATTAGGTCCACACGAACGAAGTCGCGCGCTTCGGCTAGTCTGACCATATTCCCGGTTGCATCATCAGCGGTATCGCTTCAGAGCCCGGGATCCGCTACCTACTTAACTGCCGTCTGACCTTCGCCAGCCAAAAAAATCTTTGGATAGGTTTGAGTAAACGCTATTTAGCGTTCGGAACCCTCAGTTTATACGTGTCTTCCGAAACACGGAATCATCTTTCTTTTAGGGATAGTCGGGTAATTCAAGCCTGCAATATCCTAACCAGACTGGAAACAACTTCTCACACAGTATGTTTCCCAGTGGGATTCGAAACCACGACCTCCGAATCATAAGGTGAACGCCTTGACCACTGGTCCACGGAGGCAGTCAGCACGTATTTACTATATGTTATGTACTGAACTGAAACAGTGCAAAACAATATATTTTATGACTGAATAAAACATTGATATTATGAATAACAATTCAAAATTTCTTTTTGATTAAAAGTAACGTGTCACACAGACATTAAAATAAGTTGACGGGTCAGTGTGTCGCGAGCCGGAGCTGTGTTAAGGTCACAGCACACTTATCAACTCGGAAAGGGATCGACACCGTATTGCCTTTCGCCGCGCGGTCAACCAGGCGTCAACCTGACGTAGGCACGTAACCAAACAGGCTCAGCTTCGGTACGTCGACTTGACTACGGCTGGGCGACGCCGCGCTTACCGCTCGCCGGCCGCTTTGGGTTTGGCTGGCACTAGATCATTTTAAACGTAAAGTGTAGCGCACGGTTATGTCTTGGTTCACAATACGCGAGTTGGCAATCATAGCCATCAATTTTTGTTTATCTACAAATAAATAAAACGCGGGTGTAAGCAAACGGAGAGACGTCAGCTCGCATACGGAGAGGCGTAAGCGCGCGGACGACGAGCCGCAAGCGCGGGGACCGCTAGTTGACCGACCAGCAAATCGGTTCGTGAGCTGGTCCCGAGGCGAGGCGTTTACGTTACGAATCCGAATAGTGTGCGTTGCAGTAGGAAGTTTCATACAAAGAATACTGAGCTGCTCGAGTTGATACGTTTACGTTCCGTTTACGAGTTGATAAGTGTGCTGTTACCTTTAGCCTCCGGTTGAGGTCGAAACATGAGTAACCCGTGAACTCATTTTAATAATGTAAAATCTCAGTGCATAAAGAAACCAAATAAAAAGTCAAATAAAACCCCACATAAGAAGATACTCCAGACAACATTATGACTGCATCGCGGTAGGTGTGTGAATTATATGTCGCGGTGGGCAGATATAGCGGTCAGGCGGCGCCCCCCCGGGTGGAGCGGGAGGGGGCGGCCATTCGTCAACCCGCAGAAATGTTTTCATTTTTATTTCATAAATAAAGAGTGGAATTCCGCCGCTGTAATGAGGGACGTATAACTGCGAGCGAGCGTTTCTTTGCACGTTTTGGGGGTCCGTGAATGTGCTGATTCTTGACTAGTGAATACAAGTTTACCTGGACGTTTTCTCTATTTATTTTTTTAATTAAAAACCGACATACTCCTAAACTACACAACCGATTTTGATTTTTCTATGAGACAACCTTATAAGAATGCCCTTTCAAACCATAAAAGAATTTTCCAAATCGGTTCAGGCGTCTTCGAGTAATCGGTAAACATACATAAAAAAACGCAATGAATTGATAACGTCCTACATTTTTTAGACGTTAGTTAAAAAGCATTCTCTCTTGTCCAGTCGACCTTTACGAAAAGCGAATAACTTGAAGCACGATACGCAATAATATGACGAAGTAGGTACCTAATACAAGTACAATAACGCTTTTCAGCATCTGTGACAGGGACAGACATATAACGGTATGCCCGTATCAAATAATACACATTCCTCTGTACGCGGTCCCCGCCGCGCAATTTTTACCCGCGGGCATAAAAATTGTGTTAACACGATGCGAACTTTATTCAAAGCTCCGGGAGGGAAATGGCTCGAGCTTTCGATTACGTTGTAAACAACTTACGACATTCCACCGACTGTTTAAAATTGGGTTCTTAAAGTATGAGAGGGCGAGGGCAACCCGCGAACCCTCTGGGGCAGGGCTGGACATATTGCAAACATATTCGCCGCTTGAAATTTATTGTAAATCGCGGCGGGGAGGGATTTGAATCGAGGGGGCAACCCCGTGTCAATAAACGGAATGGAGTTTGGAAATTCGCTACATTCGCTCTCTGTTTGTGTTTGCTGCCTCGACTTTTTTCTGTTCTTGCAAAAAGCCGACCCCTGAAGCTGTAGAGCTGAAACTAGATACTAAGGCCTATAAAGATACAACACCAACCTAGTCTACTTCGAGCGCTATAAAAAAAAACACAGTCTTAAAAAATCACAAGGATTTCTTTCCAGACATATTGAAAATCGGCGTTAACCATTTTGTTTTCCTTAATTTTAATTAATGGATTTATTCAAAAATTGTTCATCATAAGAATCTAGCTTGATAAAATTTAAGTTGTCTTTCAATAAAACGAGTATATATTAACATGACTTTTAATCGTAATGAGTATAAAACCAAATCTTGAAAACATTTTTCGCATGTCTATATGTTTTTAAAAAAAAAATTAGACATAATTTCTCAGTCTGTGAAGAACAGATAGTTATGAGATTTCCAAACTAACATAATATAAAGCTTGGGCTCTGTAGTTTGTTCCTCTAAGGGGACCTCTGTAGATTTTATTTATCTAAGGTTTTCCATTCCGTAATTGTGTGAGTTGCGAGCCCGATTGTTGCTAAAGCGAATATTTATTCGGCCGCGTTTGCTTTCCATTTGGGGATGCCTCCAGTGCTTGTATCTCGGCTGGTACCATCTGCCTGTGCAATTTAAATTATTTTAAATCCCTCTTGTTTTATATAACAAACGTGTAATCGAATAAATTAAGAGAAAATTGCAACATGATATTTTATAAACTGATATATCACTTGCCTTTATAATGTTAATCTATTTCTTTGCGAATCTAGTAAAATTGAAAGTCTTAACAATTAGCGTATTGACTTATTTTTTATTGAACAAATACAAAAAAAATTACAAAAAATGCCTGCTTATTTTTTGTACTAGTTCCCAGTTATTTACGTAGATCATACCAGATGCTGGTGGCGCCATACAAAGAAAAGTCAATTCAATTCTAATGCTGTGAAGCCCGGCTGTTTGCACGGTCTTGAGCATCCTTGGTTGTATAGCGACTGGTACACATAGCTATAGGCTCTATCAAACATATCTTTACTGTCATAGGATATATATAATAATCGTCTCTTTGTTTTGACGTCAAATGATTACTTACGGCTAAGTTTAGTGCCGCTTCCTAAGCGCAGAAGAAGCGGCAGCAAACTGCACTGCAGCAGTCAAAACAAGTGTAGCTAGTGAGCAAATATTTATTTATTATGTACATACCTACATAGTTTGTTTTCCATTCGGTCGCCGGCGGCGGTCGACATCTCGCTTTGTGCCGCAAATTGAATTCGCGACTCAAATCGAATGTTGTCGCAAGGAATGAGTCGTCGAACTGACGCTATCAAAAAATTGATCATTCGCTGCGCAGTGCCCACTGCCATCGATAATATGCCTATGACATTTCAATCTAGCGGTATTTGAGTCGTGCGGGGTCGCGACATTTTTAAGAGTGCTGACATGGGTGTTGGTAAAAAAGAAACTACTTACTAAGTATTATAATTCCTAATAAAATAATTATAATTCCCATGCTGGTCTGGGAGAAAAGAAAAAACTTAGAATGTACCAGCTGCTTCTCTTCCCGCGCAGATCGTAAAAGCCGATCGAGGGAATGGGCAAAAATGCGAATAATTTTAACAGGCGATGCGGCTAGCAACCCGTCACTGTATTGATTGCTTTTCCATCTTTTCGCCCACCATGACGCTAAAAGTGGCTTTTGAGTCTTGCGGCCCTGGGCTCTGCATAGAGCCGCAAGACCCAAAATGCTCTGTCTGCCCCATTAGGGATAAAGACGTGATAGTATGTATGTATGTATAATTCCTAATATCTATCATAGTGTCTGATCACATTGACATGACTTTTTTGTAGGGATTGATACTTTTATTTTATTGACTGGTTAAATTTCGATGGTCTTTAATTGTAATGGAGTTATATTATATGTCACTGATAATGAGGTCATTGAGTCAAAGATAATCGCTACTAATTGATAAAAATGTGATAAAAACAACGGGATAAATAGAAGTCACGGGTGAAAAATAACAAACTTGTAGAACCCTAAAAATTCCACAATAATTGTACCACAAAAACTGTATGCATTTCTACATTGTCCGTGTAATTTAATGATAAATATGGGCTTTGATGAGTATAAGAAGTCGATATCAATAAATTGAATTCAATTTATTTATTGAACTCATATACATCAGTTCTTAGTCTTATTAATATTACTACCTTTAATTAGGTACAATATGGACCCTGTTGGGTATTGCAAAAATAAAATGGAACGGCAAGCGCGTGTTCTGTTCAAGATTTTTAATATCTATTCTTCTTCTTCTTATCGTGTGTGTTAGTGACTAACACTAGTGTTAGTCACTAACACACCGCCTTAAAGGCCTCTGACATGGTTTTAGGTAACGACCAATGTCAAAGACAGTGACCGGGACCGACGGCTTAACGTGCCCTCCGAAGCACGGATCATTTTACATATCGGACAATCAGGTGATCAGCCTACAATGTCCTAACCAAACTAGGTACAACAACACAAAGTCGGTGCCCCCGCCGGGAATCGAACCCGCGACCTCCGGGTATGAGCCGAACGCTCTAACCACTACACCACGGAGGCAGTTCTATAATCTATTTTTAAGAAAAAAGACAGTGGATATCTGTCAGATTTCATTTCCATAAAAAAATGTTAGTAGAAAATTCCATGATACATGTTTTTAAAAAAACGTAAATCATTGTTTGCTTTGCCAAAATCGCAGTGTCGGTTTAATCTACATAAGCATTTCTGTGATATATCGCGTTGCTTTAATATCATTAGTACAAAGAGCGAGCGGTAGCCAATGTGAAGCGTCACAGAACTGCCACTTGATAGGCACCAATGACTACTAGCTATTATGTACTCATAACAAAATCTGATGTTTGATATCAGTTAAAACAGTGAGTATCTATGCTTTTAATACAAGTTAGCGTAGACAAAATTGACAGATATAATCAGTGTTTCTTTGAACTATATGCAACGCAGAGCCGTTTTATACATCAGTAAGGCTGCAGACTTGTGTGCACATCTCATTTCGTCTGATTCATAAAATAAATAAAAATAATATATGTCCTGTACTGGTAAGAAAATAGACAAGAAAATAAATCATGTGACTTTCATATTTTGATTTGCTGTTCCATCTACTCGCTCACCGTCATACTGAAATTGTGCCAGTGAGTCTTGTGTCTTAAAGTCTTGCACCTCGAGGTTCTGTCTACCCCATAAAAGATAAAAATATATTAGTAAGCACGTAAAAGTGTTTTGAATTAATTTTTAGGTTACTGATTCAAGTAAAAAGAAGAACAAGTAGAACTTGCTGAAAAAAATTAAAACTGTTCTTGTAGATACTCGTAGCAAATTTCCCCAGTTATCCTTCTAGCCTTTCTATATGCAGTGGGGGCGGGCAATCAGCATTAGCTAGAATATATTTGGCGTAAATCTTTCACGGCAGCTTTTATGTATATCGTAAAAAACGAGAAGTGTCCGCCGTGGCCATAAATATGGCTCGTAAAGCCGCCCCGACCTCGGCCGAGCAAAGCCGAGCGCTACGATTTGTGTAGGCTGTAGACCCGCTACGGTGTTTGTTGCTACGCTTCTTGGCTACACGTTGCAGTTTTTTATAGTTTTTAGCTAATTATCGTCTGTGATCGGGAATGTTGTGTCTGACGCGTCATAAATGTGGCTCGTAAAGCCGCCCTGAATCCAGCCGATCAAAGCTGAACGCTGCGTTAAGCTACACTTTGTGTAGACGGTAGACATGCTACGGTGTTTGTTATTACGCATCTTGGGTTCATTGCAACTTATAAAGTTTGTAGCTAATTGTCATTTGTTATCGCAAAGTGCCGCTGGAAGGCGCTCTAGATCAGTTATTTTAGAAATCCTTGGAGGAGGCCTATGTCCAGCAGTGGACGTTATGCGGCTAAAAGGATGATCGTGAAGTGTCTGGCGTGCCATAATGTACATATGCCCCGAGCAAAGTCGAGCGTGCTGCGTAGCACTACGTTTTTTTAGACCTAGACCCGACAAACAGTCCAGTCTGTGCAAAACGAGAAGTAGCTGGTACATTCTTAGAATTTTTCTCCTAGACAAGCAAAGAAAAAAGGACACAAAAATGTGCATTAATTTATTCAATTAAACACTTTTCAGAGACTGCGGCCACGTTCGACACATCCAAATGAGATCCTGTCAGCAACGGCTAGAAGAGAAGTGAGCTCGTGATGAATAGAATTATTTAGGTAAATATTATCCACATACATTGCAAGTTTAATAATAGCTTGTCGCTTACATACATACAAATATACCATCACATCTTTATCCCTTACGGGGCAGACAATGCACTTCGGGTCTTGCAGCTTTAAGCAGACAGAGTCTAGGTTCGCAAGACTCAATGGCTATTTTTACCATGATGGTGGACAAGAAGGTGGAAAGAGGACTCAAATGTGACGGGTTGCTAGCCGCATCGCCAATTAAAATGTTTCGCATTTTCGCCCATTCCCTCGATTGGCTTCTACAATCTGCGCGGGAAGAAAAGCAGCTGGTACATTCTAAGTTATTTTCTCTCCCAGACTAACATGCAAGAATCTAAGTTTATTCTTCTGAATGTCGCTTACGTTTACAAAATTAGCAGCTGATTTGGCCTAGAGCCTAAAGCACGATCTTTGGCGAGCCCAGTTTGATTCGGTATTAGGTAAATGCCCTCATTACGGCCTCGGTCTGCGCCGCAATCACACTCAACGAGATATATGAGAGCGCGGCCACAAAGTCGTTCTGTTGTATCGCCTATACTTTCCTATACACGATATATCCCCGATTTAGCTAACAATATAACCCACGAAACTGACGCAGAGCTACGAATATCTAAATAAGACGAGTGAAAGTGGAATCTATCATTCAAAAATATATTTAGAAAATACACATTAGGATTTCAAAAACTAACGGTTGGAACCCAGTTATAAAAATTTAAGCCCCTTATAAAACCTTTAAAAAATTCTAGCCCCAAAAAGTTCGTGACGGATAAAACTTTCCCCTTTTTCCCCCATCCGCAAAGTCTGTACTAAACGAAAAGGAACTTCAAAACAACGCCGGTGCTTTCTGTGGTTGCTTCTATTATAATTGATAGTACCTAAATTTTGCGTACGTACTGATTAGAGAGTAAAGTGCATCTATCTCCATAGGGATGGTCAAGTGATCTTACAATAACATTGTTCGCAAAAAATTAAAAAAATATTTCGTCAGGTTATTTAGGAAGTTTTATGTCCATCAGTGGGGACAAAGCGCACCTGAAACGATTGAAATGAAGAATTGTTTTATAAGAATCCTGAATTTTTTGACATTATTCATCTTAAGATAGACGGTGTTTCACTAAACAGCATCTTGAGACTACCTTTATTCAAGAACAAAGCTCCTGAGTTTACTTAAACATAAGTCCCATTTACATAGTGCAAGCTTTTTAACTGTAGCAATCAGTTTAATTAAAGCAATAGGTGCTTAAATGATTTTTATTGTTGGTGTTTTGTTTAGACCATACAAGTTATTTATTGCTTCAAGTTAATTTTATGCAACTGGCAAAAAACTTTCATTATGTTAATGTGTGAATGAATTGTTTCTAGAATCAGAAAAAGAACTCGTACGCCGTATCTAAAGCTTCGCACATGAAAGTTCCGCGATTGGACGCGATCCTCTAAGACAAAGTGTGTTATTTCTCGCGGGAGCTCCCCCCACCGGGCCCTCCCCCTCCCGCGGCTGTTGTAATATTTTTACGAGTGGTTTTTATTGTCCGAGCGCGATAAATTTGTCATCGCCGCGAGAAAAATTCTAAAATTGCAGTTACGACTCCAATGAATATTATTGGGGATCAAAGGACGGTATTTCGTTTGAATAGGGGATGTACAAATGAGATTTGGTCAGCAATTTGAGTCCCTAGTAGTTTTCTTATTTTAGGGGTAGGGTCGGTTATTTTACTCAATCGACTTAACAAAGCTTAAACGTTTCCTATGTGCGGATTAGAGGCTTTCAACTCTGTCATTTGATTTGTCTCCGCAGTTTAGCGCTCGCGGTGAGTTCAGTCCGACAGCTGTCGCGGTCGCTGGTCTGTAAGGGCGCTTATTAAGGCCATACCCAAATTTTCCGGGGTCCAGTGGCGCCCCCATTTGAAATAAATCATTCGAAAGGAAACGGTGATATCATTTAAATTTTGGTTTTAATCAAACCCTATATAACCCTTGTAACTATTTTATGAACTACTGTTTATAATTTAAAGTGCGAATGTGAAGCTTTTCTACGCACATTTGCAAAAAACGGCCATTTTTAGCTAATGTGCGTAGAAAAGCTTCACGTTCGCACTTTAAATTATAAACAGTAGTTCATAAAATAGTTAAAAGGGTTATCTAGGGTTTGATCAAGTCAACATTTTAAATGATATCACCGTTTCCTTTCAAATAATTTATTTTAAATGAGGGCGCCACTGAACCCTGGAAAATTCAGGTAGCCCCTTAATAGTACAGTCCCAAAACTCCCAAATCCTTAATTTCCTACTTTACACACCTGCTACGTATACCGAGACGTTTTATGAAAGTAGAATCCTCTGTATGACAATGAAAGCCAAAATAACTGTGATATTATAGGACACGCTATTCAAACGTGGTCGTCATGCAAGAGCCCGTTTGAATCGCTGATTACTTAGGTACTTATTTAATTTACTTACTTTCAAAGCATGTGGTTGTTGTTGTTGTATATATCTTTATTTATTTATTTATTAAAATCTTTATTGACCACAATGGTACAAAAGGTGAACTTAATGCTAATGCATTCTCTACCAGTCAACCTGTAGGAAAACAGAAATTTTTATCTAAATGCGATAGGTGCCTAAAGATGTATTTAAAATACACTATATACTAATACAAGTTTACTTAGATACAAACGTATAATACACATACATATACATACACATATATACTTAGATACAAATTCAGACATAGTACAAATGTTTTGATTTGATGACTAGTTCTGCAGAAACAAATTAACAGAGAGATACGTGTGAACTTTTTTCTTAAATAGGAATCTGTTTGAGATACTTTTGATGTCTTCAGGTAAGGCATTCCAGAGTCGCGTAACTTGAAGAGTAAAAGAGTTAGACATAAATTCGGATCGAAATAACGGAAGGTGAAGTTGAAGAGTATGACTGGAGCGAAGCTCACGGTCATGGCTTTCAGACTGAAAGCGAAATTTGGTTTTCATATATTGGGGAGAAAGAGGGTTCTTAAGTATAGAGAAAAGAGTACATAGCATTCTCTGCTGTCGTCGCTGACGAACAGGAAGCCAGTTAAGCTTAGATCGGAAAGAAGATATGTGGTCGTATTTACGAACACAGAAGATAAAGCGAATGCAATTATTTATAAGACGATCTAGCTTATTAAGAAGATCTGAGTTTAGATCAGGATAACACACATCGACATAATCAATAATAGGTAAAACAAGAGACTGTATTAAAGTGATTTTAGTTTTGATTGGAAGAAAATTTCTATAACGATTCAGGTATTGTAAGGAAAAAGTGACTTTTCTGCTGATCTCAGTTATCTGATCTCTCCAGCTAAAAGTTGAGTCCATCACAAGACCAAGATTTTTTACAGATGGAAAAAGTGAGATGATTGTATTATTAAGGGTAATCGAGGGAACAGAGCTCACATCAATCTTTGCTAGCTGTCTAGAACTACCGATCATAATTGCCTGGCACTTGGACGCATTTATTTTAATACCAAAATCATCTGACCAAGACGAAATGTTAGCCAAAGACGCGTTTAACTGACTAATACCAGCGTCAATGTTTTCAGCACTGGTTTGTATATAAATTTGCAGGTCATCAGCATAGAAATGGTAAGAACAGCTAATAGAGTGTGACAATAGATTAATAAATACAGCAAACAACAAAGGAGATAAGATACCCCCTTGAGGGACACCTGAAGAAATATTCTTCCATTGCGACAACTCACGATCCATACGAACTGCTTGTTGCCTGCCTTGGAGATATGAAGAAAACCAATCCATAGCTGAGGATGAGAATTTCATATATTGAAGGATTGCCAGGAGAATATCGTGATCAACCATGTTGAAAGCATTAGAGAAATCAATAAGTGCAAGAATGGTGATTAACGAATTCTCCATACCAAGGCGAATATCTTCGGTAACATTGAGAAGAGCAGTAGCGGTACTGTGCCCAGGACGAAAACCTGACTGTAGTGGAGTAAGAAGACAATTATCAAGTATGAACGCGGAAACCTGAACGTGGGCAGCCGCCTCTAACACTTTAGAAAGATAAGGTAAAATTGAAATTGGACGGAAATTGTTCAAGGCCTGTGGGTTAGAAATTTTTGGTAAAGGAGTAACATATGCCTTTCCCCAAAGAGTGGGAAAAGTGCTAGTGGAAAGGGAAAAATTAACAATATGTGTAATAATCGGAATTAAAACGTCAATAATATTAATAATCATTTGCCTACTGATATCATCACAGCCAACAGCATTGGACTGTAGGGATATAATGATTTTCCGGATTTCATCCTCAGCTAGTGGAGAAAATGAAAAAGAGTCTATGTGAAGATTGGCCATGGAAGAAATCTTAGAAATAGTACGGAATTTGACGGAAGGATGTAAAGAATTAGAATTTGCGAAATGATTATTAAATTCGTCGAGAGAAAAAGACGAAGAGGCTTGGAGAGAAGTTTTTCCTAAGTTAAGAGAATGTAAGAACTTCCATATGTTAGCCGAAGAAGAGTTTGAGAGTTGGTCATGAAAATACTTCTTTTTAGCTGCTCTTACCATTCGATTACATAAGTTACGAGCTCTCTTGTACGCATCCCAATTTTCGTTACACCTATCGCGCTTATATAGTCGGAAAGCCCTATCCCTACGGGTCATGGCCATGCGAACTCCCCTGCCAATCCACGGAGCGGGCGGCCGCCTAACTTTGACTGCATGCACAGGCGCATGAGCATCGTAAATCTTTAAAATTAAATCATTTAACGCAGAGACCTTATCGTCGATTGACTCTGCTACAAAGACATTTGTAAAGTCAGTGGCCCTAGCGTCTTTATTTAGTTTATCGAGGTCAATATTTGCGTAATTCCGCATTAAAACAATTTTAGGCTTAACTTTAGGTGGTTTGAGCTTATACTGCAGATAAATAAGGTCATGCTTAGAAAAGCCTGGAGCAGCAAGTTGACCATGATTGATCACTAGATCTGAAGATGAAGTTAATATAAGATCAAGCCAAGTGTCGTCAGTGTCAGTATTAATATGAGTAGGACCTAAAGGTAGGATGTTTAGATCCACTGACTTTATTATATGGCTCAGTTTATCATACCGTGCATTAACTGTAAGGAGATTAGTATTGAAATCACCCATAATTATGTGATGTGTGTAATCCGAACAATGGGAATCAAGGATAGACTCAAATTGAGAGAAATAATCATAACCTGGAGGGGAATACACGACTCCGAGAAGTACCTTTTTACCCTCAATAGAAACCTCAAGAAATAAAAACTCTGCGGCGCTACAGTATGTAGGAGGAGAAGAGTAAAGAACTTTATAAGAAAAATTGCTCCGCAAATAAATCGCCACTCCTCCACCGCCACATCCAATACGGTCGTTTCTAATAAGCACATAACCTGGAAGACCGTAGGAAAAAGAAGAGAGTGCTGGTTTGAACCAGGTTTCCGAAACCAAAATAGCATCAAAAAGAGAGGAGGAGAAAGTGTCAATAAAGTCACTATAATGTGCGGGTAAACTTTGTGCGTTGAAGTGGCAGACGTTGAAAGAATGACGAGGAATATCAATAGCGCGATTTAAAAGAGAATCAAGAGTTTCAGGATCATCAAAAGAATCGTTAGTACTACAATTTAAAGATGTGCAACTTATGTCACAAGCTTAGGTCACAAGCAGATAGAAATGAACAGTCATCATCATTAGACATTACAAATAGAAAATATAAATAAATAAATGTATAGGGACAAATTACACAGATATAAACAAAATAAATATATATACTTAATATAAAATAGGTATCTAATTTTGCTGCAAGTCCTGCCGGTTGCTTGGTATAGAAATCTTTTTATAAATACAATATTTTAAGAAAAAGACAAATTCCAAACTAATAACAAAAAGCACACACAATTGCCCTGGTAAAAAGCCGAGGTGTCAAGCCATAACAAATCCAAAACATAGTAAACGTCAAAGACATTATGACAATTGTGTGTTTACAAAAAAATATTTACTCAAATGTTATTGTATTCTTACCTTGCAAATCAAAGTGAAGAAAATAAATATAATGGGAGGTATATATCACAAAAGAGAAAAAAAAAAGTAGGTAATATGGGGTCCGGCATAAAACACACAAGTAAATTACGCAATAGAAGCAAACACAAAATGAAGTCACGCACACTACGCACGAATGTTCATTTTTTCGTTCTGGTGGATCGTTTCATCTTCGCCGGCTGCTCAGAGGAAGCAGCCAAATCACTTGTACTGGGGCCCGCATGCGATGGCTGCTGCACCTCATCCTCTGACTCCGGCAGCCCAGCAAGACCAGCCTCGTTGTAAATGCGCTGCTTCGATCCGTTCCTCAGCTTGACAATCACGTTGCCGCTCATTGTCCAGCATCTCTTCATGCCGAACCGCTTGCGGGCCAGAATGAAGACAGACTGCCGCTGACGAGTAAGGAACTCGGAGACAGATTGAGACAGAGGGAGGTTTTTTCTCCCATACTGCAGTCTTGAGAGCCAATTCCGTGAACCGAACAAGCACAGGCCTACACTTTCCCTCAATAACCTTGCCTATTCGGTGGCATAAAGTGATTTTCTCTGGTGAGATTCCAGAGACACCCAGCTTCTCTTGGAAAAGTTTGGAGACATATTGTGGTAGATCGCTGACTTTATCCGGAACTCCGCTGATATTTATTGTACATAAACAATTTACAAACATAGGAACAATAACAAACCATAAAATTTGTAGGTACAAATGCGGACTTATCCTATAATGGGATCTCTTCCAGTCAGATACAATAAATGGGCATAACATATGTGGTTGTTTATGAAGCCCAACATGGTGCATTATAATGAAGCTATACAACTGTATGCTAACATTTTTACTGTAGCATCCGTCTATGCTGGTCTATGGTAAGAGAAAAGAAACAAACGTAGAAACGTAGCAGCCGCTTCTTTTCCATTGATCACAAATCCCAATCGAGGGCTGGGCGAAAATAATTATAGGCGATGCGGCTCGCAACCCATTATAATTTGGATTTTTTATCCACGTTCTCGCCTATCATTACTCCAATAGTGGCCTTGGGATTTAGAGCCAAAATACTTTGTGTGCTATATTAGTAATAAAAATAACCAATCAAGTGTCAGTCGGACTCGCGCAGAAGAAGAAGCTGCAGATTTATTTGCGATTTTAGGGTTGGGAGAAACAGATAAACAAAACCTACACAAGCTACCCAACATTAAACGGATCGGACAGTTTTTTTTAGCATATTTTATGTAGTACAAGTAGCATGTCGTCGGAGGCCGGGCCGGCGCCACCTTGCTCGTGACGCTTGCTGCAGTGACGTGTGAACCGCTGCGTCACGCTGACGGCGACGACAATCGACTGGGCGATTTGGGCGCGTTTGGTAGTACGGGAGCTGTAGGTCACTTTGATTGATGGATTTCGCCGTGGATGATTGACGGGAGGTTTTTTATTGCTGGCATTTTATAGCTAGCCCCAAATAAAAAAATACTTGAGCAGATTTACAAAAGGTGTGAGTACACATTTAGGACCGACGAGGACAATCTGAAAAA
Source organism: Acrobasis consociella (assembly GCA_963555685.1). Classification (NCBI taxonomy): domain Eukaryota; kingdom Metazoa; phylum Arthropoda; class Insecta; order Lepidoptera; family Pyralidae; genus Acrobasis; species Acrobasis consociella. Next base: position 19,992,750 of record OY743117.1, read on the forward strand.
TGTAGTTTTATATCTTGATCACTTGAAGTTTGGGCTTTAAACGATGTTTCTCTCATACAAATATGTAAGTGTTATTTGTTCGACATGAAAAAAATGAATATACTTACTTTAACAGGAAAAATTCCCTTTACACAGTTAAAAATACTTTGCTCTTTCAAAAACACAAACCTACAAACTACTCGCTGATTCTTATAACACCCCTCACTCTAAGAGGAACGTTACCACTGCGTCCAGATTTCATGACGACATTAAATGAGCAATTAATTATTTTGTCATCTTGACGAATAGGCCTAGTGCCAACATGGACTCTGTGACCTAGGGACATCACTCTGTCAATCTGCAGGTCCCGGGTTCGATCCCTGGCCCAATGGAAAATGATCTTTTTCAGATTTTGTTGGACCATGGTTATAAAATATAGTATTGTAGAGTTAGTATCATATAACCCAAGTCTCGAACTTACTTTGGGGCTAGCTCAATCTGTGTGACTCGCCCGTATACATTTTATTTATTTTATCTTGTGCAACATAACAGTTAATAAATGAGTAGATGACATCTGGAGGTATGAAATAGTCTGCTAGCTCCCCGTTTAAGGCGTGTGTCGTGGGAACACAGCCTGTTTCGTGAGAGCCGATAGTAAGGAGGGCCTTGTTAGCAGTAATGGTGGGGCGGCTGCGGCTGAAGACAGGCGGCAGACCATGTGTGGGTCAGGCGCTGGCAGCGGTCGTGTGAAAATTGGGTTGTTGACCAGCGAACTATAATACTAGGCTAGCCAATGAGTTGGGGGCATACGCTGCGGCAGAACATGTGGGAACCAACCTAATCACCACCCATGGGGTATATAATAGTGACTCTGTGAGCTGTAGACCTCATGAGTCTGTTTTTGCATAGCCCCTTACATACTCACCCCTTGAAGTTAATCGGATATAAAAGTTATTTTTACAAAAAAACAAAAAGGTAACAAAAAGTTTAATGACATCATTAGAATGAGTTAGTTTTAACCAAAAAATGACATGAAATAGCTAAAATTTGATGCTTATTAAAAGATTTCTGCCATTTTGGAAAAAAAATAATACTGTATTTGAGAAATGGCGACCTGTAGTCGAGATCAGACAGACCGACCTTCTGTGTAAGTGGAAAATACGGAGTATCGTTATCATCAGGTCCTTTCAGTCCCCACTAAAGGAGCACGACCCTCTCTGCGCTACTAGGGCCACACTTGACCAGAGCAGCCAGAGGATTTGGCCTACACTCTCCACGGTGGAAAGACGTGTTGGAGAGGTCCTACTGATGTTTAAGCTTTGTTTAGCTAGTATTTCCTAAGTCGTCTTCTACGACATCCACGGGAGGACTTGGAATGGTTTTATTCTACTCTGCTGGAAACCACACGGCAAGTGCTTGAAACCTCCCTATTTTTCGTAACAGCACACGTTTTTCTGTTCCAGAAATCACGATTCCAGCGGCGCCAACTTATCTGCCAGCCCAGCTTCTTATGACCCTTGACCACAAGCGGCGGAGATGGCTACTTCTAGCTTCCGAATTCAAGTTGCTTGCCTTTGTGGCACGGGCGACAAATTATAGAAAAATTAAGGTCTTAACGCGCCATGACCTTACCTGGTGTCAGACAAACAATCAAAATCTATTGTCTGCAAAGCATTGCACTGCCAGCAGGCAGTCAAAGTGTTTAACTAGATATTCGACTGAGATGAAATACGAAAAGAAAATTCGTAGAAACCATCAGCCGACTGCTCACACTCGAAGATAATTTTTTTGTATTTCTGTATTGTGTTTATTCTCAGCAGTGATGGAAATAACATTGCAGGCATGCTTTGGCTGAACTTCAGCGGCTGAACTTCGGCAAAGTGTGCTGAGTCACTAACACTAGTATGTAACGGAAGCTTTCTTTTAAATAAATGTAAATTAATAATTTAAACATTTAGTAAATAAAATACAGATACACATACATTTCAGGGTAGACAGAGCCCAGGACCGTTAGGCCCTAAGGCCACGCTTAACGTGGTGGTGGGCGTTAAGATGGAAAAGGAATCAAAATAGTGAAGGGTTGCTAGCATCGCCTATTACCATGATTCAAATCTAACCCATTCCCTCGATCGGCTCTTACGATCTGCGCGGGAAGAGAAGCAGCTGGTACATTCTACGTTTTTTCTTTTCTCCCAGACCAGCATGGAAGTAAATTAAAACCAATACAATATAAACCTTCAAGGCCTAATTATTATTAACTAAAGATGAGATTAAGATGAAAGAAACGTGAAATTGTATAAAATCGGAATCGATCGAATATAATTAAGCTGAACAGCTATATGCTAGCATTTTTACTCCCCGTCAAAAAGGGGGTGTTAAGTTTGACGTTAACCGATTTCACTGTGGTTTTTTTTTACGTGGTTCTTCGTTATGTTTGATGAATATCGGTTCAGCCGTTTAAACGTTATTGGGTGTTAACGTTTGAAAGTCAGGGCTTTCTCTTGCAAATAATACATACATACATACATACTATCACGTCTTTATCCCTAATGGGGCAGACAGAGCATTTTGGGTCTTGCGGCTCTATGCAGAGCCCAGGGCCGCAAGACTCAAAAGCCACTTTGAGCGTCATGGTAGGCGAGAAGATGGAAAAGCAATCAATACAGTGACGGGTTGCTAGCCGCATCGCCTGTTAAAATGATTCGCATTTTTGCCCATTCCCTCGATCGGCTTTTACGATCTGCGTGGGAAGAGAAGCAGCTGGTACATTCTAAGTTTTTTCGTTTCTCCCAGACCAGCATGGGAGTTGCAAATAATAAATGGCAAATAATCAAGTCGTATCGGTAGTTCCGCTACTCATCACTAGATGGCGTTTTTTTCGTCGATCGATTTTAATTTGCTTAGGAAATAAACTTGTTTTATAGATAGTCTTGCCTGAGCCAACAAGTGGCTCTTTCGTAGCGGTTGCCAAAATACACTTTTTGGACGGATAGTGCGTTAATAAATTGATATACACACTATCACGTCGTTATTCCTAATGCGCCAGACAGATAATTTTATCTCTAAGCACTTAAGTCTCTCTCTGCCTGATTTAAGGCTATTTTTAGCGATATAGTGGGCGAGGGTGATAAAAGTAATAAAAATAGAGGTTTAATAAAAACATGATTTGCATTTATCTGCGCAGGATAAACAGCTGGTATATTCTAAGTTATTTAACCCTTGTCAAAAAAGAGAGGTGTTCGTGTTTGACGCTAGTGCTTGTCTGTCTGTCTGTGGCATCGTACTGCTCGAACGTGAAAGTAACGATCTGCGGTCATTCTTAGACATGCTTAATGAAAATCGGTTCAGTCGTTTGTTGTGTGATATGATAACGCTTCAATTTCAGAGTTTTGTAATTTACCTGACAATATTAGATGGCGCTACGATATCAATATATTATGTAGTTCCGTCACTTATCACTAGATGGTGTTAGAGATTTTTGTAATTTGTCTAGCAAATACACTTGTTTCTCTTGATCAGCATGCAAGTTAATAAATTAACAATGTTTATTACAAGTATTCCAATGAGAATGAAGTGGGAGCGGCGGTCGGCAGTAACCGATAGCGGTGTTTGCTCTGATAGCGCCTGGATGCATATACATTATGCCAATAACACGCAGGTAATGAATTACATTTAGTTCATTATTAACTTTTTCTCATGCAATAGGGCAAAAAGGTTCTGGAATGGCGACCACGTACAGGCAAGCGAAGCGTAGGACACCCACCCACAAGGTGGTTTGACGACCTAACCAAGGTCGCTGGAAGGCGCTGGATGCAAGCCGCTCTAGATCGGTCATTTTGGAAATCTTTGGGAGAGGCCTATGTCCAGCAGTGGACGTTGTGCGGCTGAAATGATGATGACGATGAACTTTTTCTCAAACATGCTCGGAAATGAAGGCATTTTTAATTCCATGACTTGTCATATAGCCAATTGTAGAGTATACTAATTCTTTTCCCAATCCAAGGAATAGACGAGAATCGGAATCATGTTAATAGTAGGCTAGCAAACCATCACTATTATGATTCTCTCTTTCCATCTTTCCGCCCCTCATCGCGCTAAGCGTTGCCTTTCTTGCGACTCTAGCTAGACTTTGTTCGCCCCATTATGGGATACGATAATGATATGGTTACAAAGCCAACGAAGGTCTCCGTTTTAGCTTTAACAAAGTAATTTGTATGTCCGAATTTTAAATATCCAGTTTTCCATTAGAATTTTTGTGAGCAGATTCGATAAATATGCAGAATTCGTGTCTTTTTAAATTTTTGAACTTACAAAAATATCATAAAACTTTATTATTATCCTATATAAGACGCAACTTTTTGTCTGAACTATTTTTTATCCGATAAACTCAATGGTTTGGGGTTGGTGTGATAATGGCGAGGTCACTCGTATAGAGCTCACAGTGCCACTAGTATAAAATAAAAAAAATCCCATGCTGGTCTGGGAGAAATAAAAAAACTTAGAATGTACCAGCTGCTTCTCTTCCCACGCAGATCGTAAAAGCCGATCGAGGGAATGGGCAAAAATGCAAATCATGTTAACAGGCGATGCGGCTAGCAACCCATCACTGTATTGATTGCTTTTCCATCTTCTCGCCCACCATGACGCTAAAAGTGGCTTTTGGGTCTTGCGGCCCTGGGCTCTGCATAGAACCGCAAGACCCAAAATGCTCTGTCTGCCCCATTAGGGATAAAGACGTGATAGTATGTATGTATGTATAAAATAAAGTCACTACTTTATACTAACATTCGTGCGATATTATTCACGTCGCAATGAATAATAATTTCGCAGCAAATCTGAGATACCGCTGCTGCGATACTGTCGAGAGTTATCGTAAGCAAATAGAGGAATCGGGGCGCCGCGCAATGTACCTAACCCATTTCTTGACAATATTATCTACCTATATTGATGCCAAATTGTATAAGTTTTTTAAAACTATAAACCGACTTTACTCCCAAACTACACAACTGATTTTGATAAAAATTCCATTGGACCAGACCAACTGACAAGTATGCCCTTTCAAACAAAAAAAAAAAAAGAATTTTCAAAATCGGTCCAGGCCTAATTATTGATAACCTCCTCTTTTTCAAAAGTCGATTAAAAACTATGTCTTCTACCTAGAACTTGAAGTGCGATAAAGTAAATACGTGGGTACTATATTACGTCTTTCTACCTAATGGGGCAGACAGAGTATTTCGGAACTTACGTCTTCAAGCAAAAAAGACCCAGGAGCGCAAGACTCAAAAACCCCTTTAGTTCAGGTGGGCGAGAAGGTGTAAAAAAAGAACCAAAATAATTATGGGTAGCTAGCCATATTGTCTATTAACATAATTCACTTTTTCAGCCATTCCCCTGATTGGCTTTAACGATATGCGCAGAAAGAGAAGCACAATCTAAGTTTTTACTTTTTTCTAAGATTATTATGTAAATTTTAATTAATATTGCAATGAATTTCGTATCTTATCGTAATCTATTCGTATAATTTCGTATTTTATCGCTTTCTCTATAATAAATCAAACCATTCCCTAATCAAACATCAATATTATTATCTGCTCTGAAAGCTGTAACGATAGTATGACATATAAAACGCTCGGGCGGGAGCGGCGCGCGTTAGTCCGCGGCACCTGCGTACGCGCATATCATCGCCTTATCAGCGGGAAGCCGAGCTGCTACGTCACTAGTGCGTTGCTAGAGTGACGTGGTTTGAGCAGGGTTAGTAAAAAAACGTTTAGCTGAGAGGGGGAGATACGTTTTGACCAAATTCAGTCTATGATAAGCTCGTTGAAGAAATTAAATATATACAGCAAAATAAGGTAAAATAAAGCCTTCTCATACAAACAATTGATTAACTGGTGTAAAGGATAGCCATATTTTTTTGTATTTTGTCAATGTTTCTACGACTTCAAAGGAATACAATCAGTATCATAAATGAAGTTTAATAAAAACTGTATCGATTAGTTAAAAATGTCCTGTATCAATTAATGAAAACCTCGGGATTTACCTGGATTTCATGAAAAATCCAGGTAAATCCTGAGGTTTTCATTAATTGATATAGGATATTTTTAACTAATCGATACAGTTTTTAATGATGATTAATTTTCTCTGATGTGTTTTATGATTACAGAGGTCAAACTGACACAATATACCTACTCTAGAAGTTCTAACGAATTATAATTGTCAACCCCTCTCATATTAGCTATTATAAAGTATTTTACTATCCCTGCAAGTGCTTGTACTTACTTATAGCAAACGTCTTGCATTCTTAACTCTTCGAAGATTTCAAAATGAACTATATATATGACTGATTTAAGTGTTATAATAGTTTTAAACAAAACGAGTGAACTGTCTAAATTATCAAGTGTTTCTGTCATAATATATTGTTTCGTTTATTTATATAGTCGACTGGTTGTCACTTCAGAGATAGTGTTCTATTGTTTTGGGTGGATTCCTGAACTATTCTATGAAGCATGGATCTCAGTCAGGTATGGTTTAAGTTCTATTAATAGATACTATAGTAGTTACGGTGGTCCTGAATAATACCTATACAAAATACAGATGGGTATATGCATCCTGGGTTCGATCCTCATAGCCAGGGCAAGTTGGAAAATGGCCTTTTTCAAATTGTCCTGGGTCTTGGATGTTTATCTATATATGTACTTGTTATAAAATATAATATCGTTGAGTAAGTATCTTATAACACAAGTCTCGAACTTACTTTGGGGCTAGCTCAATCAGTGTAATTTGTCCCTATATATTTATTTATTTATTTATCTTTAATTAAATTGTAATTCGTATTTTTTGGTTTCGGTTAAGTAGGTGTATATAAGTTTATTTGGCAGGCAAATTTAAAAATCCCGACGTTTAATAGTTTCATATGTAAACGCTATCTGGTGATGAGCGAAGGACCTAAATAGTAGAATATCCTTAACCATCTATTATTTTCCAGAAAACTACAAAATTCTTGATTTTCAAGCTTTAAACACTAACTTTTAAACAGCCGAACCTAAGTATTTATAACAAACATGGCTAAAAACCACCGCAAGAAAGAAAGAACTTGCTTTTCGTAAAAAACCGCATCGAAATTGGTCCATCCGTTCTCGAACGGATGGACCAATTTCGATGCGGGAAGCTCTCGAGCTTCGAGAGACATTACCGTCAAACTTATATCCTCTCTCTTCTGGGGTTAAGCAATATAAAGTATAAAAGTCTTCTTTGTTTTGAAGCGAAAAAGGAGCTTTTTAATTCGAATGAGTATAATAGTATTGTATGCAACAGTTGTATAAGGAAGGTCAAAAAATGCGAGTGGCGCAGGTTACGATGCGAGCTTTAGCGATTATCGTAAGAAGACGCCATCGAGCATTTTTTGACGTACTTATACAACGTTGCATACAATACTTTTTCTACGACTGCATATATTTACTAAATAAAATACAAAAATAAACAAAGAAAATATGAAAATGTTTAGTTCATTTATGTTTGGTAGATAATAGGTCTCTATGGTATTTTTTTTTTAAATTGACTTCTTCCTAGTTATAACATTAATAAAACGTTTTTCTTATGTTGGCAGTATGGTAGATCTAAAGAAGAAAAAGGTTCTAGGTCTATGGTTAGGAGTATCTTTTTGGCGAAATAACGATACACAGAGATATGGGACGATACATGTGCTGATATGGGGAATAGACTATAGACTTTTCTGAAATCATAAATAATCTATGTTCTTATATTAGTGTTCGTGATTATTTAAAAAACAAAAAACAGTATAGGAGTAGAAAAAGGTATATTTTTTAGTTAAATTTTTCCGTTATTAACTGATTTAGAAATGTATTTTTTAGTTGAAAGTGTTTAAGTGATAATTGGTCAATGATGGAACCTCCGAGAAACTGAGGGAATATTCAAATATTCTACGTCCACTTATGTATAGTAATTTTGATGTTAATCAGACTTCAATTATATAAACCTACTGTTTTAGAGAGAAATTGGTGTTAATAGTAGTTTATATATTAACACCAATTATATAATACCTTTGTCCTATTATGTACAATAACAGATATAATAGTACTTAAATAAACAATAATTACCTAACACCTTCTTAGGCATTTGTTAATAATTATAGTAATTTTGCTTATCATTATTTATAACTTAAGTCGGTACTTTTCAAGTAAAGACTTCATAATTCAACAGATACCTTTTATGACATCTCCTTATAAGTACGTGAGTAGAAATTTTCATTTGGTTACTTTAATGATTTTTTTTATTATCGTCTACGTAAATAGTTTTAAATTAAAATGAAGTAGCTACATTGCCATAGAAATGTTTTTATTTATAGGCTTTTTTGTATTTTTTCTCTCGGCCATCATCACGGTTAAAGTGGCCTTTGGGTTTTACGGCCCTGGGCTCTGTCTACTTAGGCCTTTAAGCATTAAGACCCAAAAAGCTTTATGTTATCCTTTAGAGATAAAGATCTATCAATACCTAAATAAAGATTAAAGTATATATAATTTTTATTTAGGTATTGAATTGTCATTGTAAAATCTAAACTATATAAAATGTACTTTCGCTTCAGAAATCACTCTATAATTCTGGCTACAAAGTTGGTAAAAGATTTATTTTTCACGCAAGTAACACTTATTTCTTATCGACTTAAGTTTTCTATTATAATAACATTAAAGTTGCTTTCGTTCTGTATATTCACACGTTTCATTTAAATGAGTCAACTGTTTCCTATCTGATGTTTATCACTAAGTGATTCATTATCTACTTATTTATGCAAAATGTCTATAGTCAATGTCGTGTGAATATATTACGCATAATATATGTACCTCGACCACAGAATTGCGGGAGTGCGCATTACTAGCGCTTTCGCAAGTAAAGCGACACCGGGCTTCGTCCGCATTTGGATGGGTGACCACAAATGCTATAACAATTTCTCGAGTTCCTCCGTGCTTCGGAAGGCACGTATAAGCCGTTGGTCCCGGCTGTCATCATTGTATGGCAGTCGTAAATCTATGTCAGATGGTAGGCAGCCTTAGAAATCTGACACTAGTGTTGGCCAATATGATACACAAAAAACAAAACAACAACGGCATAGACATCTGTCTGGGATCCTTCAGGGCTGCAAAATCCAAAGACGTTTAGCGTATTGGTGTAAATATGGAAAAAGTGTAAGCGAAATAGTATAAAGGGTTGCAACTTCCATTCATTGTATATATTTAGATTATGGTCCATTCCCTCGATCGGCTTATACGATCTGCGCGAGAAGCGAAGCAGCTAGTACATTTTAGCATGATAGACACGATCTGACGTCAAAACATATGTTAATCCGAAAAAAAATACGATTATTAAGAAAAAAAACCTTTCTTGTAGAATTTTGTTAATTTTGTCAGTAACTTGGACTGAACTCGCTCTTAAAATTCCAGCAGGTGGGCTACAGCATCACGTGACGGTGTCACGTCGCAGGTGCGCCCGCTGACCCACATATACACAAACAAACAGACGCCCGTTATCGATGTTTGCGCAACGATAACTCGCTAATATCTGAATATCGACGTCGATACATTACAGAGTGCCATTTCTGAGAAAGTGACTGCTATTTGCATTGCGATATGTTGGAACGCTAGTGCTGGGGAAGACTGTGAGACCTATTTGCTTAGAGAGGACATATTAATTTAAAGTTTTTTTTCTCTTCTTTTCGATTTTGTTTTGGCACATGGATGCTACGATTTATAAATTCGTATTTTTATTAATGCTCCTATTAACGAGTGATTTTTTTGTTTTTAATTTGAAATAAGAAAAGCTCCTACGAGCAAAAGTTTCAGTTTTGTAATTAATAGATAAGTATCAGATGGAATTAATAAACAAGTTTATTTGGCAGACAACCTCAATAACTTTTGAACGGTTTAAATGTTTTTCTTCAAACATAGTCAAGAACCAACGCAAGGAAACTTGCAGAAACGGAAAAAAAATTCGCATCGAATTCGGAAAAACCCGTTCGAAAGCTAAGATGGCTTCAAAATTATCACGCCTATATTTGCGTCGGGGATTAAAAAAAATCCCGTTAGACGTAATAACGAGTTTTGAAGTTGAATGTTCGTACACCGACTAGTGGCGCACTTCTGAGCGGCTATCATAGTCAAGTAGACTCAAGTCTATAAAATAAGTCTCTCAATTCGTTCACAGCACTACGCCGCGCCTTGCAAGAGTTCGATGAAATTTAATCATTCATAAAATGTTTATCGAATTGTTAATAATATTAGTATACCGTGACATGAATCACTTTGTAAACAGTTTTTATAATTAGTTCATTTTAAATATTTAATATCTATAGAACAATATTATTTAACCGACTTCCGAAAAAGAGGAGGTTATAATTTCGTCGCAATAATTTTTTTTATGTATGTTCACGGATTATTCGAAGACGCCTGGACCGATAGGGAAAATTCTTTTTTTAAGATTATTCTTTCTTTCTTTTCTTAATTTTATCAAAATCGGTTGTGTAGTTTGGGGGTGGAGTTGGTTTCTAGTTTTGAAAAATTGTTTTATCATTAAAAACATGTTATTTCTGTATTCCCATGAGCGATTCAGCTCCTAATTGAACTTAACATTTTTATTGCCCTCATCTATTGGCCAATAAATAACCAATAAAAATTACTTGATAGATTTCCGCCAGTCCCTTCGGATTTTACGATCTGCGCGGAAGAAGATGCAGCTGGCACATTATCTTTTGCTTTTGTGGCTGTAGCGGCCCCTGATGGATGTTTCACACTTGTGCATAAACGAGAGGATGTTATTTATTCCACCTAGTACATGCAAGTAGCAATAGTGGGCTTAAACTAATTCATGTTCATGTTGTATTTAATATTTTAAGAAGTGACTATGCAGTAAAGTGTAATGTATGTAAAATGAAATAAGCAATAAATAAATTGAAATTAGGTTGGTGTGAGTTTACATTCTACCTATGTGACTAGGTCATTTTTATCGAGCGTTACTTACTTCTCCCATGCTGGTCTGGGAGAAATAAAAAAAACTTTGAATGTACCAGCTGCTTCTCTTCCCACGCAGATCGTAAAAGCCGATCGAGGGAATGGGCAAAAATGCAAATCATGTTAACAGGCGATGCGGCTAGCAACCTATCACTGTATTGATTGCTATTCCATCTTCTTGCCCACCACGACGCTATGACGCTAAAAGTGGCTTTTGGGTCTTGCGGCCCTGGACTCGGCATAGAACCACATGACCCAAAATGCTCTGTCTGCCCCATTAGGGATAAAGACGTGATAGTATGTTACTTACTTACAGTAAAGGAAAACATCGTGAGGGAACCTGCGTCCACTAGTGAGTGAAAATGACTGTTGTCACTATAGGTGATGATGAGGTACATCGCATGCGCAATCAGAGAAGAGAATAGAGATAGGAGATTTAGATTCAAGATAAAAGAAAAAGTCTTTTTGTTCCATTTTTTTTCAGTGGACAAGTAGGTACTTATATTTTATTAATTTCAAAAATTTACTGTAAACTAAAAACTAAATTTAAAAACATAATTTAAAACTAAGTTAAATTAAATTAATTATTAACCGATAAAGACCCGGACGACATTAATAAATGTCCACGTTCATTGTCTTACTATTGTGTCTGGGATTGGCGGTAATGGAATGGTCAATCGAGTATAACAATAATGAAGTAAATTTGAGGAGGTGAAAGTAGTAGGTTCAGCTGGCGAATTTCAAGCTATACGATAAAAATCTACCCGTTGGCTTGTAAATCGTGGATTGAAGTCACAACAATAGACCGAAATAACCTTGGCCGAGTAACTGTTTAACACAAAACCGTTTTTCATTGCTCGCTTCAAAAATTACATTTAGACGAGTAATTTACTGCAAGTTAAATACAAGCTAAACAAAGCTTATAAACATCAATGAGACCTCTCCATCACGTCTGGAAAGCGAGGAGAGTGTAGGCTAAAGTCCTCTGGCTACTCTGGCCAAGTATGGCTCTGGTAGTACAGAGAGAGTCGTGCTCCTGCAGTGGAGACAAAAAGATCTGATGATGATGATGATGATGGTGATGGTAAGGATGAAAACAAACGTAGGTAAATCAACGATGGCGACTGAAAGCGAAAGCGGCGCCTGATTGCGGGCAGGTGGCAAACTTAGGAACTAATAACCTGTTCTTGAAGTCGTTCTGTGAAATAGGACATTCTTAACTCGTCACGTCATGAGTTTATTTATATGAAAAATTAATACAAACGTCAAACAAGACTAACTTGTTTCATGATTATTTCGTCGTTTCATATAAAAGTGTTTATTACTTGAGTATGAGGTACCTACACAAATTTTATAATGATTCTACGCGATATTTTGTAAGTATCTAAAACGTAGCTGTAATAAGTTACTTACGACTAACGATAATGTGATAGATATGTTTTGTTAACACAATACATAAATATACCGAAATAAAATATCAATTAGTTTGATTATAAATAAATTATTGCTCATCTCATTACATAAATCAATATCAAGTAAAAATTATTGCTTATTGAATTTTTGACTTGTCAAATAATAATAAAAACTGAATGCACGTTTAAAGTGATGTGCATGAAAGGTCCGAGGGTCGAAGGGCGATTAAATCGCGCAGGCTACCCTTAATTATGCAGTATCGCCGACAAAACAACCTATCTACCGTTGTATGATATGATTAAATTGTAAACAAATTGAACTAAATTTAATCGTTTTTAAGTGTGATAGGGAAAATTAATTCCTAGTGTCGCTACTCGGAGGTATTTCTCAAAGCTTACAACTACACCTAAATCGAATAATGGTATTATTTTTTCTTTGTGCTCTGTCTTTATCCCTAACTAGAGGCAGCGCGTGGCTTCGCCCGCGTTAACTACTCGAGTGAAGTCGCGGGCGTGATGCAATATAGCCTATAGCCTTCCTCGATAAACGACCTATCTAATACCGAAAGAATTTTTCAAATCGGACCAGTGGTTCCTGAGAGCGTTCAAACAAACAAACAAACATACAAACTCTTCAGCTTTATATATAAGTATGGATATGGATGGGCCAGACAGAGCATTTTGGGTCTAGTCTCTACTGTAATGTAGTATAATATGAATTCAATATTTCCACTTCACAATCTTATATAATATCATCTTTGGAAGTAAAAACCGGGAAGCGCATCCTGGGCTTCGAAGCAGCACGGATGTAACCGGTTTGTTTGCTTGTTTTCGTGTGTAAGTGGCCAACAATGGTGTAAGATTTTTTAAGCTGTCTAAAGGCTTTTGACACAGCTTAGGTAAGCAGGAATCTGCTAAGATTAATAGGCAGGCTATACGAGGTTTTTATTTCGTTGCTCTAAGCACTACCTCCTACTTAACTATCCATCTATACTTAAGGCGCCGCTTCAGCTGCCGCATAAAACCCTTTGGTTTCACACTATCGACAAAGCACGGCCCAGCGATGGAATCTCTCACCTGTCGCATTTGTATTCACAATTATTCACCGACACCGGCGAAACAATTAGCAGATACGATCGGCCATTGCGGCTAATTGCTGGATTGCGGAAGAGGTAGCATTAGCATGTGCGGTGAAACGTATGGTCAGTGCGGGCCAGTGTGCGGGGAATGCAAATTGCCAGGATGGCGATATCCTTATTTACCTTTTGGCCGATTACAGGCTTGCTTATATGCGTACAGTACCGAACCTTTGTACTGATATGCGCACAAAGCTTTATATTGATGAAACGTAGAACACTATTTATAGCAGTTTGCATCCGCGGTGAAAATAAAGCATGATCATGTTTGTCATAGGCAGTGCTGCCACTATTTCTCTTTAGATAGTCAGACTGCAAACTGTATTTCAATATAAAAGTAAAGTCAGGTAAGTAAAAACATTTTCGCGTATTTACCCCTTGCATGGTCGCAAGTCGCAAGAATCAAGAGCAACGCTGATCAAATTAGTAAGTTTCTAAAGATAAAAAGGTGATCAAAACAGTGACATGATATGTCGCTATCTTGTATAATACCAGAGTAGGTACGAGCTACGCAAGTTAATGCCCAAAGCTCCGAGTCAAAAGTGTTAATTCAAAGTGGGATATACTTATAAATAGATCTAATTTGTATAATAAATAGAAAGATATATATTACAAAACTACTAGCGTTTAGGAACGACTGCTTGGGTAGATACGCCAAAAGGAACCCAATTAAGTATTTCGTCCATCCAAGTCGACTTCTACTTTCTGCAGAATAAGAAGCAGGAGGCACAATAGCCCCCCCTTTCTAGTAACCAGCGTGATAATAAGTATGAATACTTAAATAGGTATACTTGATAAGAGAATTTGAGTACCTACAACCAAATTTCGTGCTTCCAAACCAAACAGCTTGTCACATCTGTGCTCTTAGCAAGTTGTAAACGAAGCGACGTGTTTCATATTTGATCGTGTTAAAAGATACAAATAACAAGCTGGATGCTTCATATGCAGATTGCAGCAATTACAGGTGTAATAGCTGATGATAATTGCAAGTAGGAAGTGAGTCTAATTGTTGAATAAACGATCAATGTTCGCGTGAAATAGTAAATGATTACTATACGGTAAACTTGTCAGGTGGTACTATAGTTTATCGGTTGTATAGTTTCGGGGTGAAGTCGGTTTTTAGTTTTGAAAAACTATAATATTTTTTTAAAACCTATTTTGTCTCACTCCCATGCTGGTCTGGGAGAAATAAAAAAAACGTAGAATGTACCAGCTGCTTCTCTTTCCACGCAGATCGTAAAAGCCGATCGAGAGAATGGGCAAAAATGCAAATCATGTTAACAGGCGATGCGGCTAGCAACCCATCACTGTATTGATTGCTTTTCCATCTTCTCGCCCACCATGACGCTAAAAGTGGCTTTTGGGTCTTGCGGCCCTGGGCTCTGCATATAACCGCAAGACCCAAAATGCTCTGTCTGCCCCATGAGGGATAAAGACGTGATAGTATGTATGTATGTTTGTCTCACTCCTGCAAAGATCTCCCCGGTAAGTATCTTTCCAAACTTTCCGTCCAATGTAATCTCCGCCCATCGCATCGTTTATCCACCTTGCGTAAGTCATCAATCATCATTCTATCTTCTAGGATAACTCTTTGTTTGTACATGCTAATCTCCGGAAATACTGGATGGATTCGAATGAAACTTTTTTTGGTATATAGCTGTTTAAACCTGTGCATAGGGATATAATTGATTTTGGAAAATGGAACACCTGATGCAGAAAAATGATGCCTTAGCAAAAGTTGTTGAGCATTTTCCGGAGTCATAAAGTCCATGCAAACGAAGTCGCGGGCTTCGGCTAGTATAATTATAAATTATTTAAATAGTTAAATAATTAAACTTAAAATGCAAATAAGGTTTAGCTTTCAAATAACGAGGTGAAAATATAGCAAAATTCAATTCAATTACGTTGTAGTTAACATTTAATTGTTTGATCGTATCTAACGCCAGGACCTAATTGTTTCGTCGGCTGTGGTGCATAATTAAGGGCACCCGGCGAGCGCGATTTGATCACCCTTCGAACACAGAATTATAAGTTACTACCTAACAGAACGGAAGTTCACCTTGACTGTCCCAAGCAAATTATATAATTTGATATGGACAAGTTTGAAATAAGATTTGTTGCCACAAATTTGCTCACTGCTAGGTGTCGAGTTTAGCTATCACTACGTTTATCGTTTTGTTTTAAATTATTCCAGAAAATGTCATGTAGCCAGAATTATTGTTCGACATACGTTCTTGAGCTAACTCGTGCGTCGTAATGCTATATGCATCACAAGCTATGAAGGTACTCGGTAGGTACTTTACCTTTTCATGTAGATATCGAATTTATTTTGCGTTGACACTCGTATTTTATTCACTTAGTATATGCTAATAAGGTCTAGCTGGTTGACAGGGTTCTCAGTTTTATGAATACGAGATAATACTGAAAGGTAGTCCACTTATGTATAAATGGACTCCTAATATAGTTGGTTTTCGTTGTTCTTTCTTCAAGCTCAAAAATATAGGAGCTTGTCAAAAAAAATGTGAAGATCAGATCAGTTTTTTATCCTTGTCTCACCGTGGAGAGAGCAAAGCCTTCGATTGTACTGTCACTGTGATGGTATCGCTTCATATTCATGTTCAACCAGTTCTCATTGTCCTAGGCGGCGGGCGGGGGGCGGGGCGTAGGGGGCGGGGCCTTGCGCGCGCGCACACCACGCTCACTTCATAGACAACTATTGGCTGTTTTCCTTCGCTTTTTCTTTTCTCATCGCCGTAATTATTTGGAACAAGAATGCTGTTAGCTGTTAGGCCATTTTGTATTATACAATTAAGTATTTTAGTCGTGATTAGTCACTGGTAAATCCGGGTGTGACTCCTACAGGGGTGATGTTAGTAGACTATAAGAAATGTAACACTTTGTCTTAGGTATACCTACGAGGTAGCTTCAGCCTCCCTCCTACTACAGGAATGTGATGGAAATATTCTTAGATAGGAAAGATAATTATTTAGAGATCTACCCAAACTTTGATGCGATGACTAAATTTTTTATGATTTCAGGTAGGTACAGCTGTTTTAGATGCTTTTTCTATTCTTCCCAAAAAAAAGAACTAAAAGAAAACCTCTATCTGAGTAAAGTCTACTTTATCAAGTCTCTGTTTAAATTAAATTCTCTCTTGATTTAAGAAATCATTTCGACATTGCTTACAAAATTAACACAATATTTTAATCGCTAAGCAAGACACAGACTAACCTGCGTTTAATACTACAAAGTCAAAAGCATATGTCGGCCTTCTTATATTATTTTCTTCAAAAACGACCTTCAAACAACCTTCAAATACGAGCATCAAGGGTAAAAGAAATCGTAGCAAAATGGCAATTTTTTGACAAGTACAGGACAAGTAGTTACTTAGGTACTTACCTAGTTTATAAAGTCCATTCAACACATAACACCAATACTTTTTTTTTTCATTTATTTGGATATCAAACAATGACACAATACATTTTTTTTTAGATACATTATATCTAGAATCTTAATAACTAATACATTTAATTGTGTCACCAACTACGATACCACAGATTAATGAAAAAATGTTAGTTTTAAGGTTATATGTTTCGTTTTGCGTTAGGGTGTACCTAGAGTAGATGAAGCAATATGTAATAAATTATTAGTCATAAAAAAAAATTTACAGCCAATTCTTGAACTTAATTTTTTGTCTTCTCGCCTGTGTTTTTTCTTTCATTAGAGTGCATAATCCCGCGGCTTTGTTACGCTTGCCCTGCGGTCGCCTGTACCAACACAAATGTCACAAGCTTTTAAATAAACACGTATTTATTAGCCGTCGTTAATTCTAATAGAGATGGTTTAGCTATCAGAGATCTGATCAGCTTTGAGGTAACGCACACCGACGCGTTTAACGCACACTCACGCGCATTCACCGACAGATGCGTTATCGCCTGTTACCAAATTAATTTACGTTTACCGTTTTAGGGTTGTCAGAAGTGTGGAAAAGGAAAATTGACTTTGGATGGGACTTACTCGTATTGTATGGTTGGCTCGCTATAGGTTTTGCTAGAAGAGCTGAGTTACTTAGCCTGTAGCCATTGGGGTGTAGACGTCGGTTAGTGCCGACTATATATCATAATATTTTTAATAATCGCATCTATTTTACAGCCCATTCTGCCAACCCAAGGTTGCCTATGCCTAATGTCTAGGTGTTTAGGTTTGTATACAAACATACTCTTTCTTCTCTTTATACATATTTTTTTTATGTTAATTTGAAGTTTATTGGAGCAAAAAAGTGACTTTACATAGGTACTTACTTTCTTCTTCAGTCAGCATATTATAAATTCCACTTCAACAAAATTTTGAAATGTGACATATTTAAGGCATTTTTACTACTAACTTAATTTATTTCTTGACACAAATACCTGTATAGATCGTGTGTATTTTTTTGGAGTTTCGATTGTCAGATTTGATCAGATCCTATTGCGTTGCAATTTTAACTCTACTTTTTCTGAATTTAATAACATAGTTTGGTTTACCCTCTAATGTAAAAAGGTTGCAAATGTGTCCTTGTAATGTTACAGTGACACCTTGTCTATATTATGTTTCGTCAAATTTCTAACAATTTATATTTATTGTCAGAATTATCATCATATTTGGTAACCCTAATAATAGTGACCTAGAATCTAGACCACCCACTATGAGCTTAGAAACAGCGCCTAGTTAAGAAGGCTAAACATATAAGTTATTGTATTTATATTTATTGCCTTATATAAGTAATTGTTCTTAGTTTCAACTTGTCTGTTTTAACTAACTAGAACTTGGAAAACCGAGCTTCGTGACGAGGTTCTCTAAAATGAAATATGGCTACATCGATTTTGAGCACCGAAACCACCTTCCTACATTCCTACAAAATTTTATCGAATTTTTCCAAGCCGTTTTCGATATCCTCATTAACTTTATAGATATATAGAAGTACATGTTTATTTACAATCAATTATTTTATTTGTTTTAATTTGTAGTGTGTAGTTTTTTAATCTTTATTTTAGTTTTTATGAAAATTTAATGTGTATATATATTAATAATTGCTTGTCTAAAAAGATATTAAAAACGAATGAGTCACGAGCACACGGGCGCGCCGCATGCGTCGCTTTTTATTGTTAAATTAGCCGCGACCGCATCCCAATTGGTGACGTCCATTTGCTCAATTATCCCGTATAGTGCCACCTGATCATCGAATATACACGAAGACGGAACGATAGCGTAATACTTTTGGTTATTTTTATACCACGGGGACTTCAAAGATTAAAGGATTCAAATGTTATTTAGCAATTAGACCTTTACATGCACTTTTACACGACAATAATATAATTTACACTTTAAAACTTCAGACAACATTAGAATATTAAAATGAAGGTGCACCCATACATATAAATAAATAAATATATAAATATATAGGGACAAATTACACTGATTGAGCTAGCCCCAAAGTAAGTTCGAGACTTGTGTTATGGGATACTAACTTAACGATACTATATTTTATAACAAATACATATATAGATAAACATCCAAGACCCAGGACAATTTGAAAAAGGCCATTTTACAACTTGCCCTGACCGGGAATCGAAGCCGGGACCTCTGGGTGATGGACTAGCATGGTGACCACTACGCCACGGAGGTCGTCAAATATACAAATATATAGCTTAATAAGAACGTTTTAATCTTAGGGTTACCTTACGGTTTGGCTATAAATATCCCTTTATACTTTACAACGCAATTTAAAATCAGTGTAAATAGTAAAAAAAATGATTGCTGATTTAAACATATTCCAAACAGCTCCAAATAGGGACGTGGACTGTGTCAAAAATAGTGAATAATTGACGGACTAAATGAATAATTTTATTTAGTCCGTCAACTAGATTATCCACAAATACCCTTATATTTTCGTTTAGAAAAGTAATCAAAATTCACGAAGATATGGCGTTTCGAAGTTTCCAGTGGGGGTGATTTACGACACCGTTGGTTAAAAATCGTAGTTAATCTAGACGTCACGCGAAATTTAAATGCGCTGTATCTTCGTAATCTTTTACCTTTAAACGAGCAATTCTTGTATATTTATATATTTATAAATTTCTGTGATCTCGAAAACGGCTCTAACGATTTCGCAGAAAATTGGTATATGGGGGTTTTCGGGGGTAAACAATCATCTAGATTAGTTTTATGTTTGGGAAAACGCGTGTTTTCGAGTTTTTATGCGTTTTTCTTTCACGCAGAATATGGTCGCTAATTTCGTCGCGCCGGCCGCTATCCGTTTTGGCTCATCAGTTTAGGATGCGAACCGTTAGAAAGAGTGTTACGGGATAGAATCCTCTAGACTCGGTGACTTACTTTTGTTTTTTTCATGTTCAAGTTTATATATAATTTTTTGTTCTGTATTGTTTTTAGACAAGTTTAAAAAATGTAGTTAATGTTGTAACCGAGCAAAGCTCGGTCGCCCAGGTACTTTTTTTCTAATGAGAGCAAAGAAAAAACACGTATACGATACTTTTTGATAATCTATCTAATGAGCCTTTTTTTTTTGTCCATATTCCTATTGTGTCGTGTGCAAACCATTAAGTTTCAAGGAGGTCGCATTTGCGCCTGCCTTTATTTTTGTTCCGATATCGAGCTCATGGCTTTTTAATTCCGTCAACTAGTCTCCATTACCGTCCACCCCTATCTGTCCACGACCCCCACGTGTCCACCAGGCGCGTAAATCATTTGTTTATTGTAAAAACGATCGCTTATTTGTAAACAGTTAACATTTCATGGGAACAGTACACATGCACCTGACTTCTTCTTCTTAGCGAGTCGGGATGGCTTTTTCGCGTTGTAGACCAATGTGTGGCCACACTTATTACATACTAGCTGGTGCCCGCGACTTCGTCTGCGCAGGACCATACTATATCTTTATAAATTTTAGCCTATGTGTTATTCTGATGTATATGTAAGCTATATTATTGTACGTGAAAGCGCAACAAACATCCAACCATATTTACAAACTTTCGTTTTTAATATTAGTAGGATCACTTATTGCACCTAGCTTATTTAATACTACAATAAGTTATAGTCTATAGACTGCTTGGTTGTCAAAGAAAGTTTCAAAGGCACTCTGAGTTTCAGTTTGATGTTCCTTAGAAAAAAATTTTTTTATTGGTAAATAAATTTAAATCATCATGTTTCTAAAATTGTGTGTGTGAGAATATTTCATAATTATTTTTTTCGCCTTATTTATCATGGGATATAAATAAAGAATGCAACTAGTGTCAAATCCAGGACTTTCTTGAATTTCAGTTTTAAGTATGGGGAACCCCCATACTTAAAACTGTCTTTTTTTTCTATTTTCGTGTGAAAATCTTAATGCGGTTCACAGAATACATCTATTTACCAAGTGTCAACAGTATAGTTCTTATAGTTTCGGAAAAAAGTGGCTGTGACATACGGACGGACAGACAGACAGACAGACATGACGAATCTATAAGGGTTCCGTTTTTGCCATTTGGCTACGGAACCCTAATTAAAGTATTTTAACACCACACAATAAGTATTCATATATTTGTCCAGTATAACGCAATTATTTCACAAAATCCAAAACAATGAGTAATTTCCATACTAATGGTTCTAGCTCATCCCGCCCGCGTGGCGATGTCTTGGGAACCGCACGCAAAAACCCGAATGCCTCCGAATACCGCCGACAGATGCCGACAGCCGACCACCGGCCTGTGACCACCGGGTCCTTCGCATATTTCACATTTTGTATTAACCGCATCACAGTATGCAGAATCAAGAAGATATTGCAAGAAGTACATTTTTGGTGACTTGTTTCAACTTCCAAATATAGTTGGGTGCTAGGTCGGCCCACGGCCCTAATTTGAAAAGCACGTGTTGCTCTTTATAAATAAATTAAAATAATACGGACAAATCACTAAGATTGAGCTAGCCCTATAGTAAGTTCTAGACTTGTGTTATGTGATACTAACTCAACGATACTACGTTTTATAACAAATACATATATACATAAACATCCAAGACCCATGTTAATCTGAAAAAGATCCTTTCCATCTTGACCTTACAGGGGATCGAACTCGGGAACTCCGTATGGCAGCCTGGCATGTTGACCACTGGGCCACCACAGAGGTCGTCATTAATTTAAAAAAAAAACTCCTAAAATAGTAGTAGAATTCAGTACTTATCAAAAAGATATGGGTTCGTTCTACTCATACGTAATTTCTTGATAATACCGTACGCATGGACGTTTCGTTATTTGGGCTCAACTCTCAAGACAGATGCTTAACCTTCCGGAACGGTACTGGTCTTCGAGATCGCGATTACCGGAGGAGAGGTCAGGGAGCCGCGGCCAGTCTAATGGCGGATTTATAATAATGGCGGACTTGAGCGGCGGGTAAGGCCGGTTGCACATTTGTACATTTGCTTTAGATGTGGTCAAATTTACATCATCATCATCAGGTCTTTTTGTCTCCACTGCAGGATTACGACCCTCTCTGTACTACTAGAGCCATAGTTGGCCCGAGCAGCCAGAGGACTTGGCCTACACTCTCCTCGCTGGCCAGACGGGTTAAAGAGGTCTCATTGATGTATAAAAGCTTTGTTTAGCGTATTTCCTAAGTCGCCTTCTACGACATCCACGGGAGGACTTGGAGTGGCCCTATTCTACTTACTCTGTCGGAAACCTCACGGCGTGAGTAAAATTCTAAAGATAACTCGTATAGAAAGGTTTTTCACCCTAATGGGAGAGTCAAAACATTTTGGATTTTGCAGGTCCATACAGTCACAGCCCACTCACAAGGCATTTTCAAGGGTTCCGTACCCAAAGGCTAAAATCGGGACCCTATTACTAAGACTCTGTTGTCCGTCTGTCCGTCCGGCCGTTTGTCCAATTGTCTGTCACTAGGCTGTATCTCATAACCCTTAATAGCTGGCCAGTTAAAATTTTTACAGATGATGTATTTCTGTTGCCGCTATAACTACAAATACTGAAAATCTATACATATAATAAAACAGTAAAAAAAGTGTGTCTGTACATTAAATATATTTCCAAAAAAAATATTGGGGGTGATGGAGACGTAGTAATAGAGTAAGAATTAAAAAAAAAATGTCTATCTGTTTGTCTGCTTGTACACGCTAATCTCCGGAAATACTATACGGATTCGAATGAAACTTTTTTTGTTATACAGCTATTAAGCCTGGGCAACATATAGGGTATAAATGATTTTGGAAAATGGAACGCCTGATGCAGAACCATAATGGTCCAGCTAAACTATAAGAGATAAAAAAATGCCGCCTTAGTAAAAGTTGTTCAGCCTGATGAAGTCGCGGGCTTCGGCTAGTAGATAATAAAATAAATATTTAAGTAGGGTTCCCATACCATCTTTTTTATAGATAATGCTACGGAACCCTTTGTGTGCGAGTCCGACTCACACTTGGCCAATTATTTATAGGTATTTGATCTGAACATAGTGAAATTTGATAGGCAAATAGATGAGATCAACAGAATTTTTAAATTTAAAGCTTGAATTGCTCAAGAGGTTGCCGAGATATGGGGTTGACAACTATCGCAGGTTCATGGTTCGAGGCAAACTACTAGCAGGTATGTGATCCTATGTAATGCCATAGAATAAGACAGTACTTAGTAACAACTCAAAATCATTAGCGATTTGGTTTAATTTAGCTCGCATCAGAACTCGACACCTCTTCGTTTACATACCTAGAACTACATTGCAAGCCAATTTCATTCTTATAACTCTAGACATACGATTCACGTCACTGAATTTACCACTCTAAAGGGGTCGCCGCGCACATAGTAATAATGTAGGTATATTTTCGATACCTAAACGGGGAGCGACATAGGCTTGGCAATGCGTTCTAGCCCTTACAAAGCGCATCGTGGCCGCTCCGCGCTCGCGTGCCTCCCGATTAAACAATCAAATAATCATATTAATCATATTAATCACGCAGCGAGCGCTGCGCCCGCGCAGCCGCGCCGCTCCAATGAAATGATTCGAATTTGGCTAATTACTGCCCGTACGGGCGGCGAGATCAAACGAAGCCGCGGAGATGTGCATTACTATTTTTGATATGTAGATTTTTTTGAAGAGCTTCGTCGCCTTCCATGCCGGTCTGGGAGAAAAGAAAAAGTGTAGAATACACCAGCGGGTTTTCTTCATGAAGTGAGATGGATAGATAATTATTATTCGCCATTTTTATTTATAGTCATTTTTTAGATTCGGACATTAGTAGAGTTAAGTTAAATGTTTTATTGATATCAAAAGAAGACAAATGTTTACGTTCACATTACGCAGGTATAGTATGTAAAGTCAGATTTTATAACGTCTAACAAAATATACTTGCTGAAACTATTTTAAGGGTAGATTCAGTCCATGATACTGAACAACTTTTCCGAAGAAACATATAAGTAAACCTATCGAAATATAAAAAAAAAAACATTTCGTGCTTTCCAATCGAAAATCAGATCAGCGAACGACTGGATCAGACATGATACAAGAATTTAAATATGCACGAGTGAGTTTGATTCCCACACTTTTAATTTGGCGGCGTTATTTGTATCGGTGCATCGACAGGTTAATGAGAGTCGGCCATAGCTGGCTGTAGCGGCTGTGGCAGGCAATGTGAACATAATGCACGATTGTGCATGTTAATATTGCGGGCCATTCGAGCTTTCTTGTGCCATGGATGGGCCCTTGCATGTAACAAAAATGCACGCAAGATGGCATCATCTTGCGTGCATTTTTGTTACATGCAAGGGCCCATCCAGATTACTTTACTTAGATGCAATGAATCTGATGTTAAAAAAACACTAGTATCATTGCATAATGATACTAATGTTTTTATCATCAGATTCATTGCATCTACTCTCTTTAACATATTGAGCTCACAACAATACACCTAAATAACCTTAATCGAATTACTGTTTATCACAAAACCGTTCTTCACTGCTCTGTTCAAATAAATAAGCCGTATGAAGTCCACTTTTATATTTAATTTTAATGAAAAATAAGCACTACCGCATTTTTCGGAAGAGAAAGGAATGTTGAGATGATTGTGGGCATGTAGAAAAGATGGATGAAAAGAGATTTACTAAAATAGTATACAAAGCGAATGTGAGTGGAAGAGTGAGTCAGGGTCGTCCTCGACGAACGTACCGATACCAGATTGCAGACGTTCTTAAAAAAGGAGAGGTCAGAAATACCCGTAACCAGCGGGCATGCATCACTGTTTTGCATTGTACTAGTGGATATTTTAGAGATATTCTTCATTCTAATGGATTTCACTTACTAAGTTTTGTATTATGGCTGATATTAAGTAGGAAAGTACGTGCTATGTTTTGCAGATCAAAGCCTTAATAGCAGCGTTCATTGCAACATAATCTTGCTACTACTAGATTACGAAACTCTGCAAATTTTGCGCTTAAATATAAATGCCAACAGTTATAGATTGACTAGAACAAATTTTTACACTTGACCACCGCACCGTACTAATACACAGAATACGTACAGACACTGTAATATCTTTATCTCTAACAGGTTACACCCAGAACCTTAAAAGACACAAAGGCCACATGTAGCGTTACGGTGGTCGTGTTATACAGATACCTGTGAATATCTATGTCTTCATCATCATTATCAGGTCTTTTTAATTCCATTGCAGGAGAACCACCCCCTCTCATCTCATGATATTTATACTTAAGCTTTGTTTAGCGTATTCCTGAGTTGTCTTCTACAACATCCACGGGAAGTCCTATTCTACTCTGCCGGAACACTCGGAATATCTATGTAATTTCTACTAATTTGTTTTTTATTGTAAAAGGACCCCTCCATAAACATCCCCGAGTTTGTGCGTCAGTGCGGCCGAGTCGCGTCGTGAACGTGTTATTATCGAGCGGGCAGCTCGTACGCAAATCACGACGACGCGGATAAAAATAATTGCACCCGGGACCGCCATTATCTCAACTATACACAATTACCGGCCGACCCTGCACACCCGAACCCTATCCCGCACACCATCTATATTGTTCTCTAAACCTTACTTATCAACACACGGCCAGGCTTCGCCGCGCGATGGATACCGAACCGTGCGTTTCGTTCACGGGCAAACCTCGCAACCTTTATCCCTCGCTCTCATTACAATATTAATCAATGCTTTCACGTCGGCCGGTATAAATAACGAAACCAATGCAGAATAATGTTTGATATTAGTTGCGCAATACTAATGCGCGGATAAACATGAGAAATGATAGTCTGTGGAGACAATATCGCCGTAACCATGCTTATTACTGTGAAATTTGTTGTGGTGCAGCCGCGGCCGAGGGACGGGCTCGGTAATTATTGGGCTGCAATTTAGTGCAATCTGGCGTGATTTATGCAGATGATGGTTAATAGTAATGGTGGTCTCATCGCGATGCTGCGCCCGCGCCGGCGTCCGGCGCTCGGCAGGCCATTACGGGGTCATGCTGTTTGATCCTATCGTATTAGTCAGAGAAGGAAAATTTGCTGAATATTCGTATACTCGTATCAGTGTAGTTTGTAAGTCTATTGGGGATGATAGAATTTATAAGCAGCTGCTTAAAGGTCACAAATCTTGTTAATTTGCGGGTGCAAAAAGTTATTGATATTAATTTGCTCCTGCTAAGACTGAAAGATCTGGCGAAGGGCAGATTTCATTATTTATTATTTTTTACAATTACTCGTATGTTGTCACACAGGCAGTAGCGTGCATTTCATACAGACACATAGAATTTGTCTAACTTGTGCCATCCTAATACAATGTCGGATACTAGCGAAAAATGTATTTCGTTTGATATGCAACCGTTCTCGTAGTTTAGGTAAGATTAGTGTCCACCCTGCCAAAAATATAAGTTCGCGTCTTAGCACACATGCATATTCCAGGTCCAAGCCTTCTCATACTTCCATGTTGGTCTGGGAGAAAAGAAAAAACTTAGAATGTACCAGCTGCTTCTCTTCCTGCGCAGATCGTAAGATCCGATCGAGGGAATGGGCGAAAATGCGAATCATGTTAACAGGCGATGCGGCTAACAATCCAACAACACATTGATTGGTTTTCCATCTTCTCGCCCACCATGTCGCTAACAGTGTCTTTTGAATCTTGCGGCCCTGAGTTCTACCTTCTTAGAACCGCAAGACCCAAAATGCTCTGCCTGCCCCATTAGGGATAAAGACGTGATAGTATGTATGTACGTAAGCCTTCTCATCTGTAACTTGCTGAAATTAATCTTGACTTCTACACAGTTCACAATTCATTATCGATGAAACAAAACATAACTTCTGAAGTTGAAGAAGTTCAAAACCATCAACAGGGTAAATTCCTCGATATACACGGCGCTGCCGCGCGTCTACAAGGCAACGAGCTCTCGCAAGCCATAATTTAATACATCCCGATACAAAATGATTGTGATCTCGCAAACTGGCGCGGCCTACAGCCCGCGGCAAGGTTTGCCTGCTCACGAAGGAGCCCGCGTGTTTGAGTCTGCAGGGCATTTGCATGGAAGTGCTTCCTTGCTACTTGATCGCAAGCCGGTTGGACGTGCTGGCCCACTGCTGGAGGCAATGACGCGTCGGTATGAAGGGGAGGAACATGTAAATATCGCCTCGAAGCAGTTCTTTACGGATGCAACAGAGCTTAGATGAGAGGATTATCGCTTCGTTTGTGAGATCGTAAGGACTCTTACAGACAGGACGCTTGTCTGTAAGAACGCGTGTTGAACTACATCTGTCAGCACGGAGCGGAACTTTCATATGGTGCTATCCTTTTCTATCGCTCAGAACCGTCATTCGTTAGAGCGAGAAAGAGTGACGGAACGCCGCGGAATCGGTAATGCTGATGCCTTCCGTCGTTCTCCAAACCTAACGACAAATGCTTTGTTGTCCTGACAAGTAATTTTTACACACTAGTGAACTAGTGTACGTGAGTGTTGATGAAGTTTATCTAAAGTAGGTGATGGTAATTGAAAATGACGATACAAGAGTACAAACTCAGACACGAAGTCGCGCCTGGTGGGGAATACTCTTGCCCTTGCCTCACAGACGCACAGTAGTGCCTAGAAAACTTAACCACCACCGCTTCAATCTGCCCGATGTATCCTTGCGAATCGGAATTATGCCTGTTTCGAAGAAATTCCTTAGATTCATTGGCGCTTCACGTGGCAAGCTATTACAATAACTTAGCAGTGATAGCGAGCATTACAATAGTTCCTCGCCTGCCAGCGACGGCGTGGGGCCGAGCGCGGCCGCCGGCCCCAATAAATATATTTAACTAGATTATCAGCACCGCCTGCGAGGCCGCTTCCAGTGAGCACACGTATGTACCCTCTACCTGTTATAGATATTATTTTACCAGAAACAACAACATGAGATTCTTAAAAACTAAAAACACGACTGCATGCAAATTAAGGTCGCCAACGTGATGTATTTGTAAATAATGTCATAAGAGAGCGGTGTGGACTGAAAGAAGATGTAGTAACAAAATGAGAAAGGAATGTTGAGATGGAGGAAAAAGGATGGATGAAAGGAGTTTTACCAAAAGGGTCTACAAAGCAAACGTGAGTGGAAGAGTGGATCAGGGTCGTCCTCGACGGACGTACCTCGACCAGATTGCAGATGCCAACCCCTGCCAACCCTTACAGTAAACAGGCGTGATAATATGTAAGTATGTATGTGATATATGTGTTAATGGGTCCCGGCTGTTACGTCCCACTGGTTCTAGACCCATGCCTTCAGGCAGCTTGAAAAATCTAACACCAATGGTGGCCACTATAATATTGGTGTCACATTTACACACATGAAGAACAAAACAAGGACAGTACCTAATTGTACTTTTATGTTTTCTTTTCTCTTGATCTAAACCTGGTCGCTCTCTCCGACTTAAGTGAGTGAACTGATTAATATTAATAAAAAAATATTTTCATCTTGTTCCAGGTACATACCTCCCCACGCCCCACTGGCAGCGATATTCAAACTCGCCGTTTGCTTTATGGCACTGAACACATGCAATTACAATACTGCAGCACTGCCGTGAGAAGATTCGCTCTTATTGCGCCTGCGCAGGTCACAGATCCCACTGGGCTCGGTTCTGATTCGTTATAATGTTCAACCCTGCCTTACTCTGTATCCATGTACTATTAATGCAGAAGTACTGTTTACTGATTCGTCACGAAAGTCACGATATTGGCCGCGGTACTGATTCGCCACCATTTTGTTTCTTGCAGTTTTAAGCCAACAGCCCAGGCAAGATTCAATGGCCTCTTTTAGTGTGATGATGGGCAGCAAGTTGAAAAATGGAATCAAAATAATGATGGGTTGCTGGCCGCATAGGCAATTAAAAAGATAACGTTCGAGCTTTATCTTTTATTACTATCTTACTCTACGTAATAATAACGAGCGGGATGGCACTTTTGCATCACACTTTATCCAGGGTATCAACGCTGCCATGTTACGGAGGCTGGAAAATTCGGATTTGAATCATCTTCGAACTTTGAAGTTCTATTCTCTCTGAGCTGATCCATATCAAGCAGACTTGGAACAATTCACTCGATTCGTTTGTGAGTTGAATTATTTTGAATGCCAAACTCTAACTGTAGCCAATAGGGAACGCAGTGTGTCAAAACTAGACAGCGCCAGCTAAAATCACAGCCGGTGTAAACTCGTGCCGGCCGACTGGACTCACAAATATTATTATTTTCACAAATAAATCGGTAACAGCAGCTCGCGCACGTTTCGCTGCATTTGCTTTATTTATACTAACACTGGTTAACATTCGTGCTGTTGTTATTCGTTAGCTTTTTGGGAAGATCCTTGTATTTAAACTTTCTTTCATGTTTCCTTGGATTTGATAATATCTAATCTTTTTATGCTGGTCTGGGAGATAAAATCTCTTTGGGCATATAACTTTTTTAAGGGTGGTCTCATATTTTTTTTATCAAAATCGGTTTTTTTAGTTTCGTGTTGAAGTTGGATTTTAGTTAAAAAAAATATATATCTAAAAACTGTAAAATTGTTATATCACTATTATTTTTCGTAGATATTTCAGACCAGTGGTGGAGCATTTATTCAGTAGTAATGTCAACTTTATAAGAATCATTAGTATAATACTTCAAGCTAAAATACTCAATGTAAATGCAACCTCACCGGCCAGCAAGAAAAAGTACTAACAGTACTTACTATTTGAAAGTCAATTCCCGACTAATGATAGCATGGTCATCGATAACTAACAATACAGCCTCGAAGGACACTTTATGAGCCAGTGCTCACGATTGATGCGTTACGTACGTACTTTTTGCGCAATCATACATTCAGCTGATCAGAAACATCCGTGATTAGATCGGGCTTTGGCCGCTCCCACGCCGGGGCGCGCAAAAACGCGGCGATCCGCGGCGCGGGGAGCGGGGCGGGGAGCGGCGCGGGCGCACGGTCCGCGCGGTCCGCGCGCTCGCGCATACAGATGCTGGTAATTGTCGCGCGCAAAAACCCCGCGCATGATAATCGAGGAAATGCCACCTGGTTCTTTGGTGATTGTTATCGCGAACCTCGCGGAGAGAGGAATCAATGGGATTCCGGGACGGATCTGGGGAAGTTGGGAAGTTTGTTCGGTGGCGAGATTTTCGGGATTTTTATAGGAGTTTTCTCTTTATGTGGTAGTGGTATGGTGGTTTTTCTGCGTTTTTTGTAATCTTAAGTGTGATAATGTTATTTTACTTTTAGTTTATTTTTCGTGTCTATAAGTGGCTAACACTCACGTTAGATTTTTTCAAGAGACTTTAAAAATATGATACTAGTTGTGTGCGCGGCGTTACCCGCTCCTAAAGAAGCCTATGTGTTATTGTGTCAGCACGGAGCGGAACTTTCATATGGTGCTATCCTTTTCTATCGCTCAGAACCGTCATTCGTTAGAGCGAGAAAGAGTGACGGAACGCCGCGGAATCGGTAATGCTGATGCCTTCCGTCGTTCTCCAAACCTAACGACAAATGCTTTGTTGTCCTGACAAGTAATTTTTACACACTAGTGAACTAGTGTACGTGAGTGTTGATGAAGTTTATCTAAAGTAGGTGATGGTAATTGAAAATGACGATACAAGAGTACAAACTCAGACACGAAGTCGCGCCTGGTGGGGAATACTCTTGCCCTTGCCTCACAGACGCACAGTAGTGCCTAGAAAACTTAACCACCACCGCTTCAATCTGCCCGATGTATCCTTGCGAATCGGAATTATGCCTGTTTCGAAGAAATTCCTTAGATTCATTGGCGCTTCACGTGGCAAGCTATTACAATAACTTAGCAGTGATAGCGAGCATTACAATAGTTCCTCGCCTGCCAGCGACGGCGTGGGGCCGAGCGCGGCCGCCGGCCCCAATAAATATATTTAACTAGATTATCAGCACCGCCTGCGAGGCCGCTTCCAGTGAGCACACGTATGTACCCTCTACCTGTTATAGATATTATTTTACCAGAAACAACAACATGAGATTCTTAAAAACTAAAAACACGACTGCATGCAAATTAAGGTCGCCAACGTGATGTATTTGTAAATAATGTCATAAGAGAGCGGTGTGGACTGAAAGAAGATGTAGTAACAAAATGAGAAAGGAATGTTGAGATGGAGGAAAAAGGATGGATGAAAGGAGTTTTACCAAAAGGGTCTACAAAGCAAACGTGAGTGGAAGAGTGGATCAGGGTCGTCCTCGACGGACGTACCTCGACCAGATTGCAGATGCCAACCCCTGCCAACCCTTACAGTAAACAGGCGTGATAATATGTAAGTATGTATGTGATATATGTGTTAATGGGTCCCGGCTGTTACGTCCCACTGGTTCTAGACCCATGCCTTCAGGCAGCTTGAAAAATCTAACACCAATGGTGGCCACTATAATATTGGTGTCACATTTACACACATGAAGAACAAAACAAGGACAGTACCTAATTGTACTTTTATGTTTTCTTTTCTCTTGATCTAAACCTGGTCGCTCTCTCCGACTTAAGTGAGTGAACTGATTAATATTAATAAAAAAATATTTTCATCTTGTTCCAGGTACATACCTCCCCACGCCCCACTGGCAGCGATATTCAAACTCGCCGTTTGCTTTATGGCACTGAACACATGCAATTACAATACTGCAGCACTGCCGTGAGAAGATTCGCTCTTATTGCGCCTGCGCAGGTCACAGATCCCACTGGGCTCGGTTCTGATTCGTTATAATGTTCAACCCTGCCTTACTCTGTATCCATGTACTATTAATGCAGAAGTACTGTTTACTGATTCGTCACGAAAGTCACGATATTGGCCGCGGTACTGATTCGCCACCATTTTGTTTCTTGCAGTTTTAAGCCAACAGCCCAGGCAAGATTCAATGGCCTCTTTTAGTGTGATGATGGGCAGCAAGTTGAAAAATGGAATCAAAATAATGATGGGTTGCTGGCCGCATAGGCAATTAAAAAGATAACGTTCGAGCTTTATCTTTTATTACTATCTTACTCTACGTAATAATAACGAGCGGGATGGCACTTTTGCATCACACTTTATCCAGGGTATCAACGCTGCCATGTTACGGAGGCTGGAAAATTCGGATTTGAATCATCTTCGAACTTTGAAGTTCTATTCTCTCTGAGCTGATCCATATCAAGCAGACTTGGAACAATTCACTCGATTCGTTTGTGAGTTGAATTATTTTGAATGCCAAACTCTAACTGTAGCCAATAGGGAACGCAGTGTGTCAAAACTAGACAGCGCCAGCTAAAATCACAGCCGGTGTAAACTCGTGCCGGCCGACTGGACTCACAAATATTATTATTTTCACAAATAAATCGGTAACAGCAGCTCGCGCACGTTTCGCTGCATTTGCTTTATTTATACTAACACTGGTTAACATTCGTGCTGTTGTTATTCGTTAGCTTTTTGGGAAGATCCTTGTATTTAAACTTTCTTTCATGTTTCCTTGGATTTGATAATATCTAATCTTTTTATGCTGGTCTGGGAGATAAAATCTCTTTGGGCATATAACTTTTTTAAGGGTGGTCTCATATTTTTTTTATCAAAATCGGTTTTTTTAGTTTCGTGTTGAAGTTGGATTTTAGTTAAAAAAAATATATATCTAAAAACTGTAAAATTGTTATATCACTATTATTTTTCGTAGATATTTCAGACCAGTGGTGGAGCATTTATTCAGTAGTAATGTCAACTTTATAAGAATCATTAGTATAATACTTCAAGCTAAAATACTCAATGTAAATGCAACCTCACCGGCCAGCAAGAAAAAGTACTAACAGTACTTACTATTTGAAAGTCAATTCCCGACTAATGATAGCATGGTCATCGATAACTAACAATACAGCCTCGAAGGACACTTTATGAGCCAGTGCTCACGATTGATGCGTTACGTACGTACTTTTTGCGCAATCATACATTCAGCTGATCAGAAACATCCGTGATTAGATCGGGCTTTGGCCGCTCCCACGCCGGGGCGCGCAAAAACGCGGCGATCCGCGGCGCGGGGAGCGGGGCGGGGAGCGGCGCGGGCGCACGGTCCGCGCGGTCCGCGCGCTCGCGCATACAGATGCTGGTAATTGTCGCGCGCAAAAACCCCGCGCATGATAATCGAGGAAATGCCACCTGGTTCTTTGGTGATTGTTATCGCGAACCTCGCGGAGAGAGGAATCAATGGGATTCCGGGACGGATCTGGGGAAGTTGGGAAGTTTGTTCGGTGGCGAGATTTTCGGGATTTTTATAGGAGTTTTCTCTTTATGTGGTAGTGGTATGGTGGTTTTTCTGCGTTTTTTGTAATCTTAAGTGTGATAATGTTATTTTACTTTTAGTTTATTTTTCGTGTCTATAAGTGGCTAACACTCACGTTAGATTTTTTCAAGAGACTTTAAAAATATGATACTAGTTGTGTGCGCGGCGTTACCCGCTCCTAAAGAAGCCTATGTGTTAATTCAGGGTTTCAGCTTTCTGCGTACCAAATTTTATCAAAATTGGGTCCAGCCGTTTGCGCGTGAAGATGTAACAAACACACACATACACACAAACTTTCGCCTTTGTAACTTAGTGAGATAATGTGATAGCTTGACGACTGTCATACAATGATGACAGCCGGAACTAACGACTACGTGCCTACCGATAAATTTAACAGTTCGAGAAATTTTTAAGTCGTAAGAGTACTTTTTTACTTTAAAAATATGTGGTTTTGAACTTATCGACAGTCAACATTCAATATATGAACCAACTGGTGGCGGAAGCGCTCAAAGCATATTCTAAATGGATGAATATTGATGCGATTTAAATGAACCAAAACCTTCCTAACACAAAACAATAGGCACGCGGTGGCGGTCGGTTTTCACGCCAGTATGCGGCCGTGGCGGCAGAGCGACGCATATGTATGAGCTCGTGCCTTACAGAGATGAGGAGATGTGGTGCCTCGGTGTTTCTTGTTTGTACTATAAACCTAGTACTAGCACCAAACGAAAAATAATAGGACGCAGAACACGCAGTACACAGAATCTGAATGCGAGATACGTTCCTTAGTAAGTATCCTCTATTAGCGGGGAAAACCTTGTTTCTTACCTATGTATAATATGGATAGTTATGAAAAAGGATTTTTTGTTACGAATCTAACATAGAGTTAATTAAAACTGTTATACAACATGACAGATTGTACAGTTGGGTAAAATGAACGAACCAGGATAGCTCTTCGTGCTCAGAGGCGTGTGTAAAAACGTTGTATCTGTGGTTGTTTAAAAAGGTTGTTTAAAGTCTACTTATAAAAGTCACAGCTATACTTAAACCTATTACTAACCAGTACACAAATGTTTTACCACAGTGAAATACTGACAACTTTGTTTACTGACGA
The DNA here is from genome assembly GCA_963555685.1 of Acrobasis consociella. Taxonomy (NCBI): domain Eukaryota; kingdom Metazoa; phylum Arthropoda; class Insecta; order Lepidoptera; family Pyralidae; genus Acrobasis; species Acrobasis consociella. Next base: position 20,027,211 of record OY743117.1, read on the forward strand.
TCTGGGATATGATACAAATATGAGGGACTTTGTTTACTATGGAACCCTAAAAAGGAAAGGTCAGAAGTACCCGTAATCGGCGAGCATGCATGGAGAGAGTAATGAGTGTAGTGTAGATGAAGCGAAAGAGATCTGTCAGGATCACAAGCAAGTAGAGGTCCATATTCTCTACCTACTCGTTTGTTTGTTTGTACGTACAATAGTAAATTTGCGTGATTATGAAGTTGTTTTTATAATGAATTGACAGAACAGAAACCCCTGATATGGTAAAGAGGATTCTTATTTTTAACGTGAGAATAACATGCAAGCATTTTAAAAATATTCAGTAGGTATTTCCTATAAGCAAGCATTATACGACAAATCAAGGTGCATATCTCTTCGATTCCCTCCTCCTTCCCCTTAACTTTTTGCCCGCCCGCCCCGCCGCCCGCCCCGCCCCCGCTATGCTTTAATTGCCGTAATCGTCTCGTCATTTGCCTCCGTCCGATTTAACATCAACCGCTTTTTGCCCGCGACTTCGCTCGCAATGTTATTCATCAGGACGACTGGCACGTCGCGACGGTTGTGGACGGGTTTCAATCTTACCCGAGACTTGGTACACATTCCTCATTATAATTCACAGCGCTGATTATTGCAGTGCTGAATAAATAATTAAAGGAATGTTCGACCCTTGATATTGAAGCCGTAGCGCGGTACAAAAACGTCTAAAATTGTAAAATATCTTTTATTATTTTTCACGGAAATTCGATTATGTGTTTCTATGAAAATATTTTTTAATCATGCTGCTCAATTTGAGCTAATGATGATTTTGCTCTGATATATGTACCTTAGTTTTCGACTACCTCCGTAGTCCAGTGGTCAACGCGTTCGCCTTGTCGTCAGAAGGTCTTGGGTTTGATTTCCACTGGGAAAAGCATACTTTGTGAAAAGTTGTTTCCAGTCTGGTTAGGATATTGCAGGATTGAATCACCTGATTATCCGAAAAGAAAGTGATTCCGTGTTTCAGAAGACACGTATAACTGTGGGTCCCGAACGCTATCTAATGTTTGCTCTCAAACCTATCCAAGGATTGCTTCTGGTTTACCCTTTGGGTTGCGGAGGCCCGTCGCTTTTGTCAAGTCACCAAGATTAGATAGCGAACCCCGGGCTTTGAAGCATTGCCGCTGAGGATGCTGCCAGAAATATGTGAAGAATATGATGATAATGATGATTATTAGTATTTTATGGTAATTGGTTTTATACCACAGAAACTGCCTCCGTGGTGTAGTGGTTAAAGCGTTTGGCTCATACCCGGAGGTCGCGGGTTCGATTCCCGGCGGGGGCACGACTTTGTGTTGTTGTCCTAGTTTGGTTAGGACATTGTGGGCTGACCACCTAATTGTCTGATAAGTAAGATGATCCGTGCTTCGGAGGGCACGTTAAGCCGTCGGTCCCAGTCACTGTCTTTGACATTGGTCGTTACCTAAAACCATGTCAGAGGCCTTTAAGGCGGTTTAAAAACTCTGACGTTAGTGTTAGTCACTAACACACACGATAAGAAGAAGACCACAGAAAGCCTTTATAAATCAACATGCGTGTCAAAGTCCAAATTCACCTCCTAGATAGTTGAAGAAAAGGCAGAAGTCTTGTCGTACAGAGAGATCAAATATTTAGCTGAATGAGAGACTTTTGATGATAATGACATACACTAATACAGACATGGAAAAACCTGAGAAACTTCGGTTGGAACGAAGTTACAAAAATTGAAGCCCAAAAAAATTCCAGCCCTAGTACAAAAGTTCGTGACGGAAAAAAGGTGTAGGAAAAATCCTAAACTTTTTTTCGTATAGCCCCCATCCGCCAAGTCCGTAACGTTCGAAAAGAAACTTCGTTCCAAAATGCGCTTGACAAGAACTTTGTTCTTCATTTTATTAAAAACAAGGTTCTACTGAATCCCAACATCTACTTAAATAGAATGGTCTTACACTTACACACGTTCTTTGAGCCATTTTTAGGGTTCCGTAGCCAAATGGCAAAAAACGGAACCCTTATGGATTCGTCATGTCTGTCCGTCCGTATATCACAGCCACTTTTTTCATCACCAGATGAGCTCTGGCAGATGCCTCAGCAACTTGAAAAATCTGACTCCAGTTTTAGCTATTGACACTAAATAAGAAGAAGAACGTATTATAATTGTGAAAAAGGCAAATGACAACAGGTTGTGATTTGTCCACACGATAAAGATCGTAAATGCCGATTATGGAAATGAAAAACTGAGCGGGACAGACTTTGATTTCTGCCCTGAGCTCGTCACAGTCCTTTAAAAGTTATCTGAGCTCTGATTCCCAGCTTGGCCACCCTATACGGCTAAATATGTAATTTTATATCTGCATTGTTAATTGTTACCAAAAAAATGCTCAAAAAAATGGGAACATGCTTTATTTGATACAACCGTGTTACAAAATAAATAGGTGACTAGAAGGACATGTAAGAAAATAACGAATTGGTGTAGTCTGGGTGCGCGAAATGAGTGAAAAATCTCAAAATTTATTGTTTCTGGCAATATGAATTAAAAAACAGAAAATATTCTACCGGTATTTAACGCGCTGGTCGCAGAAAGTTAGAATGAGTATAAAAAAAAAACGACGGGTTGCACTCTGGGAGTGCCGGCAGAAGTGAAAACTTGATTTTGGAATGGTTAGGGAATACTTTTGCACGAATTGCTTTAATTATCAGTATAAAATATTTCAAATCTTTTCTGAACCACAGTCTGTCACAAATGTCACAAGCATGACCAAATTCATTTTCAACAAAATCATTTTCAAATACACAGCAGTATGGCCACTACACAGATGGTCGAGCCATCAGCTGTCACCATCCATGGATGCGCGTAGCACGCTGTAACATAAACACACACGAACATTCGCGCAAGCGCCCTGCGCCGTCTTACGAATTTTCGATCAGGTCACGTGTCCTGACGCGAGTTTAAGATTTTTTACCCATTCCAAAAAAAGTGCACAGCGCCGCTAAAGAAGTTTTCACTTCAAAAACCAAAATGTCTTGTTGCGGAGTGCAGAAGCCTTTCCTTTTATTATCATCCACCAGCATTACTTCGATTATCCACACAAAGCTTTCAAAGTATTTAAGATGGTGAATAAAAATATAACTCCTATTACCCTGATGTATTAAAGAGGATAAATGATTTAAACTCAAAAAAATAACCAGTATTCACCTAAATCTAGAAGCAAAAAACTGTCTTGACGTTTCGAAGAAATATTTCTTCGGTTCGGTATTACGCCTGTTTTGAAGAATCTCAATAAATTGCGTGAAACCGTAGTAAGAAGCTCACTGTCCATATTAACCTAAGCGCGCGTGGCAGGAAGTTGTACAAAACAGCGTTTGTGAGTTTTCGTAGAGTGCCGCTGTGGTGTCGCATCTGTTACCATCTTCATTAGCCTAAGTTCCGAGTAGTTGTGGAGTAAAAAGGCGGATCGTTTGGACATCCATATGGACTGCAGTTTAAGGGGAACCAATCAACCACGGCACGTGGACCGGTTCCGAGCCAAATCGCTTCATTACGTTGTCTACGGCGCCCTCTTACTGCCTCATACAGAACAATATTTCCAGTCAGCCTTTTACAGTTAATTTGTTAAGAACAAATGATACTGATAACGGTATTTTCTACACCTCCTAAAAAAAAATCCAAACTGTCTTAACAACCAACAAAAACTTTGTTGAGATACAGCCTAGGGCCATAAAACCCAAAGGCCACATTAGGCATCTTCCTAATAGAATGCTAATGCGCGAACGTGCAAATTCTATTAATCAAGAACCAAGCGTTTTTCTCTTATACATAAAAAGTATCCTATAATGTTAATCCCGGTAGCCTACTTACCTGTCAAACTTCATTGCAAGCCGGTTACATCTCATACATAATACCTACATCTATACACTTTCACATTTAAAATTGACGGAATTTCGTCAAACAAACCAATACATGCTCACAAACTTCAAGACAGTGTTATCAGCCGGTCAACGGATGAATATTTCATTTATTCAAAACGGCCGAAAGCGGCGATGCGCCCGCGCCGCGCAAAAACAGCGGTCCGAAAGGCTGCTCGTTAGTGCGCTCGGACTTCGGACACTACAATAAACAAACACGATGCTAAAGTATTTTACGCTTTTACTTACTAAATATTTTTCCTTTCTTTGATTCTTTTCTGTCATGCCTGCTATTTTTTCATATTTCTCGTATATGTTGCTGACATACACCTAGATTTTTTGAAAATGAAAAAATCTTTATTTAGGAGCAGGAAATTTGAGATACAATAAACATTGGCTAACGATGACACCTGCAGTAGTTAAATATAACTGTGTCGCAGATGTCAACGCCCACCTCCGAAATAAGGTTACAATTTCTCCTAGTTCTTAAAATAGACTATAGGTACGTACTTAGAACTCCATAATAACATGCATTCGATGCAAAAAATAAATAAACAAATCTACTTAATAAATTTCATCACAATATTTTTTTCATAGTTACATTCAAAGAGTTTAAATCTACTTAATCACAATAAAATAAAATAAATTTAATCAATTATAATTTCGCAGTAATTATTAATAATTTATCTAATTTACATTTTATGTCATTTATATTTTGATTTAATACGGTAGGAAGGTTATTTTTTTTCTTTCTTTTTCAGACAAAAGTAATAATAGTAATAAGGATGGTTATGTGAATGTGTATTGTGAGTGTAATATGTGTTATGTGAGTGAAGAGTGTAATGTAAGGGCGGTGATAGAATAAATACATAAACCAATTTCAGGTTAATCAGGAACTTTTATAAGTTTTTCAGTGTCGTCATAGGATAGGGAGTATAGCCATTTGGTACATGTGATTTTACATTTGTGCTTAGTGAGGGGGTAAATTTTTAACTTCAAATTTATATCATTGTACAGAGTTGCACTAATATGATGAAAGTTTTTACTAGCTAAAGCCGTGCGGCGGCTCTCAATTTTGCACGCTCTGTCTGATCTACGTTTAGAGGAGAGATTTGGATCGTATGGCAGTTTGGAGTGCTTGCGTAAAACAGTGTGGAGCACAAAGAGCTGCCGAACTGTAAGGACTTGGCACAACTTGTACAGATCCGCAGTAGGGTACCTAATAGGATTGTTAGTTAGGACTTTCAAGACGATCCTCTGCGCTCTCTCCAGTCTTATCATATGAGTTTTGTCAGAACCGCCCCATGCAGTTACACAATATGAGAGAACCGACTGCGCGAGTGCATAATAAACGTTTTTCATTGTTTCGAAGTCCGATACAGTCCTAAGTGTCTTGAAGACATATATTAACTTCCTGATTCGCGATGTAACAGACTCGATATGAAGTTTCCAGGACAGTTCGCTGTCAATGATAACTCCAAGGTATTTAATTGATGAGGCACGTTCAATTGAAGTACAGTTACAACTAGAAGTTCGGTCGCTCTTGTATAGGTTGTATACTATGAAGTATACAGAAAATTTGATTAAATACATACTAACGCGTCTTTATCCCTAATGGGGCGGACAGAGCATTATGGGTCTTGCGGCTCTAAGCTTACAGCCCAGCCAGAGCCGCAAGACTCAAAAGCCACTTTTAGCGTCACGGTGGGCGAGAAGATGGAAGAGCTATCAATACAGTGATGGGTTGGTAGCCGCATCACCTGTTAAAATGATTCACATTTTCAAAATTCAGATTGTTAACAATAAAATAACAAGATATACGTTTAAAAAACTAATACCCTACTACGGGAGGCGTATACGTGTATGCATGCATTTTTGAAACGTACTAATTAAGACCTTTCATTTGATACCACAATCAATATCGAAACAAAAAAAATTGACTCTTAATTTTTTGTATGTTACATTTGGTGTATACATTTTTTGCATATAAATTGAAGCCTATGTCGCCCGGACTATAATGACGAAATAGGACTTGAGCGATTTGGATGCTACGGTGGACAGACATACCCAGATTCCCACTCATAAACAAAGATATAAACACAGACTGCTAAAATCATAACCCTTCCTCTTGGCTTTGCCGTAATCGGGTAAAAAACTACCAATAAAAACAACGCCAATCCTTTTTCCTTGCTTGTTAAATTGAAAGCGAGGCTTTTTCACTTTACGATGACTTGGAAACATTAAAGTGATTCCTCATCTTTGCACCTAAATGTAATTAGTCTGACGTCTCTGTACTCGTAAGTATGAAGTTTTTACCAATTACGCCACGTTTTATCGCCTATAAGGTAACCACTGGATTGCCGGGTTATTTGTGATAACTGAAGCTTTTAGGACGTAGAAAGTATTAAATTTTACCTTTATTAAATTAATATCCGTAAAATAAAATAGTTATAGGTCTTTGTCAATGTGTTACTATAGTATTAAGTTAAAATTAAAAATGTTATACTGTACAATTAAGTGTAAACTGATTATCATAAGACACAAAAGTACCGGCTTGTAAAGCTTGTGAAGACATCACGAGCTCTTTTGTGGCGATGCTTAATCATTAATACGATAGGTATCGTCATTTCAGCCGCATAACGTCCATCGCTGGACATAGGCCTCTCCCAAGGTTTTCTAAAATGAGAAGAAGAGAAGAAGATTGAGAGATTAAGTATAATTAAACACACAAAGCCATTAACCACCGTAGTTGCATGTAGGTACACGACCGACTATACCTATGCCCTCAGCGCCGCATGTGCCGTGTGGTTTCCGGCAGAGTAGAATAGGAGGTGGAGTGGCCAAGTCTTTCTATGGATGTTGTAGAAGGCGACTTAGGAAATACAAGCTAAACAAAGCTTATAAACATCAATAAGGCCTCTCCAACCCGTCTGGTCAGCGTGGAGAGTGTAAGCCAAATCCTCTGGCTCTAGTAGAACAGAGAGGGTCGTACTCCACTAATGTTAACGCCGCAGTTGTACCTATATTTACAACAAAATAATACTAGAAATTAAATGTCGGGCGCTATGAGCAATTTTTTCGTAAGAACACCTGGTGGTCAAAAGTATAATTAAGGTGCTGCCAAAATTAGCTTTTAAATTATTCTTAGGCCTATGTTGCTTTTCACTTTAATTATTACAAGGATCTCACATACACATATATTATGCCTGTTTTACATGGGGGTAGGCAATACACTTACTAATCCTTGCAAACTTTCGCTTCGTCATCATTTATTATTCTATTCAAACGTGTTGGAATATTTGTCATCATGTCTAACCTTTTGCCAGACTGTCCTTGGAGTAAAAGCTCATTTGTGTGTTAGAATAGCTGCGGATCTGACCGGATTGCCGCGGAATGCTCCCGTCAAAGAACGCCGCCAAACATTTAAATATCATCGCGGATCGCCGGCACATTGTAACGAAAGAAGAGAAGTAGAGTGAATGTTATTATGTTTTCTAATATTTAAAAAAATAGTAACTCTGGGTATTGACTTGAAAAAAAGTTACGCTTTCTTTATAATAAGTCTGTGGATTTTGTAGCAGTGTAGTGTGGTTTAGTGTAGCAAATTTTGATATATTGAAAAATAATGGCATTGTATTGCAATACAACATCATAATAAATAGTTATAAATGCGTCATGAAAGGCTTTATATCTGCACATTGGTAATCAGAGTTAACTGTACAATACTAAATGTTTCAATTATATGAATTTTATTTGAGTTTAATATTGCCGAAACAATGAAACCGTTAATGTTGTATATAGTACTAAATTGTTTTAACTAAGTACATGGTAATTCAACTATTTGTATGTGAAATCTATTGTTAACGATGCTACATGGTTCCTAAGATATAAGTCTCCCTAGTTTGGGAATCGTCTTAAAATTTTCAATTTTTTTTGATTAAATCTAACGTGAGACAGACATTATAACAATGAGGTACCTAACGGGTTACTCACTTATAGAGTCAGCTACTGCCGTCATGTTTCGACGTCCGCGTGTGTCGCGACTGTCGCGAGTCGGTGCCGTGTACGGGCCTTTAGTCACATTCGCCCTGATGAAGACCTCCGGATGAGGTCGAAACATGTCGGCAGTAGCTGACTTTATACGTGAGCAACCCGTTAACTCATTTTAATAAATTAATTTTTAAACAGTACTGTCACAGTATTTAACATATCTGAAATACTTTTATGAGTTATTCTTCTATACCTTCAACAACCGGTGTAAACTCATATTTGGGAGGCCGTCGCAGCCCGCCTCGCGATTAAGCGACAAAAATTGCTGCATTTTTTGTTCAACGAAATTAATTTCGACTGCGGGGATGGTTCTAAAATGTTATTGTTTGCTGTACAAATGATGGAGATTATTTCTGTGAAACAAACGAATGTCATGGTTGTGGAAATGTGATATGAGATATTCCAACTTAGTGTAGGACAATACAACTTCTTGTGTATGTGTTATGAGACGACTAATAGACTACAGTGCGTCTAACATCTTAAAGTCACTCGGAAACCATTGGAATCAATCGGAAATGTATGGAAAGCGTATATTATACATTTTTTTTGCACAAATGTATTTTGACCTATTTTTTCGCATAAATGTCTTTCAAACGATTCTTCCGCACAAATGAGTTCTTGTCAAGGCGGTGGCAACTGGGTAGTTCTAAAACTAAATCATGCTTTTGGCTTACTATTTAGCGGTGACAAACTTTTTTTATTAAAATCCTATTTTGTTGCAGATGAGTAGTATGTTCTTAACCTCTTTATATGTTTTCACGTTTAATAAGGTTAAGAACTTAGCGGAAGGAAGAGAGACATGGAAAGCACTCCAGCGACAAGAGCCCAGCTCCTAAATATAAGAAGTAGTATGTACTCACTTTAAAAAAGTCTCTATTACCACAATAGAGCCTATTAAAGGCACGACCAAAAAACCGTGTTAAACGATTTAATTTTATTATAACGCTTGTTCTAAACAATAGTAATCCGGTGCCTCCGTCTCTCTAATGCGAATATAATGGCCCATTCCTACGAAATGAAGCCGCGAGACATACAGACAAGAAAACATGGCACAGACTTTAGAGGTTCAGATCTGACTGGTAAATTATAAGATCATTCGAGAATTTATCCAAGAGTACTTATTAAAATAGCTCCAGTGTTTTTAATGTTATATTTTAGTTTTTACAAAATGTTTTGGAATTTATAAATAAATTTGTTTTATTCAATTTCCGGTCTAGAAAAGGACAGTTTCTTTTCTTCCTGCGGATGACAAAGTAGTATTTGAGACAAAGCACAAACATCTTATTTGAGAAGAAGTAGCACGAATTACGAATCTTACTAAGACGACCCGAAGACCTATGTGACGGACACACAAACAACACACCAAGTATACCTAATATCTATCCTCCCCATACTGATTTGATGCAAGTATTCGGTCGGCTCTTACAACTCCCTCTCTCTCCTACTTCCTGCCTGCAAATATTTCTCACACTCTTATATCTCTATCTACAAGTCCAGCTGGTTTCTCGAGCTATGAGAGTGGTATGACGAGGTTTGTTATCCCCATGCTTTATTTGAGGACGGTACAACGGCTTTGGTCTGCAAGCGTGATGATGCACTTTCCAAGTTATGGAACAGGTAGGTATAGGACCTCATTCATACGCTCTTGCAGAGTAAATGCTGGCTGGGCGGACTCAGAACGGAACAGACACGTAAAAGAAGCAAATTTCCGTGCAACATCTTCAAACTGAGATACTAAAGGTTAAGAGAAGTAAGAAAACTATAATAATATAAGAAAAGATGGCAAAAGACCCGACGGAGAGTCCAGGCCATTATTCCGCAACTATCTAGGACTTTGATTCCGTGGCAGAGAAGACGGAGTCTGTTGTGGGACGCAACATGCGTCAGCCCATATGCGGCGTCGTATCTCACTAGCACCACGCCATTAGCTGGGGCGGCTGCGCAAGCTGCTGCTACCCAAAAAAGAGCAAAATATTCAATGTTATCTACACATTATGATTTTGTGCCCGTCGCCGTAGATACTGCTGGTCCTTGGTGTTCGGAAGCAAGTGACTTCGCTAGTGAAAAAGCACGTCGTTTGAGAGACGGTAGTTATGACTACCGCTCTGGCTGGTACCTGGTTCAAAGGATATTCATTGTTATTCAGAGAGGAAATGCAGCTAACATAATGGGTACCTTTGAGTCGGTACAATCCGAGGTTTTTGATTGACGAATTTATATTATTTTACAGCCGCTTTGGAAGCGGCAGTAAACTAAGCTGTAAGTAAATGATCTGACGTCAACATTTACCTTATAAGAAATCGAAAGGAAAAAAAGTGACAATTATCAAGTGATACAAATATCCAAAGATAAATAAATGATTTTTGACTTTTGACTTTTTTGACTTTAATTTATGCTTGATCAGATTTTTTTTGGTTATTGGTAATTAATAATAATTCCCATAGTAAATAAAAAATAAAACTCGTTAAAAGACTGCATACTACAGTTTAAATCCGTACTAAAAAAAATAGCAGTCAAGCCTTTTAAATTCCGAAATAATTAAATTACTCTCTGTAGGATCTGCTCGTACATAACCTGCGTTATAATAAAGGTGTTTCTGAGCTAAGCACGGCGCGCACCGATAATTGTCATGCATTAGCCTAATCTCGACTTTACAAAGGCCGGCTCTGTTTGTTGTGGGCTTCCGATAGCCCGCGGCGCGCACAATTAGCGGGCTATGATTAATTTCTCCTAATTTCGCCTTTCTGTGGCCGAAATTACTCCTTTTATATGTAGATTAGAATGGTTTGGAGAACGGGATAGATATTTAAGAGGATGCATGAATTTTTTGAGTTCCGGAGCCCCCATTTAACAGAAATAATTTAAAAGGAAACGGGGATATCGTTTAAAATTTTGGCTCATGCGGCTGTAGCAGAAATTTTGTAGATAATTTTCTGTTGCCGATACCAAAAATAGACTAAAATAAATACTTCATGTAACGGAACCATTCGTACGCGAGTCCGACTCGCACTTGGCCGCTTATTTTGTACGATTTAATTTTATTTAACAAAATAAAAGCGAAATCGAAATCAGAAAGTAGTTTTATTACTTTTAATTTATTTCAAAGTTCTGTAATACCGATATTACCATGAATTGGTCATGTAGGTTTTAACCATGTTTGTTAAAAGTTTTATCACAACCCGTCCATTGGGAATACATTTGTTGGTTGCGTGAGCGGACTCCCTCGCCGGGACCAAGGTGCAGCACTCAATTGCCGCATTTAATATATGAGTACACTAGCTGGTGCCTGCGACTTCGTCTGCGCAGGAATAACAAACAATATCTTTATTAATTGTAGCCTATGTGTTATTCTGATGTATAAGCTATATTATTGTAAAGTTTCATTAAAATCCATTCAGAAGTTGTAACAAATATCTATCCATCCATACTTACAAACTTTTGCGTTTATAATATTAATAGGAAGTAGGATATACTAACTCAATTTGAACGTGGACAAGGAGAATGTTGACCAATGCAAAGGTAACAGTTGGATGTTGTATTTGTTTCTATATGTGTCGGTAACACCAACTAAGTGATTGTTGTAATTCTGTGTTACTTCCGACACAAAGTCTATGTAATGTGTGGTTTTCTCTCTTGCCATGTTCATGGCAGAATACACGACTACAAGTCAATGTAAATACCTAGTTTTTAATTGTAAAAGTGTTTACACTATGCGTGATATATTTTTTGTCAGCCTGGAAGAGTGTACCAATACACATTGTGTCATATTTATCAAAAAACAAGTAAAGTACTTATTAGCTATAAGCACGAATTAAACCTAAAAGTAAAAAACATTAAAAATAACAACACGAAAGAAAAACCAAACTATCTAAACTATATACTCAAACATTTAAAATGACCATGGTTTTACTCCAAAGTGTCTTAAAAAAGGATAAACTATTTATGGATATGTTTTTTTTTGTTATTACAATACTTTAATAAAAAATATTCAGGGGCAATAGCGTACCAAACTCAAATCTCTGTGTGGTGCGCGATGATTGATGAGGAAAGTGTTTAGGTGCTGTTTATGTGTGGTGTGGTATTATAGCTGGTGGGACGCTAAAACGCGGCTCGGGTTACTGCAAACAGACCCAGGGACGTGCCGCCGCAGGCCTAATAATGTTGTTTAGTGTAATACAAATCGCCTACCGTGGCTTCATTCGAGTGTTCTTTAATACATACATACATACTATCACGTCTTTATCCCTAATGGGGCAGACAGAGCATTTTGGGTCTTGCGGCTCTATGCAGAGCCTAGGGCCGCCAGACTCAAAAGCCACTTTTAGCGTCATGGTGGGCGAGAAGATGGAAAAGCAATCAATACAGTGACGGGTTGCTAGCCGCATCGCCTGTTGACATGATTCCCATTTTTGCCCATTCCCTCGATCGGCTTTTACGATCTGCGCGGGAAGAGAATAAAGTTCTTTAATAAATCTTAAATTACTTTATGTGCATCCAGTACGTTTAGAAGACCTCCGTGGTGTAGTCGCTACCATGTTATTCCATCATTTGGAAGTTCCGGGTTCGATCCTCGTTCAGGCCATGTTGGAAAATGTCCATTTAAAATGTTGTCTTTAGTTTTGCCCTAGATAATCCTTCAAACTTTTTTATGAACTACTGTTTACAGTTCAAAGTGCAAATGTGAAGATCTTCTTTACACAATTGCCAAAAGTGGCCAGTTTTCACATCATGTATCCCCTTAATCTGCTTGGCGACTGGCCATATGTTTAGTAATACCCTTGTGCTTTTTAGTATACATTTATTTCCTACTTCTTTATTATTAATACCTACATGAATCAGTCGACGAGCTGTTGTTAATTAATCAACTAGAAGTAATAGTGTCGCTCTCACAGGATAACAGTAAAAACTGGTAGGAGCGAGCTTCCTAGCGGCGGCGCCTGCGCAGCTTCCCAGGAAACGTGATGGATCTGCAAATAAAGAGTGTTGTAGATAGATAACCTAGCTTGACCAAATGTGACGTCGTTTCCAAAGAATCCCTCTATTTTTTTCTTTGGATGTCGTAAGAAGGGACCTACAAACGCCAAATTCCGAAGGAAGGTTGATATCAGGCAGCCGGCATCGGCATCAGAAAACTTCAGCCCAATGTTTAAATGTTAATGTTTTTTACAAAACTTATTTCATGTCCTGGTATAAATAATGACATGCTAATACCGTAACATGACCGTTACGGAAAACCCACTAATGATTCATGAAATGAGAGGGAATAGAGACCTGTTATATAGTCTCATATCGTCCTTACATATATCTTAACATCCATAGCTATCCTGCTTCTGAATCCGAGGTGAACTATTTCTGCTATATCTTTTCCAAACTGTATAGTGATATTATTGAAAACTACCCAGGGTGCAAGAAATGAGAGAAGATAGAGACCTGTTGTATAAAATGGCATATCCTCCTTACATATGTCATATACTCCTCCAAAACTGACCTCACTGAAGTGTCACATCTGTCACTGTGTCATTTGCGACAAATCTCAGCGCTGTCCGGTGAACGACCGCGCGCTCTCATACATTTTCATGCGTCGGAAAAACGCGCCGCTGCCGTAATTGTGGCCGTTCCCAGCGCGGAAAAACCGCGCCGCCGCTCAATGACATTTTATATGTCCATTGACTGACGGACCCCTGCAGGCGTCATCGCGTCAGCCGACGCTCTTTTACGCTAGTTTACTTCAACACGCGTTTTTGCCACATTAAGTAGATTAACAGGGTGTTTAACATCAGGTGGCGGATTTCCAACGTGTCTGTCTCTCTTGTATTTACGCGTTATAAGCGGTTTTTTTGCAGTTAGGTTTGCAAAAACGGAGACATCCTGTAACGGGTCTATTATGTCGCATTTAAAATTAAGTAGGAAATAAGATACAATGAAAATATGCCACGCGAGCAGAGCTTAACTGGCGAGTCTTATCTGAATGCTCAAATCGGTTCTCACAAAATTTTAGCTTGTAGGTGTAGTGCCACTGCTGGGAAAATGTCTCCCCCTTATCCTCCCACACGTCAACGAGTCTCTATCTTACAAAATTCATTTACCTTTATGATACATTTATATTATGTAAAAGTAGTAATTTGGAAAAAAATCTTGAGAGGTGTCAAGAGACACCCGGATGGAACGAAGTTCCTTTCGATTAAGTAGGAGAGAGAGAGACAGACAGAGAAATCGCGCACGCCGCACGGCTTACAACTATAGCAAAACGTGTCGTTACAACTTTTGGTCTTAATTTTTTCCGTCTAGCCCCCTTTCGCAACGCGCGGTAAGGAACTTCGTTCCAAATATAACTACTCTTTTCTGAATACATAAATACAAATTACTTAGACCATGGAAACCTAATAAAAAAGAATATGATTTAATAATTAAGTATAATAACATCAATGCAAATAAAAATAAATCATTTTACTTTGCGGCTTTTAGCGGTGATTTACGACGTGTGTAACGAAAGGTAATTAAAAATAATGCGGCTAAAATGCATAAAATAAATAATATCTAGTTTATTAACTGCAAGTTTCTACTCGAGCCAGAATAATAAATTTAATTAAAACGCAAAAACGCGATTATATCGCACATACAATTCTTGGAACACAATTACGATACATAAATATTGAGCGATTGCATATGTTGCGGCGCGGGCGCAGGGCGCGGGTGTCGCACCCATTCGTCTATTGTAATCTCATCTGTAGAACATTTACTTATAAAACTCCAGTACTTGGATGTTTAACAAATAAAAAATGAAAGCTATACATGATTAGTTTACTTTTAAAATGGCAATCGTTACATTCTGGAATAGTAGTTCGACGTCTTTTTATTATCGCGTTAGGCTTAGGAAACAACCAAAGAATGTATCACGTTGTAACGTTAATAAACTGTTATACAGGCTGACTGATAAATCGCCTTGCATATTGAAAGAGGGCACTCAGAAATCGATTCTCGTTCCAAATAATAAAAAAATAGGTGCATAAAAGTTGACCAAATTATCCAATAAAAGTAAAATACTCGTGCTAAGCGCAATGGAACCGGTCGACAACGAGTCGAGGTAAGTCTTGTATTGGGCGCGAGGCAAGCGCGTGGTTTCCAAACATTCTGAGACTTTGCGCATTAATTTGATAAAATTTTTCTTTGTAATTAATAAGTATTTTGTTAATTTTTATATTTTTTGACACACCTTAAACATGACGCGTGATTCACCGGTCAGTCTGTATTAGATACGCAAACTAACGTAAGAACTTTTTAGGTATTATTCGCTAACGTTTTAGTCGGGTTACTCAAGTCGTGCACTCAACGTAACAATGGTTGGCGGAATAAAATATAGTAACAATAATCTGAATATATAAAAAAATTTATCTCTATTTCTCTTGGTCACGTCAGCACACGTGAAATTTGGTATGGATATCGTTTAAGACCCGGGGAAGGACCTAGGACACGGGAAGCGAAGCCCGCGGTCTAAAATAATACACATAGAAGCTAGTATAAAATAAATAACTAGAAATGAAATTTTCATCCCTAAGCGAATGGGTGCGAGCCCGAGGGCGGGGGCTAGTTTTTTCGCCAAGTCGCTCCGATTTCTAGCGACATTCCGCGGGCGACACACGCGCTAATCGCCGCACAGATGCATATCGCTTTTTGTCGCGCGACATCGCGCGGCGCCGCGTCGCGCCGCTGCCGGACGCAGGCATTCCCAGCATCGGCTGCTAGAATGATGGTCACCAGCTGAGAACTGTTCATTCACTGGAGTCTTATTGGCTTTCCGATATCTTTTTAAATTTTTGTTGATTATTGTATTAGTTGTTGGCTCCCCTTGAAAACAAATAAATAAATCATTCTGGCACTTCGCATGTTCAAGATGAATTAGATGTTACGGATTTGATATTAGCTTTTTTTAAATTTAAATGCTCCTAGGTATAAGATAAATGAATAGGAAGTAAAATAAGTAAGTGTTTGAAAAAGTTGCTTCTTCGCCCTAGCACGTCAAAGCGCGGTAGACCAAGGCTTTGAGTATTAACGAGTCATCCTCGAAATCTATTCTATATTTGACTTTAGACTGTCGTGATTACTATGATAGTCTAAGTATTGTTATTTATATTCTACGATCTAATATGGTTTCTAGATCTTGGTTCGGTTTGCCCCATAAGATATGCGCGAAGTCGTAATCTTTTTGTTAATCACACCTAAAGTTGATGTTATGAGAATACTCCAAGATCACTGTATTGCACGATTATTGTTTTAATTTTTATAAATAGTGACGTAGTTAATTCACTGCAAGTTGAGGCTGCTCATAAGCCTTTGCATCAGTATCGCCTGAACAAAAAGCGGCGGAAATGCCGGCGCCGTCGTAATGTTTTACGATCTCGATGCCACATTCTGCATCCGAGACTTCCTGTCCACAGACTATACACGTAATTGTATCGGTGAATAGACGAGGTTATAGTGGACCCTACTGGTCAGCTATGTCGCGAGTTTTAATGTTTCCGATATTTTCTTGTCCTCTTCGTACGGTCTGCCATTGACATAAATATTGCAGTGTTTGAAGAAAAAGTCCGGCCTAATCAGTTCACTGCTGACACATATTTCTTTCAATAAAGGAAGAATTTTACTATTATCACCACGCTGCATAAATGAGTTGGTGGTCGCAGTGGCTAGTGGTGGTTGCATATTACAACGTATTCCCATTTGCATCCTCTATGTGAAGCCCGGGGTCTGCTTTCCGGCTTTTACTTCTCCACATTCATTCTTGACGACGACAAGCCAGCCTTTTTTTGAATCTAGATTTACGGAGGTGGCCTGGCTAATATGGCTTTGCATTTGTTTCCTACGTAACTTGCAAGTTTCCTCAAGACAGTTTAAATTTTAATGATGGAACAATTTCGAATTGAAAAGTCATTAATGGAGTGATCGATAATCCACGAGTGTTTTCTTTTAAAACCCCTTTATTCATAAAATGTAATGTTGATGCTGTATGTCTGGAAGGGACATACCCGTAATAAATCAAACAACGGGCTAAACAATAATAAATTAAAAACTTATTTTCAACTAGCTGAAGCCCGCGACTTCGTTCGCGTGGACTTTATGTCTCTGGAAAATGCTCATCAGTTTGAACAACTTTTACTAAGGCGACATTTTTATATCTCTTATAGTTTAGCTGGACCATTACGGTTCTGCATCAGGCGTTCTATTTTCTAAAATCATTTATACCCTATATGTTGCCTAGGCTATATAACAAAAAAAGTCTCATTCGAATCCGTCCAGTATTTCTGGAGATTAGCGTGTACAAACAGACAAACTGACAAACAGACATACAGACAGACTTTTTTTTTAAATTCTTACTCTATTACTACGTCTCCATCGCCCCCAATATTTTTTTTGGAAATATATTTAATGTACAGACACACTTTTTTTACTGTTTTATTATATGTATAGATAGATATAGATATAGATTAGGTATTTTATTATGACTATACCATATTGATCTAGCCCGTGGTTCGATTTATAACGTCCCTTCTACGTTGTATATCACTTTCTGCGCAAATCAAAATAATCATAAAAGCCGATCGAGAAAATGGGTGAGATGTGGTCACCAACACCAACCCATTACTATTCCGATTCCCGTTTTCACTGATACGTCCACTATTATGCTGAGAGCATTTGAGCTTTAGACCGTTTTTACTGACACGTCCACCATTATGCTGAGAACCTTTGAGCTTTGTATTTTATGGTCTAGGACATAAGGCCCAAAGCTCAAAGCCGACTAGTTCCTGTCTACCTAGCACGTGATTATCTGATTATAAGGCATTTATGCAATAAAATGTAAAGGCACATTTGTATGCACAACGCATACACGCTAGCCCCGTTACAATTTTATAATCGTTTAGATTTGCATCAGTCATATTATGTCCAGCTCGCAACCGGCGATAATGTGGAGGAATTAATTACTGGACAAGATCGGGGGAGGGGGGCGAGGGGGGGCCGTGGGCAGCCCGCGTTTAAGGGCATCTGTGCCGTGAGAAACACCGTGCGACCGTATCACGCCTGCCACCAATGTTGAGACAACCCTGTCGATTACATCGCTTAAATGAAATTTTAACATCCAGTGATGCATTTGTCCGATAGTAGAAATTTATTGCTAGTACTAACCGAGCATTGTATGTGATTCAATTATTTTGTTGTCGTAATACTAAGGTTGCTACACGTAATGCAATATCGCAGTGGATTTTTAAGATTCAAGCAGACTGAGCGCGTAACGCATATATGCGACTCGTTTAATATTCATGCATGCCCGTGATTTGCGCTGAGTAATTAGTATTTTATGTTTTATTTCTGCTGAATGTGCTTGTGTTGTAGATAGCTAATTAGCCGATTTTAAGAAAGACAATTTTGTGTTTTTTTCGTGTTTCTCACGGATTTAAAAGGTACGATACAGTGCCGGTTCGTCTGCTTGATCATGTAGATTTTTCGTTCTTCGGGTAACTTTTTTGAAACTTTTCTTCCAAATCAGTAAGACTGATGATTTCTTGTAGTACGTACTATAATTTTTCATACACATTTTTTTCTATTAAAGACTCGATAAATACTAACCAAGTACTTATTATGAAATAAGTAATTACCTGAGCGCATCCTTATGATACTCGTATTATCCTATTATACATCCTTTGAATCATAAATCAAAGTAAATCCTTATTTTATTTATCAAAGCGATATTACCCGTAGATCTTACCAAATATTTCTTGAAAACATAATAACCTAGTTTATAAGATAATATTGTTACGAAACTGGGTTCGAGATTTGGAGAAAAACGCCAAAGTTCGTATGAGGGTTTTTATTCACTACGGAACCCAAAGGTTGACACGTGAAGATGGTCTTCCTGATGTCCAAGTCCAAGTCGCGTAGCAGCTGAGGTCCAGGTATATCGCCAAAGTTGTCGCAGGTACTTCCACTTGTCGCACTGAGGTAGGTTTCCTTCGCTTCGGTTCGCTTCGAAGTTATCGCTTTCGTAGCTCGTACTGAACTGGCGGGACGCGCACTCGATCGCCTTTTTATATGCGCCGATACAGAGGTCTACACTTTTCTCGAATATTCTCATTACTTGACGAATGTATTTCGATTGACGGGAAACATCGAGACGCCGATATGTATGTGTGAGTGCGACTAAGCCGACGACCATTCAAAGAACTCTAGCCTTTATGCCGTAAGAATATAAGACCTAGTTTCGCTTGCATGATTCCACTCGCGAACATTCCAAGTCTATCTCGCCAGCAGAGTTCTTACTCGCGAATATTCTACATCTATCTCGTTCGCGACACTGCCTCCTTCTTAAAGACGCGCGTCCCGAGCGTCACTATTGCTGCCATGATAACGTGCTAGACGGTCTATGTGCACCACTTTGAGTGCCCCTCTTGGTTGACGTTGGATCCGATAAGTCACGTCGTTTATTCGCGTAATGATTTTGTATGGACCTTCCCATCTCGTTTGTAATTTCGGTGATTTTCCTTTCCGGCGAATCGGGTTATGAAGCCATACTAAGACTCCTTCAAAGCCACGTGAGTTCGCTCTTCGGTCATATCTAGTCTTCATGTTTTCACTTGCTTGTAAACCATTTTCGCGAACTAAGTCATAGATGTTCCATATTCGCTCTCGAAGATAGAAGACGTAGTCTGGCACAGTACATGGGTCTTCTGGTGGCCTCCCCGTTAAGAGATCCACAGGTAATCTAAGTTCTCTGCCGAAATTCACCTGAGCTGGGGTAAGTTTTGTGCTTTCATGCTCGGATGTCCTATAAGCCAGGAGAAAAAGCGGTATGTATTTGTCCCAGTCTTTCTGATGTTTGTCAACCAGTTTCGCTAGATGTCTCTCCAGAGTCTGGTTAAATCTGATGTCTCTCCACCATGCCATCAGACTGAGGGTGATATGGAGTGGTCCTCGTTTTATGAATCCCCAGAAGTTTGCAGATTTCTTGAAATAGTTGCGACTCGAAGTTTCTTCCTTGATCTGAGTGGATTTCTAGTGGTACACCAAACCGGCAGATTACTTCCTCAACCAACTTGGAGGCTACTGTCGAAGCTTCTTGGTTAGGTATGGCAAATACTTCTGGCCACTTGCTAAAATAGTCCATGACAACCATGAAGTACTTATTTCCTGATTCAGTTACGGGGAATGGTTCCCAGGGCGCGCCGACATTGTACAGCTGTAGACTTCCTCGAGTTCTTGTTGACGGGCCTTTCACGGCTGCACAAGTTGTACATTTGCGGCACCAATCCTGAACATCTTCCCGACAATTCAGCCAGTAAAACCGTTCCCGAATCTTTGTTAACGTTCTCTTAACGCCTAGATGTCCACCTGTTACACCATCATGCACTTCACGGAGAACGTCTTTCACTCTGTCTCTTGGAACAACAACCTGTAGGTGAAACTCTTTGCCGCTTGGTTTCTCCCATTTACGGTAAAGTATTCCATTCTGCAGGATAAAACTGTCCCATTGAGCCCAATAAGCTTTGGTGGTGGGGCTCGTAGGTGCAACTTCTGCCCATCTAGGTTTGTCAGCACTACGTTCTTTCCATGCGATGATGAGCCTTATATCTTCATCATCTTCCTGGGCTTCTCTAAAGTTGTCATCGTCCCATTGCCCTGTAGGAGTTGTTCTTGTGATGTTAACCGTAAGCTCTTTTGTCTCTTGTTTAACGCAATGCTTGCAGTCTTCCACACATGGTCTTCTTGAGAGTGCATCAGCATTTCCATGGGCCTTTCCATTACGGTGCTCAGTAACAAAGTCAAATTCTTGGAGTTGTTCAATCCAACGTGCAACTTGGCCTTCCGGATTTTTAAATTGTAACAGCCATTTCAAAGCAGCATGGTCTGTGCGAAGTTTGAACTGTCTACCAATGAGATATTTATTGAAGTGTTGCAGTGTCTTCACAACGGCCAAGAGTTCTCTTCTAGTAACACAATAATTCCTTTCAGGCCTTGACAAAGATTTGCTGAAATATCCAATTACTATTTCATTTTCACCCTGTTTTTGAGATAGTACCCCTCCGATCGCTGTGTTGCTAGCGTCTGTGTCAACGATGAATTCGCCACTAGCTTGCGGGTATCCCAAGATTGGAGTATTGCAAAGGCATTCTTTTAGTTTGAGAAAGGCATTTTCACAGGTATCATCCCATTTAAAAGGTTGTTTGTCTTCTGTCAGACGATGCAGTGGTTTAGCGATTTCAGAAAATCCCTTTACAAATCGCCTGTAGTAAGAGCATAATCCCATAAATGCTCGTACTTCTGTCTTGTCTTTGGGGGTAGGCCAGTTTTTCACAGCTGCAACTTTATCAGGATCAGTTTGGATGCCCTCGCTGGTGATAACGTGTCCGAGATAATTCACTTTGTTTCTGAATAGACTGCATTTCTTTGGATTTAGTTTTAAGTTGGCACCCCGTATCTTCATCAAGACTTGCTCCAGATTCCGTAGATGATCTTCAAAGTCTCGACCCATGATGATGACGTCATCCAGATAAACTAGGCAGGCGTCTCCTACTAATCCTGCTAGTACACACTCCATAAGTCTTTCAAAAGTGGCGGGGGCGTTGCATAATCCAAAAGGCATAACATTGAACTGCCATAAACCTTTTCCTGTTGAGAATGCTGTCTTTTCTTTATCCTTAGAATGAATTTCCACCTGCCAGTAACCAGATTTCAAGTCTAGGGTTGAAAACCACTGCATTCCGCTAAGGGTGTCCAACGTGTCATCAATTCTTGGTAATGGGTAGCTGTCCTTCTTTGTGACGTCGTTCAGTCGTCTATAGTCGACACAAAATCGTGTGCTGCCGTCTTTCTTCTTGACTAAAACAACCGGGGAGCACCATGGACTTGCAGACGGTTCGATGATTTTATTTCTTTTCTTGTCCTCCAGCAGATCTTGTACTTCCTTTTCCTTAGCATATGGAATTCTTCTCGCTCGCTGACGTATAGGTCTTTCGCTTCCAGTATCAATTCTGTGCTGAACTAGCGAAGTTCTTCCTAGATCACCTTCCTTGGAAGAGAAAATGACAGCAAAATCCAGCAGCAACTTCTTTGCCTTCAAGCTTTGTGAATAAGTTAGGTTGCTTTTGCAATCTTTTAGAAGGTCGTAAACTGTAGAACAACTAGAGGTTTTAGATGCGTCTGAGTTTGGTGTTAATTGGCACTTTTTCATCCAGACAACTTCCTCGCATCTTCCAACAACATCTCCTTCATTTAAGATGATCTCATGGTCCTCTAGATTGACTATTCTCACTACTGCAGTATCCTTTCCAGTGACTAATGTTCTTGCTGTCAGGAATCTTTGAGTTGGCTTGTTTGATGTATCCTCAATAAGAACGCATCTAGTTAGCTTGTGTGTTTTAGGTGATGGCAGTTTCACCATTATTTGTGCTTGTGTTCGACCAGGTACGACGATTTTATTTAAACAAGTCACTTTTCCGGTGGGGCCTCCAAGTATGAAAATTTCCTCATTACCACACTTAAAAACTCCATTTGCGACATCGATTTTACAATTGTATTTCTTCATGAAATCTAGGCCCAATATGCACTCATCCATAATTTCAGCCACAATGACATCATGCGTGTATGGTGAATCTCCCACGTATATTGTCACTGTCGTCTCTCCTAGGACAGGTATTGGCTGGCCAGAGGCAGACAGAAGCCGACAATCGACGTTCTTGTATTTCATCGCAGCTTTCACCAGATGTGGGTTGATTATTGTTCTGGAGGCTCCGGTGTCTATGGTCAATTTGCAATCTGTCCTATTCACATGTCCGCATATCGTCAAACTGCTCCTATTGCTTACTTGTGAGATGACAATTGCTGGGGCTTCCTCTGCGCCAGCCAGTACCCGCCCCTTAGTCCTGGCTGTTACTCGTTTCCCTGGTTTCTTGCAGGAAACGAGGACTCCTGCCTTTTCGTAATTTCCTTCAGCTCTTCTCTTAATTTGGTTATTTCCTGCTTTTCTGGACAAGAGAGCCGCAAATGTCCTCTTTCACCACACCTGTAGCAAGTAGGCGCAGAGCTATTGGTCTTCTTTGGCGGGCTCTTGATTGCCTTTACGTCTTCCGTGACTTCTCATCAAGGCATCTTTTAGTGACGCGTGATGTTGAGTCCCCACTGCAGCCCTTACCTCAACATCTCTAATTCCAGCAATAAATGCTTGTAAAATGTTCGTGTCGACCATTTTGGAGTCAACAGACGAGTAGGCTTTACGCACTAGTTTTTCTATTTCCAATGCCCACTGTTGAAGTCCTTCTCCTGGGCGCTGAACCCTTTCACGCAGCTGGGCTCGAAAAACGTGTTCGAGATGACGTTCTCCATACCTGGCTTCTAATGCCTCCATCAATTCTTTGAAGGTGCTTCCAGAGCTAGGCAGTGCCTCTAGGACTGATAGTGCTGAGCCTTTTAGAGCAACAGTAAGGGCTGTATGGCTCTGTTCATCGGTCCAACCGTTTAAACTAGCGACGGTCTGGAATTGTTGTTTGTATGCGGCCCAAGATGTGGTACCGTCATAAGATGGCACTTTTACACTTGGCCCCTTAGTTTCACAGCCGGATGTACTTGGGGTTCCCACTGTCTCTAGACGCAATACTTTCTTTTCCAAAAAGGTTACTCTATTTTCCACCTTGTTTTCCAGATCAGTCACACGGTTTTCGACAACGTCTACATCATTTCGGATCTGCTCCACTGATTGGTTGAGTTTGCAGAAATTTCCCAAGACTATTTGCTGTTGCTCACTCAAGCGTGCAAATCGTAAATCTTGTTTCTCTTCTATACGTTGAAGTCGTAAATCTTGTGTCTCTTCTTTACGGTGCAGTCTTTGTTGAATTAGTTCTAATATGTGTACTAAGTTATTTGAATCGTTCGGCGTCTCTAATGAACTTGGCACTGCTTGGTGGGCGTGGTCAGTAGGCGTGGCCTGGCCAAGGTGGGCGGGGCCAGTGGGCGGAGATAGACGTCTGGTGGGCGTGGCTTGAGGTCCAGTGGGCGTGGCTTGAGGCTCAGTAGGCGGGGCTTGTTGTCCAATGGGCGGAGCCTGATGGGCGGTGGGCGTGGCCTGATAGGCGGTAGGCGTGGCCTCAGGGTCAGTGGGCGTGGCTTGAGGTTCAGTAGGCGTGGCCTGAGCCACGCCCTCTTGAGCCTCCATGGCACGCTGGGCCCTGGTCCTGACGCCCTCCCTGGTGGTATCCTCTTCTTCTCTTGGTAGAACTGGCATCTCCAAATCCCACTTCTGACACCAAATGTTACGAAACTGGGTTCGAGATTTGGAGAAAAACGCCAAAGTTCGTATGAGGGTTTTTATTCACTACGGAACCCAAAGGTTGACACGTGAAGATGGTCTTCCTGATGTCCAAGTCCAAGTCGCGTAGCAGCTGAGGTCCAGGTATATCGCCAAAGTTGTCGCAGGTACTTCCACTTGTCGCACTGAGGTAGGTTTCCTTCGCTTCGGTTCGCTTCGAAGTTATCGCTTTCGTAGCTCGTACTGAACTGGCGGGACGCGCACTCGATCGCCTTTTTATATGCGCCGATACAGAGGTCTACACTTTTCTCGAATATTCTCATTACTTGACGAATGTATTTCGATTGACGGGAAACATCGAGACGCCGATATGTATGTGTGAGTGCGACTAAGCCGACGACCATTCAAAGAACTCTAGCCTTTATGCCGTAAGAATATAAGGCCTAGTTTCGCTTGCATGATTCCACTCGCGAACATTCCAAGTCTATCTCGCCAGCAGAGTTCTTACTCGCGAATATTCTACATCTATCTCGTTCGCGACAATATTGTATAAAATAAAATAAGATAATATACTTACCTGAGAGAAAAGCGTTATAAAAACGTATTTTCGAGTCGAGAACAGCAGCCTGTAAGATGTTAATATCTTCATTGGAGCCTGGAACCTACAACCAAGACATTTTATTAAAATAGGTATAAGAAAGTGAATCATATGCCAAAAGGTAGTTTAGTACGGGAGGTCGGTCATATTCCGCCGTTTCTTGTAAATTATGTCGTTTTTTTGTTGTAAAAATATTCATAAAAAGAGAAGCAGTTAAACTAAACTTCCTGCAATTTACGCACTGGGATCTTCGTGTACCGTAGACCACTGCTGGCCATACGTCTGGTGTCGGGAATGTCCGCTGCTTGGCTTGCGGCGCACGTAGCGGGAGATATTGGGAAATTACGTCCGCTACGATATGCAGGTGCTGCAAAAACGCGAGCGGTGGTCGGAGTAGACATCGCAGTGGTAAATCCAATCGTAGTTGAATGATAACAACATATTATTAGTTAAGTATTAGATTCGTTTTCAGTTTAAGTTTTTTGTGTTCTTGTTATGTTTTGTGTATAAATGCATTATGTTCCCTTCGTGATCCTATAAAGTTAGTTGTGTTTAAGAAAAATACTTATATATAAATAATTAAATTTTTAACAAAAAAAAAACTGACTTCAATTTTTTTCAGGAGTTTCTTCCATATCTTCAAAGTTCTTCATCGTGTCTTCACCAAATTAATATGGGACCAACTTGGGAGTAAGGGCTTTCGAATAAAAAAAGAATCATCAAAATCGGTCCACGGTTGCCGAAGATATCGCGTCACATACATACAAAAAAAAAACATACAATCGAATTGATAACCTCCTCCTTTTTTGAAGTCGGTTAATAAATAAATAACTAATACGCTATAACAATTCAAATCAGACACTTTTTTCTAAACGTCAAAACAAACATTTCCTAAAAGATTTTTATGTAATACAAAAGTGTGACGTCATGCTTTTTTGGAGCAAATAGCGCTCTTTCTTAATAACAGATTTTCTGCGTTAATAAATTTGAAAACATTTTAAAAATGGATATGATCTGATTAACTATTTTGTGACGTTTTACTTTATGAATTGTACCGAACAATATAATAAGAACTCCCTCCCCCTCCTCCGTAAAATAAAAATAAAATAGAATTTACTGCTGCTTCTCTTCCCGCGAAAATCATGGAAGCTAATCAAAGGAATAAGCAAAAAAGCGAATCATATAGCGGCGGAACAAAAATCGATGCGGCTAGCAACCCATCACTATTTTAAATGATTTTTCCACCTTCTCGTCCACCTTAACGCTAAATAGTTTTTGAGTCTTGCGGCCCTGAGCAACAATATCCAAATAGCTCTGTCTGTCCCATTAGGGATAAAGACGTGATAGTAAGTATGTAGCTGATGACCCGTACCCATTGGGGTACGGTGTACGGTAGCCAAAACAGCAAACGTCACCG
The DNA here is from genome assembly GCA_963555685.1 of Acrobasis consociella. Classification (NCBI taxonomy): domain Eukaryota; kingdom Metazoa; phylum Arthropoda; class Insecta; order Lepidoptera; family Pyralidae; genus Acrobasis; species Acrobasis consociella. Next base: position 20,053,485 of record OY743117.1, read on the forward strand.
TTAATACAAGCGCGGCGCGCAAACAACGCGATTGATATGACGTCCCCACGGACGCGGGCCGGTACCGTCGGCAAAATAAATTGAGAGCTTAACTATTTTCACCGACGCCGAAAATGGAGAAGGTTATCATTCGGATGTATATAAATATATATGTGTTTTTTTGATGGTCTCCGATTACTTAGAGGCGAACTTCTCGTTTGGAATACTTGTCAGGTGGTTGCATAGAAATTTAGTGTTGAAGTAGGTTTTTAGTTTTGAAAATTATACTAGAAGCCTTGAATTGAATAAATGTTCACTGCGCACCTAAATATTCCATGGCTTAAGTTTTGAAAAAAAAACCAAGACATGATTTACAAAAAAAAATATCGTATATCGAAACTGCTCGCAAGACATCACGAGAATCAGTTGATGATTGCGACAAAAATGCTTTCGTACGTCTGAGACGTACGAAAGCATTTTTGTCCGCTGAAACGGAGAAGCTTCGCTCTATTATCATGCTTTCTCAATCAATTAATAAATAGTCAACAGAAGTGAGAAGGAAGCTGTAATTATATGACATTGTAACAAAAAAATATATATGTTATAACAAAATTAATAACGTATAAACAAATTTATACCAATTAAATCATATCAGAACCATTTTCGACTTCTACGCGGGCGAAGTCGCGGGTTAAAGCTAGTTATTTTATAACTAGTTGATTCAGCAAACTTTGTTCTCGTCGTTCCGGTTATTCTGCTAATTATTTTTTAATATTTCCTCCCCGGATGAACTTTTCCTGGTTTTCTACGAACATAAAACTTAAAACGGATTTTACCCCCAAACTAAACAACCGTTTTTTTAACTTGGAAGTACTTGACGAGTAAACCCTTTCAGACAGACAAAGAGAGGCTTATGCCCAGCAGTGGGTTTGGGTGTGATGATGATGATACCCTTTCAAAAGAAAAATAATTTCTAAATCCGTTTAGGCTTTTTCGAATAATCAGTGAACGTACAGAGAAAAATAAAAAATCGTAACCTAACCTAACCAGTAACAATAGTTAAATGTATTAATAACAATGAACTTTTTCTTTGCAGATTAAATTTCCCATAAGTATGTCATTTTCACGTTGAGTAATTGATAACTTACTTCTTTTTTGGCAGTCGGATAAAATTAACCCAAATCGCTTCAGCCGCTCTCGAGTTTAGCGAGACTAATTCTTGAGAGCGGCTGAAGCGATACAATAACTCATTTTGAATATATAGAAGATTTGACTCGACTTTCTTCGCAATGATAAGAATGGATAATTAAAATTGTAGAAATCTAGACTACTCAAATGCGGTTTTCGTATTCTATACACTCATCAAAAAAACCTTATTTTGCGGTTTCATCAATAAATTTTACTTATAGAAAGTAAATAATAGTACGTACCTACCAAGCATTAATTACCAACAGTTTATAAGTACTTAATTACTATCTTAACATACAATAATTTTGATAGGCCTCTTAATGAATCATTATCGTTTAACAACTAAATAACTATCCCATTCACATAATATAGACACAGATACCTAAATGACCACGTCTTACGGAGTAACAGAGCTTAGGGTTGTAAGAATTAAAGCGGTCTATGAACAAAAATATGATCATCAGAAATATTGATAATTAAAAATCTTATTAGTGTCGTGAAAAACTCTTGGAACGAACTTACAAAAGTAAAAGCCCCTTAAAAAGTTCGTAACAGAAAAATCTTACACTTTTTTTCACCTAGCCCCCATGCGCCAAGTCCGTACCGTCCGAAAAGGAACTTCGTTCCAATAGTGACAGACCTAGTCTTTCATCGTATATTTAGAAAAGATTAATAGATCCGTGCCCATTTCCTTGGTCTCTGGCCTACAGGGAGGGCTGTTCCTTCTGATCAGTAATCAATTAAATAAAGTTAAAGGGGAGGAAAAAGCCGGAAATTGCACCCCAGGCTCCGAAGCAGCACAGTCAAAGATGCAGCCAGTATTGCGGATGAGAAGGATTTAACTTCTTCCTTACGGCATCCCACTCTACGTGGGGTTGGGACAGCTTACGAGCTGTGTTTTATATTTTCCTCCCTTTTTCATGAAGAATTTAACTGTCTTAACAAAATACACTACCACTACAAAGAACAAAAGGCACTGAAATAGCCCAGCGGATTAGCTCGTTGAAATAGCAGTGGGCGGGACATATAGCGCCCACGAACCGATTGCCGATGGGGCTAAAATGTACTCGAATGACGACCGCGTACTGGTAAGCGAAGCGTAGGACACGCAAAGTCATTAGACAACCTAACTAAAGTCGCTGGAAAGTGCTGGATACAGGCCGCTCTTGATCGGTTATTTTGGAAATTCTTGGGAGAGGCCTCTGTCCAGCAATGCAGCTGAAATCATGATGATAACAAAATATAAGGCAATGTACCGTGTATGCAGCGGACTGTACGCAATCAATAATGTAGTAAAACGCGAGATTGTTTACCCCGCAACATTCGGGCCGCGCCGCCGCACGCCCCGCCGCCCGCGCCGCCCGCGGGCTCTTTTCAATCGGCTGTGTTTGCACAAGCAATTCCTGTGCTTGCCTTTTGAGTTTAATCAAAACGGGACGTCGGTGTTGCTAATATTGAACTTTGTTGGAAATAGCCGCGACATCGCACGTTGGAGTGGAACTATACTTACTTTTTTGACGTGAAAGAGACATATGTAGTATAATAAAATAGTCAAACAGTCAAAAAACAAACAAAAAATCGACATTCCCATACTAGAACGGGAGGTCACGACAAATTTGGTAACGATAAGGGATATGGCTGACTCTGGTTTTATAGAATAAAGAGCACCTCTCTGATGCTAAATATGTTGGTCTGCCTGCGCGAAGTGGTTGCGTTACTTAGATATGGCGCCTGAAAAGTAGGTTATCGTGACCAAAAAAAAATGATAAGGGATATGGCTGACTCTTGTTTCACAGGATAAAGAGCATCTCTCTGATTCCAAATATGTCGGTCTGCCTGCGTGAAGTGGTTGCGTTACTTAGATATGGCGCCTGAAAAGTAGGTTATCGTGACCAAAAAAAAATGATAAGGGATATGGCTGACTCTTGTTTCACAGGATAAAGAGCATCTCTCTGATGCCAAATATGTCGGTCTGCCTGCGTGAAGTGGTTGCGTTACTTAGATATAGCGCCTGAAAAGTTGGTTAGCGTGACCAATAAATGATAAAGTAAATGGCTGATTCTGGTTTTACATAATGAAGAGCACCTCTCTGATGATAAATATGTCTTAGATAGGGCGCCGTACTTAGATAGAGCGCCTGAAAAGTTAGCGTGACCAATAAATGATAAGGTAAATGAGTGATTCTGGTTTCACATAATGAAGAGCACCTCTCTGATGCTAAATATGTCGGTCTGCCTGCGTGAAGTGGTTGCGTTACTTTGATAAGGCGCTTAAAAAGTTAGTTACCTTGACAAAAAAAGAAAATTATAAGGTAAATGGCTGATTCTGAACGGCTGCATATCGAGTAAAATACATCTATCGTTAGTATCCGATATTATATTTACATGCCGTAGTTCACAATTGTACTAACAAAAGTTTTGTCAACTTTACAGAAGAGCATAAATTCTGAAAGTTTTCTAAAGTTTAGTCCTAAACAGCACAAAAATAATTACATAATTTCACGTCTATTTAAAAGTCTAGTCCTTTGACTGCATTATATCCAAAAATTGTGGTATTATATTACAGTTATCTAATTCCAAAAATAGTGAAATAAACTTTAAAATTAAACACCCCATTTATGACATTTGTACACTAAACCTCATTATGTTGACAGGCAAATAATTTTTCAAAACTAAAAAACACTTCACCCCCAAACTACACAACTGATTTCGATAAAATTTCTATCGGACAATCTGAAACGAATGTTCTTTAAAAAAAAGAATTTTCCAGATCGGTTAAGGCACCTTCAATTAATCAGTAACAAATAACGCACTTGCATAACTTTGACACGTGTGCAAATGTTCTAAATGCGTATGATACGCCAGGGTTTGAAATTTTGCTGTACTTTGAAATTTTGCTGTACTTTGAAATTTGTTGTGATACTTGTAGATTGAATTTATAAAAATATAAAAACCATTAGTATTATTGTTATCGCCGGAATCTTAAAAAGTACAACTGTGACTTTTTTGTAGAAAGAGTTAATTTATCTGCCACTAAAAAAGTAAAAATCGAAAATTTTGGAGTTAGTACATTTGTGAACTACGGCATCAATATAAGGGTGACACAGGGTAGACAAATTCATGTGTCTGTATGAAATGCACGCTACTGTATCTAAATAACGCAACCACTTCACGCAGTCAGACCGACATATTTAGCATCAGAGAAGTGCTCTTCACCCTGTGAAACAAGAGTCAGCCATTTACTTTATCATTATTTTTGCGTCACAAAAACCAACTTTTCAGGCACAATATCTAAGTATCACAATACAACCACTTCACCCTGGCAGAACGACAATTTTTTTTATCAGAGAGGTACTCTTCATTCTGTGAAACTAGAGTCAGCTATTTACGTTATAATTTTTTCTTTTGTTCACGATAACCAACTTTTCAAGCGGCATATCTAAGTAATGCAAGCACTTCACGCAGGCAGACCGACATATTTAGCATCAGAGAGGTGCTCTTCATCCTGTGAAACCAAAATCAACCATTTACCATATAATTTTCTTTTTTTGTCAAGGTTACTAACTTTTCAGGCGCCATATCTAAGTAACGCAACCACTTCACGCAGGCAGAGCGACATATTTAGCATCAGAGAGGTGCTCTTCATTATGTGAAACCAGAATCAGCCATTTACTTTATCATTTATTGGTCACGCTAACAAACTTTTCAGGCGCTATATCTAAGTAACGCAACCACTTAACGCAGGCAGACCGACATATTTAGCATCAGGGAGGTGCTCTTCATCCTGTGAAACAAGAGTCAGCCATATCCCTTATCATTTTTTTTTTGGTCACGATAACCAACTTTTCAGGCCCCATATCTAAGTAACGCAACCACTTCACGCAGGCAGACCGACATATTTGGCATCAGAGAGATGCTCTTTATCCTGTGAAACAAGAGTCAGCCATATCCCTTATCATTTTTTTTTGGTCACGATAACCAACTTTTCAGGCGCCATATCTAAGTAACGCAACCACTTCGCGCAGGCAGACCAACATATTTAGCATCAGGGAGGTGCTCTTTATTCTATAAAACCAGAGTCAGTCATATCCCTTATCGTTACCAAATTTGTCGTGACCTCCTAATCTATACAAATTGGACAGAGGGACACACATTTCTATGGAAATACCGATTTTATTAAATTTTTGGCTGTCATTTTAATTTCATTATAGTATAGTGATTAAGTAGTATTTGTGCTACGTTCTTATTCTAGCTAGGCATTATTACTTCTACACTGACCTGAAATTCAGAGCGATCAAACAGAAACTTACATTACTAAAAGCTACACAAAGCTTATAAACATCAATTTTATATGCCATTTGTAGTCATCATCCAAGTGCGCAAGTGCGCTCACTTTCACTCGAACGTATGTGTGTACTAACCGTGATGAAGTATGGCGCAGAGACATGGACCCCTAATAAACAGATGGTCCAAGAACACCGGGTGGCCCAACGCAAAATAAAGCGATTTGGGCTTGAAATTACACTGCTGGACAGGACTAGGCGTACTAAACTTCCAGACATATGCCACATCTTTGCTCAGAAAAAGTGATAGTAGATGGAAGATGCGAGTTGAAGAGCAGTGGAATGGAGACCAAGACAGGGCCAGAGGAGCGTAGGAAGACCAGCGTCGAGATGGAGATGACATCACCTAAGTAAAGAGAAAGACCTGGATGAGAAAAGCTCAAGATTAAAGAGAATGGCATGCATTTGGGGAGACATACACTCAGCAGTGGGTGGCGAAAGACTGCTAGTTATTTGAACTATTGAGGGCCACCAAGCTCGTCTTGACTTGCCCTCATCATCATCATCATTTCAGCCGCATAACGTCCACTGCTGAACATAGGCCTCACTCAAAGATTTCCAAAATGACCGATAAAGAGCGGCGTGCATCCAGCGCTTACCAGCGACTCTGGTCAGGACATCTGACCATTTTGTAGGTATCCACCTACAAGATGGTCAGATGACCTGACTAGGCCCTATGCTTCGCTTTCCAGTACGCGGTCGCCATTCGAGAACCTTTTTGTCTCATCAGCCACCGGTTTGTCGCGCTGTGTCCCGTCCACTACCACTTCAATAAGCTAATCCGCTGGGCTATATCAATGACTTTAGTTCTCCTACGAATTTCCTAGCAATATCCATAGCGCGTAATCGCATTGCCCTATAGATACACAATTAGGACGGGCAGCTAGTAAAGACCATAAAATAATAACGACCTATGCTTGACTAACGCGAATCTAAACGGAAAACCAAACAGTTTTCATTTACGTTTAAAATTTTTAAAGAGAACTGTTATTGGAATAAAACACAAATTTCCCCGCTGCATTGTTGGCGGTGTGGGCTGCAGGGTGGGCGAAAGGGGGGAGAGGGAGGGGGGGCGCGCTGGAGGAGGCTCCCGGGCACCTGCCGTAATATCCTATTTATGAATAATGTTTTATTCTAACAGCGTGCGACCCCCCGCGCCGCCGCCCCGCGCCGCGCCCAGGGTTGTGAGTTCAGGTTTCATGAGATACATATTCATTTGGGGCGGAGGTGACGACTGGAGGCGAAACAATTCAGGGCACTTGATTGCGCCCCATTCACTGCCGACCACGCAGGTACGTGTTACAGCGATGCAAAATGTTTAAACCGTGAACGAGTTGGAGTATTTAAAGTCTCTGAGTAGAACCGCGGACCGGCAGACAGACAGACGTAGCGAAACTAAAAGGGTTGCTTGTTCACTACGAACCCCTAAAAACAAATGAGTTTTTTAGTTTGTTTGCCAGGTAAATAAAAAATTTCGCGACATCACACCACATATAACTTTTGAACGGCTGAACAGCTTTTATTTTCATCAAACATAGCTAAGAAACATCGCAAGGGAACTTGCCTTCATGTCAAAAAAACGTATCGAAATCTATGCGTTCGAGAGCTATAATACCGTAGACAGAGATACGCAAACTGACATTAGCGTCAAACTTTTAACACACCTCTTTTTATCGGGGGTTAAAAATAAACATAAGAACATAATAGGTACATACCACCTATATAAATAAATATAACATCAAAAGACAATAATTTTCTTTGGCTGCAATCTTACTTTGAAATGACTTTACCTTCCACAAACTATGATAAATAGCGTTCAAATGTGCAAAGTTTTGCCTCCACCTACATACCTATAAAGCACCCACTGGACAAACGCGCAAACTCTTCTCATAAGTGCACATTCCTCTATATTTAACGACAGCCCTGTCCTCTTTATATTGCTTTGTTTTTGCCGGCGCGCGGGGGGCGGGGGCGCCGCGGCGCGGGTGGGGCGGGGGTGTCGCGGCCAGGCTTTAATTAATGGAATAACTCCGGAGCGGGGTGGCCGCTGCAGCACCTACCTACCTCATATGCACCCGTATATCACCAATACGGCTATAAATGCGATTTAACTATATTTTTTGCTTTACATATGTACTGTATCTGTTAATTTTTTTTGGAGATTTTATATAATTATATAACTTTGTGTAACTTTTCTGTATTTTTACATAATTATTTAATTTTACACGGTGTATGTAATTTTACATATCGACATGACTGATTTTTTTTTATTGAAATTGATTAAAAGAAATTGACACATTTACATTGTATTCGGTAATATTTATTACTGACAAATTTATGTAAAATTTCATATTTTCCGTAAATTTCCCAGGTTTTTCGGGATTTATACAAGTTCATGTAATGTTTTGCATGTAAAATAACAATACATTTTGTTTGTCAGGATCGTAGCAAGTGGAGGTCCATAGTCTCTGCCTACCGTGGAAACAGGCGTGATATTATGTATGTATGTATGTAATAACATAATTTTTACCAATTATACAGTCTATTCTCTATCATGTTGGAGGAGTTCGGTGACCCGGTGGTAGAATGCATTACTAGCACTTTCGCAAGTTAGGTGACCCTGGGCATGGGCCGCTATGGATAGGTGACCACAAGTGGCATGATAATTTCTCGAGCTCCTCTATTTTTTGAAAGGTACCTACGTCAAGTCATTGGTCATGGCTGTCATTGTATAGCAGTTATCAAGCTTTGTCAGATTCCTTTAAGCAGCTTGAAAAAGATGACACCAGTATTAGCCACTTACACTAAAAAACAAAACAAACATGGGTCCTTTCAGGCTTCGGAGCCGGTATCCGGCATTTAATGCTCCATTTCGGTCTTCGGCATTCTTGTTTGTGAGGCCATTTGACCATCACTGACCAACTTCAATCTTCAGCTTCTTAGATCTACCTGTTCTATAGAGGAGGTGGCATGTCCATCCAAACATTTGTTTATTGTATCAAAGTACAGTTTCGTATTATACTTCTGGGAAGGTCCACCTGCTAGGTGGTCAGATGACACTGAGCAAGGTTGCAAGGCGCTGGAGTCAGGCCGCTTCCGATCGATCGTTTTGGAAATTGGGGGAGGCCTATGTCCAGCGGTGAACGTCCTGTGGCTGATATGATGATGATAACAGTCTTGAATGGCATTGTATGCGAAAAAACAAAAGAGTAAGATGCTACTCCACTGGTGATTCTTATTCTACAAACTCAACATTTTCTACAGTCAGGTTTTTTTTGTAGATTTTTAAGTAAATACTTTTTAGGGTTCCGTAGTAAACAGGGAACCCTTATAGTTTCGCCATGTCTGTCTGTCTGTCTGTCTGTCTGTCCGTCCACGGTCCTACTCAGAAACTATAAGTACTAGAAAGCTGTAATTTGGCATGGATATGTATATTAATTATGGCGAAAAAGTCGTAAAATAAAATCTGCAGAAATATTTTTTTTTAGGTTTGCTGCCGTACAAGTAAAGTGGTACTCAATATTATTTTTTTTCTACAACCAAATGGTGTGGGGTATCGTTGAATAGGTCTTTCAAAAATATTATGAGTTTGTGAACACCATTTTTTGATTTAGGGATCCGTTTCCGAAATATTTGGGTTTAAAGACCAAACTTTTGTTGGAGGCAAGTGCCCCCCCCCCCCCCCCCCCCTATCTGCTAAACGGTTATATATGGCCACGTGAAAAAATTCACAGCTATAGTATAAATAATGTAGTTTAAAGGAAAACTATCAGAGCTAAGTAGGGTATACAAATTAAAAAGTTATAGGCGATCAACTTATAAATGTACTCGGAAAAAGAAAATTTCATACAAATTCTATAGATAAATTAGTTTTTAAATGTTTTTAGTAGCATGAACTTAAAGTTGGCATTCGTAACTACGGAACCCTACACTGCGCGTGGCCCGACACGAACTTGGCCATTTATTTTTGTATAATTACTCGCTAACCCTTATCTGCAAGACACGTAGACATCGTTCATGATAAGGTGTTTGATAAATTTATCATTATTAGGTACTTCCTGTTTATTACCGTAGCGCAAATGAAGCGTAACTGTTTGACCTTTTTGCTGGCGTTATTGCGTTGGAATAGAGGTCATTTTAAAATACAGCGACACGCTTGGAGTGATGATGTTACTCGATGTACCGTTTGGGGAAAAGGTTATGAAGTCACAAAATGTTTAAGGTACAGAAGTGTAAATGGAGTTTGTTCTTGTATAACTCACTGTAGACCTACCAGTCAGTCCTACACATCATGTAGCGAAGTAATATAGTCGTTATTTACGTTATCTTCACTTAAGTACCGCAGCTAAGTGTTTGTTAATAGGTCTGTTATTTAAATGAAAGATCTTTACTTTATTTTTGACAGATCGAGCGTGAAGTGTCTTATTTTGCACAGAAATGCTTTCGTATGTCCGGCTGCTTTTTCTATCTAATAATATGTATTTTTCGCGGAGCCATGATATTTCATGATGACTCGCGAGGTCGACAGCTCACTGAGCTACTAGCAAAACACCTACCTTATCAAAATGATTTACTAAATATCAATGCAATTTTACCATGTGTAAGAATAATACAAAAATTTTAGGAGGTCATGGTCGCACAATTGATGAGTCAAGTTTTGTTTCAGTGCACATAAAAAGTCACATCCATAACCATTTTTAATTTGTCGTGTAAAAATAACTCAAATAACTCGTATAACTCGCGTTGCGGTCTGTGAAGATGTCTGAATGACGTGTAACATGGCTCTTAGGATAGAGATGTTTATCGTTACAGAGTTGGGATCCATCGGTTGCACATTTCAAAGGTCGACTTTATTCTCCCCTTTCCGCGGAACATAAAGAACGTTACAATTTACAGCTGGTCGTTTGCAAGCTCCAGGTAACGTATAAATCAGCGTAGTTACTCCGCGACACGTTTTCGCGTACCTAACATTATTATGATTTAGTACGGCAGTTGCAGCGCTGCACACCCCCACCGCCACCCCGCCGGCGGGGGCGGGGGGGTGCGCGAGCTGGTAGTAATAAAGCCGGCAATATTTCACACTTAGCGAGTAATGAGCGCGCGCCGAAATAATTGGATCACGTACATAACTCATTATTACCTCGCACCTCACTTCGGGCTGCGAATGTATCATTACTCGACCTCCCCCCCTCCCCCCTCATCCCGTCCTCACACCAACAATAAAAGTTTGACCGCTCTTATAAATGCGCGAGGTAGATGTTGATCACTGTATTGTGACGCAAATGGTACGGTAGGTAGTTCATATTTCGTTGCAGTATTTTCCATCTTCAATACTGAATCTGAAAACTTCAAAACATAATAATATTTCTTTATGTTTATACTGACAGTCTAGCCACGAGTGGCTCTATTTACCAACTTATTTACCCAATAAGGTACGTATACTAGACAGAGTCACCAGGCAATTTTTGGAGCAAATCCTGTGTATGCTATTGAATTATAGTTTCCATAAAAACAACGAATAATGAAAAAAGAATTCGCTTCCAGCGCTTGACCAAATGGATTTTGTACGACAGGACGAAAATATTTTATCAATTTTTAATAACTTTTTATAGAAATTAGTATCATGCATAAAACTTTCTACACAAATCTGGCTAGTGGGGTAGTGGGTATAAAGTCACCGTGTATTTAGGAGTTGCCACTACATGCTGGCTTGGAGACCGTTTTGGGGAAAATACGACATGACTCTTTAATACTTTGGAAAATGTGATTATTGCTTTGTCCTTCAAATTATTATTTTACCGATTGTCATTCTGAATCATCATCGATGATTATGAATCAGTTCTTTTTATCTCCACTGCAGGAGCAAGTACTACCAGATTATCATAATCATCGATGATGTTCTTGGCTATAAGCCTAATGAGAATCTGTAATTGGCAGTAAGTTATAGTTTATAAGATAAAATAATAATATTGTAAAGTGCTGTTGATTCTGTGATAAATAAATAATAATAAAAAAAGCCTTATAATATGTCGTTCTTGGCTAGATCAGCCAGAGAACTTGGCCTAAACTCTCCACGCTTTCAGACGGGTTGGAGATGTCTCATCGATATTTATAAACTTTGTTTAGCTTGTTTTCCCTAAGTTTTCTACGACATCCACGGGAGGACTTGAAGTGGCCCTATTATACTCTGCCAGAAACCACACGGTCAAATTATTCTGAATATCGACAGTTACACCAATTTCGAAAATCAGTAGTTCGATTTGATTACATAATCCATTGTATTTAGATATGTCAGAATGAGAAAAACTAACCCAAAAGGTCCACAATAAAGCCATTGCCACTCATAACCGCGAGCAGCGCCGCAAAAACCCGCCGCGTCCAATTACGGAGGCAGCAGTAGCCGGCAGTTTTTAAGCGCGAGAACTTTCTTCCATTTCCATACGCCGAGCAAAGAAAGGCAGGCATTATGCGCATGAATATGCAGCCGGGTGAATGTCAGAGTTGAATAACACGGGCACTACGGCCGTGCGTGCGTTTGCACGCTTTTGTTACAATTTTACGTACATTCGTTGAATTCTGGATCATAAATGGTAATATCGTTACCTATATTGATCGGTAAATGTGAAAAAATCCGCCATTTTATTGCCTAGACGTTCAAAACTATTAGGTAATTATTCAACAACTGCGATCGTTATTGTTTTTCGCATGGCCATTGGGGGCCCCAAACTTTGTAAACCCATTTATATTTTAGATATTTATATTTCTTTTCACTTCAGTTTTGTAAGATATGCATAGATATGCATACTTACTTATCACATTGTTATTCTTTGCGGGGTAGCCAAAATCTATGCTCAGTGTACCCTGTGAAAAATATAACTGTCTGTATCATGTTCAATAGGCGATGCGGCTAGCAACCCATCACTATTTTTGTTACCCTTTTTACATGCCCTTTGGGTTATATTTTATCGTTCTATCTATGCTTTGGATGTTACGGTCCTGGGCTATTTCGCTATCTGTACCTATATATTATGTGTTTGGGTGTGGCTTAGCAAAGTACTATGAATCTGGGGTTCCATTCGGTGATAGTATTAATCCAGCTATACCCTCGTTCTAAAAGGAACGAGGGTATAGTCATAGCATAGAATTGCAAATGAATGAATACATGTATGCCGCTTTTTCTGCAGTCGGGTAAGTGGCTATAAACACGACATTAGTATAATACCGTTGCAGGACACCCATTTAGAGGCTGATTTATCGTCAGCCAGCGAGCAGGTATATGTATGACCGTCTGTTTGTAAGTTTCTTTAACAAATAAACGATACGATAGCGTTAATTATATTTCTGTGGTTTGAATTCAATGAGAAATTGATGACCTCCGTGGCGTAGTGGTCACCATGCTAGTCCGTCACCCAGAGGTCCCGGGTTCGATCCCCGGTCAGGGCAAGTTGGAAAATGGCCTTTTTCAAATTGTCCTGGGTCTTGGATGTTTATCTATATATGTATTTATTATAAAATATAGTATCGTTGAGTTAGTATCCCATAACACAAGTCTCGAACTTACTTTGGGGCTAGCTCAATCAGTGAAATTTGTCCCTATATATTTATTTATTTAGAAATTGACGTAAAGTACTAGTATAAAAATAAATATACAGATTCAGATATAGAAACGTAGTGAATATAGGTAAATCCTCCCCTTAATAGAGGTGGCCTTTTGTCCAGCAGTGGACATAAGAGGCTGTTAAGTAGTTAAAACTAGTGTGAAGTAGTGAAAACGCACTAAAGTAAGACTGCTGTCTGGTTGTCTTTTTTTTTGTAAACACTGATCGCTACGTAACGTCAACAAAAATAAAGTCCCTTTGACAATGTATCAAGAAAACGCTGTTGATGTTGTGGCATAGGCGATAGGTATTTAATAATTCATTGATGTAGGCAATAATATGATATGACTTATTATGATAAGTTATAAAATTGTATAAAATTATCCATTCGAATGTATATACGTTTTATATGTATTTAATGTTCCCCGCTTACCGGACGTCGCGTCGGGACCAATTTGGAAAATCCTTTGTTTGTTTGAAAGAGCATAAGTACTTCTCAGGTGGCCCCATAAAAATTTTACCAAATTATTAGTCCTGTAGTTTTGGGGGTGAAGCGGATCTTTAGTTTAAAAGTCTTTTTAAAAAAAAAGGATAGATAAAATCTTTATTCCCTAAAAAGGACACAATATAGACAAAAAAAAAGATTTGTCTAAATCCGTCCAGGCGTCGTTGAATAATCGGTGAACATACATAAAAAAATCCCGACGAATTGATAACCTCCTCGTTTTTGTAAGTCGGTTAAAAAAGCCAGTCGCCATGGGTGAAGGGAATTCCTCACTTTTACCCGCTAGCCGTAGGTGATAGTCTTTATTTCTTACTTTTACCCACAAGCCGCGTATGTGAATAGCGGATAGTCTTTATTTCTTACTTTCCCCACTAGCCGCCAATGAAGCGTGGATGCGATATTAAATTACCTTCTTCTTATCGTGTGTGTTAGTGACTAACACTAGTGTCAGAGTTTTTAAACCGCCTTAAAGGCCTCTGACATGGTTTTAGGTAACAACTAATGTCAAAGACAGTGACCGGGACCGTCGGCTTAACGTGGCCTCCGAAGCACGGATCATTTTACTTATCAGACATTCAGTGATCAGCCTACAATGTCCTAACAAAACTAGGACAACAACACAAAGTCGTTGCCCCCGCCGAGAAACGAACCCGTGACCTCCGGGTATGAGCCGAACGCTCTAACCACTACACCACGAAGGCAGTTACTACAAGTTTTAAATTACCTACAAGTCCTAATACAACTATCATTACGCTATTACTCATGTAAATATGACTATTTTGCCCTCATGCACTTGATGACCGTAGTATGTCAATTTTAATTTTGCATTTTTATTGAGAAATAAATTACGTAATAATCGAATAAATTCAGACAGGGACTTCAGTCAGGCTCACACCTCGTGTCGCGTACTAACTCTTTCAGTAAGTGTTATCTATATCTATACATAAAATAAAACAGTAAAAAAAGTGTGTCTGTACATTAAATATATTTCCAAAAAAAGTATTGGGGGCGATGGAGACGTAGTAATAGAGTAAGAATTTAAAAAAAATGACTGTCTGTTTGTCTGTTTGTACACGCTAATCTCCGGAAATACTGGACGGATTCGAATGAAACTTTTTTTGTTAAATAGCTATTAAGCCTGGGCAACATATGGGGTATAAATTATTTTGGAAAATGGAACGCCTGATGCAGAACTATAATGGTCCAGCTAAACTATAAGAGATATAAAAATGCCGCCTTAGTAAAAGTTGCTCAGCCTGATGAGCATTTTCCAGAGACATAAAGTCCACGCGAACGAAGTCGCGGGCTTCGGCTAGTTATTAATATAGAGTAATTTTCTCTGACGTGCCTAAGTTGTGAGTGAGGTAAATAAATAAAATAAATAAATATATGCGGACAAATCACACAGATTGAGCTAGCCCCAAAGTTCGAGACTTGTGTTATGGGTTACTCAACGGTACTACATAGGTATTTCATATCAAATACATATTTAAAAAAACATCCAAGACCCAATCAATCTGAAAAGAAAAAAAAATTGTAGAGTAGAGTAAAAAGTAATAGAGTAAGAATTTAAAAAAATGTCTATCTGTTTGTCTGTTTGTACACGCTAATCTCCAGAAGTAGTGGACGTATTTAAATGAAACTTTGTTGTTATTTAGCTGTTAAGCCTACCAAACATATAACGTATAAATGATTTTGGAAAATGGAACACCTGATGCAGAACTATAGGTAATGGTCCAGCTAAACTAAAAGAAATAAAAAAATTACACCTTAGTATAAATTGTTCAGGCTGATGAATATATTCCAGAGACAAATTAATCCACGCGAACGAAGTCATAAAATGTTGTCGGAGATTCTTTTCGGTTTGTTCGACGGAGGTATTACGGATATTATAATATATTTTTTCTACTCCTCTACTGTTATCTGCCTTTTACATAGTCACGAACACTATTATAAGAACATTGATTATTTATGACTTCAGGAAAGTCTATAGTCTATTCCCCATAACAGCACTTGTATCGTTATTTCGCCAAAACGATACTCCTAGCTATAGACTTAGAACCTTTTTTTTTCTTTGAATCTATCATACTGTCAACATAAGAAAAACATTTTATTAATATATTCGTGATATATTTACTAGGGAAACGTCAATTTAAAAAAAATAAAGTTTACCATAGATGCCTATTATCTACCAAACATAAATGATGTCATACATTTTCATATTTTTCTTTGTTTATTTTTGTATTTTATTTAGTAAATATAGTCGTAGAAAAAGTATTGTATGCAACGTTGTATAAGTACGTCAAAAAATGCTCGATGGCGTCTTCTTACGATGCTCGCTAAAGCTCGCATCGTAACCTGCGCCACTCGCATATTTTGAACCCTCTTATACAACTGTTGCATAAAATACTATTTCTTGCATAAATAGAATTTAGGTTGGCATACGTTAGGAATAATAACGTATGTCTAAATAAATCCTAACGTGTCCTGGCTATGTTTCCTCTGCCAGTATTATTATTAGAAACGAGTAACAATGCAGCGTCACTTGCGCATGCGCCGGTGCTCCAATATCTTACGAGCGTTATAATATTACAGCGCTGTTAACGCGCCCGCGCAGACTCGTGACTGCCGTATCAGGATCGAAGGGCCAAGATCGGAACTGAATTATGGAAGCTGGCTCCGGTATTTAATAAGTGATTTTTTTGGTCTAATATATAATTTTACGTAGGTAGTACGGAAAATTTAACATTTACAATGTTTAATTTTATCGTCCAGTTTGTAACTGCAACCTTTATATGGGTGTCTTAACATCCCTTCTTAGTAAGGAGGTTGTCCATGCTGCTTTATATTCACTATACCTATTTGCAGTTGGTACGTGGTCACAGACATAGATATAGATAGACGACTTAAATGCACCTACTTCGCGTGTAAGATCTCAGACAAAGCGTCGAGGTTGGCCGCCGCTACTGACAGTCCGCGCGCGTCTGTGATTGCAGCCGGACGGCAGCGAAAATGCCTCGTAGCGTGATAATAAACTGCAACAGCCCAAAAATTGCAAGCGCCCAAAGTCAAGGACATATTTCCTATCACAGCTAAGTTATTTAAAAAGAAAAATATGCGTAAATTCATTTTAAAACAATTTTTTAAGCATTCCGAGCGGTGATTCCAAGATTATACCTAAATAAGTATATATTAAGGTTTAAAAACTACATTCACATTACATTGCCGCGTTTGCTTTGAGCGTTTGATCCGACGTTGTGTGTTAAGAAGCAATGTATATCGAAACAAGCGATACTGTCGCGCATCGCTACGACGTCGTGGTACCGGCAATTTCTCATTCGTCAGTAAAATTTAGCGACTAGTGTTGTTCGTTCTACAACATATACCAATAATCGATTTTAATCGATATCGGACTGACGAATGATATAAACTATTATTAAAGAGCCAATTTAATAGATTATTAACAAGCTAATTTCCTAATTTACACTTTAGAAAACGAGGGTAATATTTTCAGAGTTCATGTATATAATATGGTCGCTCTTTGAACTACTGGTCACACGTTGGTGAACAAAACCGCGCGTGCGTCACTGCTCATTGCTCGTTAGTGAGTCGTCCATACTGCATTTCCCCCATTGAAGCGGTATATTTTCGATACCTATACGCGGAGTGAGACAAGCCTGACATGGCTAAGAACGACCGCAAGGGAAGTTGCTTCAACATTTAAAAAACGCATTGAAATCGGTAAAAACGTGTTTTTTTATAGATAATGTACGGAACCCTTCGTTCGCGAATTCGACTCGCACTTGGCCGGTTATTTAAGAATAATAATAGTTTTATTTTTAAAGTTCAATTAAAATATTTACATTATTTGTAATTTTTAGTTTTAATTTAAATTTTAATAAGTTGGTATAGTTAAATTTTAGTTAAATTGAAATAATTTGAGTACAAATATTTATTCTTTATTATCAAACAATTTTCCGTTTAGAATCATTTGTTTATCCAATTTCATATCATTCGTCAATCAGAAAATCGATTGTGATTTTTATCACAAATCGATTAACTTAAATGTTAATCGATCGTATGGTTAGCGAGCGCGGAGTGAGCGAGCGAGACCACAGATATAAAATCGATGAGTATGAGCGAGACGATCATGGCGGCGGCGTGCGTCTTCAATAAATCGTTTAAATCGTAGTGAGCGGTTTCTTTGAATCGGTTTGAATTTCCCATCACTAAAATTGCGTCTGACGTCACAGTAGGCATTAAAAAAGTTGGCACGCTTGGTTTCCATACAAATCTTGATACGTGCGTTATCTATTACATCTATATCTGTGTACGTGGTAGTTGCCATTCAGTGACCTTTCTGCTCCTAGTGCTTTCGGTTCATGGCTCTACATGCGCCCACTACCACTTTCTTGAACTAATCCGCTGTGACTTTTTGCCTTTCTAAGGATCTTTTCACTCGTGATTCAATCTCGTAGATAAATACCAAACATAGCCGATGACTTTAAGCCTCAACACCCAACAGGCTCAACGTCGTTTAGGATGATATGTGTTCCAATTGCTATACAACCAAGGATGCTCAAGACCATGCGAAGTGGAAAAGAAAAAGTCGGAAAGTGGACCCCGAGTTTCACAGCATTATAGCAGAGGATGCAACTAGGAAATCTAGGAATACGCTTAGATGAGAGAGAGAGAGAGAGAGAGAGAGAGAGAGAGAGAGAGAGATATTCGATGACTTTAAGGCGACATATATGTAGTTACAAAACTTACCCGATATCAGAAACATCTTCTCTTGGCATGATCCCGGTTGCTCTTTAGTTGCCATCTTGGAATCCGGGGTGCGATTTCTTAAGATAGTCCGAAGAAATCTACGCCGGATCCACGGCAATGCGGCACAATGACCCAGTTTTGGGATGATTTTTGTAAAGGTATAGTCAAACCTCACCAGTACCAAACCCTTGGGCTGGTAATGCATTCGTGACACCTCCCACAATTACCGCGCTCATTACGAGTGTCAGGCGAGCCGCATTAGAATCTTCCAGGAGACGCTTCGTATTCAATTATGCGCGCGCGCAAAAACTGGTCGCGCATTTGAATGAGGCGAGCCGCGCGGTGTTGCCGTGTGGCAGTTGATTTACCTTCGAAACTTATCAACTATTTACTCTACTCAGTAGACAAGAACTATTTTAAAAGCTTTTTAGCTCAATTTTAAAGAATATCACGAGTAGCTACTTACTTTTAAAAGGCAAAGGCTTCCCCTCTTTCCTTCCATAACTCTCTGTCTCTGGCTTAACTTTCAAATCCTGTTCGAATGCTTTCAAGTCGTCTGCCCATTTCGTCTTCGATCTACCTCTTTCTACATCCATCCGTTGGAATCCAGCCTGTGGCTATGTACGTCTATCTTTCTGGGTGCACACGGCCGACTTGACCCGGCCAATCCCATTTTAGCTTAGCTGATTTCTTGGCCACATCCGTAAATTTTGTGATAGAGCGCTGCGTAGTGTTTCAATTTCTATCACTTAACACCTAAATGCTACGCTCCGTTGCTCTTTGGCACTTTTACTCAGGCAATGTTTTAATTCATTACACGCTAAACTGAGTCTCAGAAGGCACAATTGAAAAAAAGAAAGAAATGAAGTGGATGTATCAAGTTTTTGCAGGGCGATAACAATGTAAATTATTGTCACTATTAAGATCACTGTTAGTCATGTACCAGAAAGTGCAAGGTCAGAAGTACCAATAACTGGAAAGCATGATGAAAGACGAAGAGACAGAGGTATATCTGGATTGGATTGTATCAACTGGAGGTTCTTGCTATTTCTGTGACAAATAGACCATCATTACAATTTTAAAAAACAAATCTCCCAAAACGTAGGGTACTTAACGTTAAGATGGCAACACAGTAGCTGTGGTCTGCGGCCCCCAATTTACAAATAAAACGCGGGGAACGTCCGTCCTGCGCAAAAAGCGGCCGCGGACGGCGCATATGAATGGCCGCTTTTTGCAGCGGCCATAATATGTCGCTTCAATCACGGCCGGCCGGAATGTGTAGCCAACTGCTGAAGTACCGAGTACAAGCGAAATAATTCATGATGCGCATTGTTATCGTATTTTACTCATCTCCTCTTGTGTATGTGTACGAGAATATTTTATAGCTATTAAATTTTTCAAAGAACCATACTTTAATGCTAGATGTTTTACCATGGCGCTTTAGCCCAACAGTATAAATAAACTATTCGTATAAAGATCGTGTTAAACCTTAAGAGAGCTTACAGTTTTAAGAAAAGATGGATCAATTCGCTATATAAAGAAGTATCATCGCGAACATTTGCGTTAGATTCGGTGTTATGACATCAAAGAAAACGAAATCATGACACCGAATGTAATTAGACCATTTTCTGAATGGCCTAAAAAATCTGTTGTTTCAGTCGATACATTCATACACCATCACGTCTTTATCTCTGGGAGCAGTCAGAACACAGGGCTGCACTGAAAAAAGGATCATGTTTAGTGCATTGGCGGATGTGCAAAAGATAGGATAATGGGAATCAAATATACTTCAAATCAAAAATTCTAGCCGTATGGCCTTTGACATGAATCATATTCTCACCCATTCCCTTGATCGGCTTTACAATTTTTATTTGACACTTTAAATTTGCTTTCAATTGTTAATATAAGCAGTCAGCTTGGACTATAAACCTCCAGGAGATGTTTAGATTACGAAAGATTCGAGCTGAGAACCTTTTAATTACCCATCAATTTTTTAGTTCATTTGAACCCCAACGTTAATTAGCTGGGCAGAAAAGAAAACTAATGAGGAGGTGTTGGCACTTGTTGGAGAGAAACGAAAACTATTACAAACTATTAATTCTAGACTAGTGAATGTTAGAACACTTTTAGACTTGATAAATATTTAAAAGTAATATGTAAGGAAAAAATGTAAGGAAGAAAAGGCAAACGAAAATCTAGAGATAGTTAAAAGATCAAATCAATGTTTCGACTTGACCTGGACTTCAACAAGGATGCAAAGAAGTTGACTTTGGAAAGTGTACAACGCGGTACAAAGTGGGGGAGGTTCTGTGACTATCGAGAATGATCGAGACACTCGAATTATTGGGCCTGGTAGGCTCGAGGATAAAAACCACATAAAAATGCACACAAAGTCACTATTTCCACAAAAATAACCATAGCGAGTTCTTAAAATACACTAAACATTACAACACCATCTATTGGCATGTTGCCGAACTGAATTTACATCAAACAACTCTTTTAGAAGTTTAACAGAAAGAGAGAGATGGAAGGCGTAGTTGCTCCACAGACAAGACTTTAGTTCTTTAATAATAAGAAGAAGTTAATGCCAAAAACATCATCTATTGGCTAACTGTAACGACATCTGAACAGGCTACTTCCAAATGGGCACTAAAGCTAACAGGCTGGTAGTTTGCTTAAACGGCTATAAATAAGTCTGCTGGGCGGCGGCCAGCTCTGTCGTGGCCACTTTGAATAGGCTTCGGTCTAAAGTTATCCACTTACCAAAAGTCAAATTTTCGAATCGATTGTCATGTAATATGCCTACATGCTAATCACTGCCGTATTTAAGAAAAAGATTTAAAATTTCTTGTTATACGTGTTTCTTTTTATACTGAATGTTAAAGCTTACTTTCGGTTGCCATGGATTTTACTATACTTCAAAAGACAATTGAAAATTAGCTACTGCATAACGGTATTTCGTGCCAAACTAAATATTTTCAAATAAGTTCATGTGGCAAAATTTTTGTTTCAGCAAAAATTTCAAATAAGTACTAATAGATTAAATCTGAGTTACTTAAATTATGAGGCAAAACCATTTTGTCTTTGTAATAAAAAATAAAAGGGATCACTATCTATATGCATACAAATTTAAGCTATAATATCACATAGCATACTGGTTTAATGCACAATCGTTTTTAAGCATAACATCCTTTCGCATAATGGAGTATGCATAATAATTTTAAGCATTAGCCTAAAATATAATTATGCCCAACTTACCAGTATGCCAAAAAACAACTTATGCCTAAAACTATTATGACAAAATATTTTATGCCAAACCCAGTATGCCAAAGCACATTAGGACAAAAAAATTATGCAAAAAAAAAGGGTCCCAAATAAAAGACGTGACTCTGAATCTTAGTCAAAGCGGTTGCGGCAAACGCACGCAATACCTACTCGTACCTGTTAATTTATCGTTTTATTTTAATTGCCCTCTCATCCAGTCCGCATTCAATGTAAATGCAGTCTTGTCGCCAATTGACCGGCGATATTCTAAGAGCAGGTCCAGCGCAAAAAGAGCGGGGTCGTTACCCGCCCGCCCAGTTTTTGCCGCGGCAAAAACGGGATGTCGCGCGATGGAACCGATGGTAGTGATGCAGGGCTTGAGTTGTTGGCGGCTCCCTGTGCTGATTAGGGAAGTATACATGAATGAGTTTGTTTTTTATAAGTGTTATTCTCGTTTTAGCAGATTTTTTCTACTTACTAGTTTTTTAAGATATTTTTAAAAATGTTGCGCTTTTTGAATGCTTTACAACGTGTTTTTGACCGCATGCCGTATGAAAACTGTTTTAGATTGTAATTTAATATAAGTCCATTTGAAGTATTTACTAATTCTGATGTTATGTTAAAATATGGTGTTTCAAAACTATAATGACAATGTTTTAGATGAAAAGTAAAAACGCCAATAATAAAAATATAGTTTGCAATCAATTTTTTTCCAAATACAAGTCATCTTGACTGTAAATGTGTGCTTATTAATAATATTTATCTTAGAATAATAAATAAACATTATTAATAGTTCTTTTTTTATAAAATATTGTTTGAATAATTCTAAACAAAAAAAAATTATATGTACTTACTTAACTATAATTTAAATTATAATTACTTAGTAAAGAAGGTTGATAATCATCATTACATTTTAATTGATATCGGTACATCCCGCCCAACGTCTTAGCAGATTCTAGCAGCAATAATAAGTTGATAGAATTATGAAGTTTCACCTGGTTTCACAAAAGCCGAAAACGTTTTGAGTTTTTACAACCTGGTGGGATTACTGGGTATGCTATGTGCGACATGGGATGAACTATAGCTCTTTTGCATAACTAATCTGATAAAATTTTCATGAAAAAAAGCTGAAAGCTTAGTTCTTAATATTATTATTTATTTGTAATTGCCCTGAGTAAGAGCAGTTAAGCTGGCTAGAGTCATAAATGTCATAATGCGTGTCCCAGCGCTAGCAGCACTAGCGGCGCACGCGCATCTCTCGCACCGCGTCGTAAATCGCCGACAAAAAGCGTCGCCGCGTCCTTTTTTGCAGTTTCTTGTTATGCGCATTCCTTAGTTTTTGCGCGACATGTTCCCGCGACAAACGAGCAGTTTTTGCGACACGAGACAATGGTGGGTGCGCGCAGTGACTGTGATTTGCATGGCGGCCAATCGCAGGCCGCGACACGCCCCGCGCGGCCCGCCCGCCGCGCCGCCTGCGCAGCTTCTAATGCCTAGTTTCAAAGACTTAGCATTCGTATGCGCATATTTATATCCATTGCGCGCAGTAAACTTAAAATCATTTGCTACGTGTAGCTGATACGCGCAGTGTAAGACTGGTCGGTATAAACTGCGATGTAGTTCATTTAGGATTGAAAAATTCAATTTTTCAATCCTAAAATTCAATTTGAACCGTTTGATGTTTTTATTACAACTCAAAAGCACATCATTTAAAGTTGTTAGAAGTGACGTCTGTTTGGTAACGTTACCAGTGCGTTATCTCGTGTAAAAAATGTTCACGATATAGATATCTTCAGTGCATCGCCAAATACAATAAAAAGTTTCTTTTTTGTATAACTTTTCTACAAGATTTTTAGTATGTTAAATGTTACTAAGGGCCAATATATTTTGTGAGCATGCTGTGTTCGCTCCTAGAAGGTTGTTTAGTTTATATTACTTTAGGACTTACTTTAGAACATTTCTTTATATTGTAACAACCAGTTTGCGAACCAAATAAAAAAAAACAACTTCACAATGACAAAATTGCATATAAACTTTCATTCGCTATTTTCCCTTTTAAAGATTTTTCCATTTCTATTTCCGAAGGAGAATTTGTCTAACCTTTGTTGATATCAAACCTCGATTTAAATATCTGTCAGCCAATTCGCTAGTGGCATACCGACGTCTCCCAAGTTTCAGCCGATGGCATCCCACGGCTGCACAAAAACGGCAAAAGTCAGTCAATGCGCATGCATCGAGGAATCCGACCGCCGTTCCCCGTGTACAGTTCTTGTGAGTTGCTCGCTCACCTTCGTCTCACTTTGGGGTGACTGGTGTTTGGATGTTTGCAAATGATGTTGTACGAGAAAGAATGGGTTTGGGTAAAACTTTCGGGTATTGAATTAAGAACACGGAGCATTGGTGCTGCTTTGGTAGAAAAAAAGAAACGTGCCAGCTGTTTCAACCTATCACTAGGTACCTACTTTGAAACGTCGCAAGCCTCCTTTCCGGAACTTTGATGCTCCGTATCTTTGTGAATTTTTCTTTTTGGTAAACTAATTACAATCATACTTTTCTGACCCTGTCATCACCCCTATTAAATTAAAGCAATAGATGATTTGCATAGTCATATCCATACCAAATTTCATTCAAATCGGTTCAGTAGTTTAAGCGTGAAGGGGTAAAAAACAAACAAACAAACAAACCAACAAATATACAAACTCACTTTCGCATTTATAATATTAGTAGGATAGGATAATAGGATTGAAGGTCATTATTGAAAATATTATTTGAGTGCAAAAGCTAAAACCTACTAGAGTATGCAACGGACAAAAAACTTGCAAATAGCTAGAAATAAAATACTACTTTATTTAATTTCACTCAGATATACTCGCCTAATAGCTAGGATAATTTTCCTTATCTGTGTAGATTGAAAGCTTACTTATTCGTCGCGGAGAAATATAAATGACAATAAGAATGCGGTGGCCGGCGCTGCAATGAAATGCAGAAATGATCCGTAGACAATCGAGTACAAACGACATTATAATGATTTTGCCTATTACTGTGCATGCGCAGAGGAGGAATACTGTAGAGAGTTAAGCTTGCGACTTGTCGGAAACTTCGCGATTCTTGGTCACACTGCATTGAGACTGTCATGTGCAACACAACTGCGTAGGTGAGGACTTTGTCTCAGTTGTCGTCATTGTATGATAGTCATTAAGCTATGTCTATGCTTTTTGGCAGTTTGTCTAATAACAGTAATAGCCACTTTCACACACAAAAACGAAACAAATCAAAACAATGACTAAACTGGACCTTGACTCTACAAAGAGACACGACTGTGCGGCGCAGGTTTCGGATGTCATCTAGGCCTGCGCCATACATGAAGAGATGATGATGTTGCTTGCTTGATGATGATGATGGAATGGGTACACAAGACCTCGTCACGTAGAAACTGATTAACTGCTGATAAGTTACATGTTGCAGAGCTAAGTGAGTCGACACCTTTCTCGATTTTTGTCCGATAGTATCTCGACGATAGTCGTCCTATTTCAGTGTCAATCCAAATAACACTTATCATCATTTCGTAGTGCTCATTTTTTCTTGTTTTTGCAACACGAACATGTAGTAGCTATTTATGTATGTAAGCACATCGTACCGCTTTTGGATTTAAGGTCCTGACTTGGCTCTATACCAAGTGTTCCTCTGTGGCAGTGTCGCGGGAACACATAGCGTGTGCTGCTCGTTTCTGATTTCACAGACGCGTGTACGGGCGGCGACGGTCGCATGCTGATTGCTGATATTGCCAACCGCGCGGACGGTGGTCTCCCATCTATCAGAGAAGTCATAATCAAAGATGCAAACGGAATTTACGACCATCGTAATTACAATCTTTTACGGACTTTTTGACTTTCGTATCTAATCCTTTTTGCGCGGTGAGGAATATGGTAGCCGAGGACGTTTAAATGTTAAATTAAACTTTGTACACGTTAACAATCTCTTCACAATTTACTTCGTATATAGCATTTTTTCGATACTGCTTTTAAAAGCCGCCTGATGAAGACATAAAGGAAAACTTAATAACCTAGGTAATATCTTTGCTATTAACATGGACGGTTGTCTCTAGTCTGGGATTGGTAAAGCCGGAAATGTTAAGGAATGGAGTTATTTGCAGTCCATGTTACGATACGATTAATATTTAAGTACCAGAACCTACGCAGGTATACATAAAAATAGTCAATAAAATCCGAGAAATGTGTTATTTAGACTATATTTAGAAGTTTGTATTTGTAGTTCCAATGGTGAATATAAATCTACGGAAAGGGTTCATCGAAAGAAAGATATTTCAATTTCCCCCAGTAGCATCTCTCCCATGGCGTAGCACGTGACATTTCAATGTCCATGCGAGGACGGTGCTCAAGCCGTGTAGGCTAAGAGCGCGTGGTCAAATTTTGTCTCAAGATGACACCCGGCTAACTAATCTTCCCTTTGAGACACATAGATTTAAGATAATAAACATGAAAGGATTGCGAGCGTCGTGAAATCATCAAAGCCAACATTATTTGTGGAGGTCACATTACAACATTTTCCTCCTCTATCTATTAGAAATAAAAAAATTAAAGTGATCGTCCGTTACCTGGAGGTCTAAGGTTTGATGCTATGGGATTCAGGGTGTGAAGATTTAGCGATCAATATTTTAAAAGAATATTTAAATGTAACAGTTTATAGCTAACACTGATTTCAAATTTTTTGAGTTGCCTTAAATTTTGACGTAGCTATAAACTGCCTCCGTATGGTATAGTGGTTAGAGCGTTTGGCTCTTACCCGGAGGTTGCGGGTTCGATTCCCGGCGGGGGCAATGATTTTGTGTTGTTTTCCTAGTTTGGTTTTAAGACTTTGCAGGCTGATCACCTGATTTTCTGATAATTCAGATGATCCATGCTTCGGAGGGCACGTTAAGCCGTCGGTCCCAGTCACTGTCTTTGACATTGGTCGTTACCTAAAACCATGTCAGAGGCCTTTAAGGCGGTTTAGTGCCTTAACTTGGTCAACACTACTTCTGAAACTTTAAGCAAATCGTCCGCGAGCTCCCCGCACCGCCGCACGCGCAGTAATGAGTTACCCGTCATTGCGTTTAGTTCCAGTCTGATGTAAAAATGACACTGTTCCCATACACTTACTGGCGGCGACGTGTGTGATCCACCGGTGTTGACGCGTGGTATACTTTGCGATTATTCATACTCCTTGGAGTGAAAAAGTACAGAATAAATCACAAAAAAAGTCGTTTAGTTCAAACACAAAGTTTAAGATCAAATAGCATAAGTTGTATAAGAACTACAAGTACTAAAAGTGTTACGTCACGGCGTTGACGATCACGCCGAGGCACGCGCGTCGTTGATCCCGCGACCTGGCATTACATACACACTGCCTCAACTGATACTACACGCTTGCAGCTCATAACCATTTTAACATATTACTTCCCTATTTTACTGCAGACTTATTGATAAATGTAGAAATTATGACCGATGGGGCAAAAAGGTTCTCGAATGGCAACCACGTTACTGGCAAGCGAAGCGTAGGACACCCACAAGATGGTCCGAGGGCCTGATCAAGTTCGTTGGAAGGCGCTGGATGCAAGCCGCTCTAGATCGGTCATTTTCGAAATCCTTGGAAGAGGCTTATGTCTAGCAGTGGACGTTATGCGGCTGAAATGATGGTGATGATGAAGGCAGTAAAAATTATAAGTAATTTGGACACCACAACAAAAAGGACCCCAAGGTAGACTCAGGAAGCGCTGGCTAAATGAAGTCAAAGAAGCGAAAAAATGATTAGTGACAGGATGGAGAAAATAAGCCAGAGGCAAACCGAAATACGCCAAATTATTGTTGAGGTCAAGTCAAGTCCCACAAAGGGTTGTAACGCCTAAGAAAGTAACTAGCAACCTACTTATATAAGAATTATAAATGTGAAACGGAAGGAAAATGCGAAAGCGTTGTGTGATTTTGTGCTCCAAATAGTACCATTCCGTCTCTGGTTCATATCCAATAGAGTCTTCATCATAAACAATACTAGCTGTTGCCTGTTATTTTTTAAATCGGATGATTAATTTTTGAATGTATATACAAACAAACGCACATTCAAATCTTTTCTCTTTACAATATACTTAAGTCTACATAGTCTATGTATGAGTGTGTTAATAGCTATCATCACTGGTATCAGATTTCAGCGTGATGATTATTGGAACCCACTTGGAATCTCACTTTTATATTTAATCTGTGCAATTTGACAAGTATTGGTGATTTATCCATATGACACTTACTCTTCCATTTCCCGACTTTGCACAACGGCGGAGTTGCACTTAGGCTTATAAGGATAAATTGAAAACGAGTATTAAAAAAAAGTTATGTATGATTGAATATGGGGTTTTTATTTATCAATTTCTATTAATGGTAAGCATAGGTGGAAAATGGAATCAAAAAAGTGGTTGAGGCCAGCAACATCGAGTGAAATTGCACACTGAATATTAAACTATCCCGAGTATGTCGAGCTACTAATAAAAAGCAAAATAAACATAGTGTACGGAGATTAAATCTCCAGTGAGGAGGTAACGAAAAGTGTTTTACGTGCGCGTGCGCGTGTCCCGGGTGAACGGCCGCTTGTTACCGATATTATTTAAAGCGCGCAATCTAGCCTCCTTATTATTACTAGACGATGGATATCGATAATGCAGGACCACAACAATGGAGAGCTGAGCGCGAAGGCTGGGTGCACATCTTAGGTGCAAACTGAGGGCAATCTGGGAGAGGCAATATTTGAGTTGGCAACTCACAGTGGTGACTAAGAAAACGAACCTTTACCAGCAAATCTTCATGCCTAATTGTCTCTATACTGTCATCGTCTCCCTTAACGTAGTCTTTAGGTCCTGTGACGCTTGCAGCCAAAGTATCATTGTCAAAAAGAACTTTTTAAAAATAAATGACAAGGTAAGTCATTATAGGAAAATGTTGGTTGTAACAAAGATAATATAATTACTAACGTAACAGATTTCCAATGCAATAGAAACTATTGGAGGACCCGAAGTAGGCAAAACTAATAGGCGAAATTAGTAACAGCTGCTCTCACAGAGATGGCAGCGCACACGACTGGCAATAAAGTGACAAAAAAAGTGTTGAATACCTATGCTTTAAAAATATTTATTGCATTTCATATGAAGAAGAAATCGCTGGAAGGATGAAGTCGCCAAAGACCTGAAAGAGCCGACTGGTCAGATTTGGCACAGAATAGGAAAGAATGGCGCACTTTAATGTCGGAGGCCAAGATCCACTTCGGGTCGCTGAGCCAGCGAAGTAAGTATATGAAGAAGAAATAATATGTTTTTAAGGCGATATGTAGGCATAGTTGTATGTTGCCTATGTCCCAAAGCCCAGGGCCGGGTTTTATGCTTTCTTTTATGATATCCACAGAAATTAATTTGTTTTCTACTCAACTTCTATTGCATATGCTTTGTCACGGATATAAGTGATGAAGGTACCTACGTTCTTTATAAACGATGTATTATTTAACAGCTTCCTTGTCGATACTTGCTGATGTGGACCCTGCCTAAGCCCGCTTATCGCAGATGAGTTACGATTAGTAAATTGGCGAGCGGAGAAGGGCGCGATGGGCTTTCTAATAAATTTAGTCGCTGGCGGAATTGCGCGCATCTTCCACAGAAATACTGAGGGCACGGAACTATAACCCTGCACAAAGTTTAATCACACAATTAATAATTTCATATTACATTAGATTTATATGTACGTATCAAATCCAGTTATGACCTGTTAGTGATTGACCATGAGCATGATCTCTCTGGATTTTAAATAAATAAAACACTATTATTATATCGCTCCACAAAATAACGAGCGAGATTAAGACAAGCTTGCGCAATAGAAGTTTTCGGCTGATCTACAATGCTAAATCAAAAGTTAACGTTGGTAGATAAAATTCTAAGATCGTTTCAGTTCACCCGGAATAAGGATCTGCGGTATGATACTTTGTCCATAAGTTCGCCTTGGACTAATTCTCATACATTTCATACCAGTTTCCCACTCTACTCCCTCGCTATATCCCACTAACCACCGCTCCGAATCGCGATGTTTCCACTCCGATAAAAGCTTTTGCGGCCAATATTGCGGAACGTGAACAAGCCACATTAAAATTCCTATTAGAATTTTAGCCATTCCCTATCTCCTTATCCGCGAAACGATACGTGCATACCAGATACCACTTCTGATCATCCACTTAAAGTTCTATCTCTAAGGTTTGACGAGGCTTGCAATTTGAAAATCAGGTTTGTTTCGTATATAATGATTCTGATTAGAATATGTTTAAGCAGGTTAAATCTAATAGATTCTATTTAAACGATTCTGTTAAGACATTCTGTTAAGAGTTATCCTCCTTTCTTACATTTATCGACATCTATGATGAGATGATAAAAGTAAGAATATCTCATCTCTCTGAAGCAAAAGAGGTTTGTCAGGATCGTAGCAAGTGGAGGTCCATAGTCTCTGCCTACCCCTGCGGGAAACAGGCGTGATATTATGTATGTATGTATGTATCATCTCATCTATGGCCTGCTTGTCATTACATCGAGAAAGAAGAAGAAAAATTCAGTTTACATGTCAATCCGTAAACGCATAAATATAATTCATTAACTAAAAGTTGTAGGGCTGCCGCCTCAAAAGTTAAGTAGATGCATAAACAGCGTTTGTGTGTTAGGTAATTCGGACTCTAAGAGGAAGAGCGGTCTTGTCAGGTAAGCAGGCCTACATTTGATCATTTCGCATTTCCTATTACAGTCCACAAGCGCTTTATCGCTGATCCAACTATACAAATTAATGGTAGCTTACTATCCTTGATAAAAAGTATTCTGTGAACTAAGCTACTTATCCTTTTAGGCCGAGTAGATGATAATGCCATTCGTACCAAATGCCATTAATGAAATGGCATTCAATCAACTTCTTGATACTCACCATTTAATTAGTAAGTTTTGGATCTAGCGTTAAAAATAATAAGGAGAAACTACTTTTAATCAGAGATAAGTAAGACATTTTAAATATAAATGTCATTGAAACATCACTGCAGCAGGAAATACCTTTCATAACACTGCATCTTTCATAACACTGCAGCAGGAAATACTTTAGTTTAAAATAACAAAAGAAATGTCCAAAAGTTGTTAAGAAGTTTGTAAGAGACAAGTTGGAAGGGGGTGTAGGGGTGGAAGGGGGTGTCTTCGTTTATGAAGACAGGCTGATATGATTAGCGGAAGTTGCCGTAACCTCATTACAAAAATACGAACTTGGGCATTGGCCGGGGACAGTCGCTGAAACATACTACGGGTATGTCTAAGCAACTGTAAGTGTGTGTTATGTTTTCATCATTTGCGTCATTGACAGAATTAAAACTCAGAAAAACTACTGAAGTCTGACTAATAAATCAAGAAATAGCAGCACTATCAATGAAAAATCAAATAGAAACCCATTTTGATTAGGCAACTTGTCTAATTTAGTAGTTGAACATAATAAATGTAAGAAATATACTACATTATATGGTTGGTAGAATAACCGGCCAAGTGCGAATTAGATTCGCGCACTAAGGGTTCCGTACCATTAATAAAAAATCGCGTTTGTTGTATGGGGGGCTCCCATACAACAAACGCGTTTTTTTATATATTTCTTTTATTTATCCTTAAATATTTATTTTATTTTGTTTTTAGTATTTGTTGTTATAACGGCAACAGAAATACATAATTTGTGAAAATTTCAACTGTCTAGCTATCGCGGTTCTTGATATACAGCCTAGAGACAGACAGACGAAGCGTT
This sequence comes from Acrobasis consociella, assembly GCA_963555685.1. Taxonomy (NCBI): domain Eukaryota; kingdom Metazoa; phylum Arthropoda; class Insecta; order Lepidoptera; family Pyralidae; genus Acrobasis; species Acrobasis consociella. The sequence goes on from OY743117.1 coordinate 20,084,970, forward strand.
TGAAGAATACAAATAACCGGCCAAGTGCGAATCGGATTCGCGCACTAAGGGTTCCGTACCATTATCTATAAAAATACAGCCTGGTGACAGACAGACGGACAGACAGCAAAGTCTTAGTAATAGGGTCCCGTTTTTACCCTTTGGGTACGGAACCCTAAAAAGAAGAAATATTCGTTTTCTTCAACCGCTACACCCATGAGGTTGTTGTTGTTGAGAAGTTACAAATATCTAATATTTCTCATTTCTGCTGCTGAATTGCAACGTAAAGAGATAATAAGATAGCAAAATGTCTACTTGCTAAAAGGAAGTTAGGTATTTTATAAAATCATTCAATTTTTGGCCGCGCCACATCGACATTTCACACGGTAGGAGCAGTCAAACCAATTTCGAGATTCCGTTGTTCTCCGAATCATCTGTAAGTAATGGAAATGTTTAGTCTATTATCGATGGCATATTTGAGAAAATTGGAGCTGTTATGACCACTGGAGGCTTAGAGTGGCCCCACGAGAGTTCCCAACAATTTGTAATTAAATGGTAGACGCAGTTCCCAGTGACCGCCGCCGATGGGACCGCCTAGGGTTGCCAGAATCCTGTCTTGCTGATTGTTTCTTCTATTTATGTCTACATTGATGTTATATTTTAAAATCTACAAGTCATCTTTATTGTAAAATGTATAAAGTTCTTGAAACCTTTAAAACTCAATTAAATTTGAAGCCATGGTAATTATTCATAGAATATCTTCTGTCGTAAAGCTCTTACCTTTGACCACATGGGTTCAATCTCTAGCTAGGTCATCATAAAAAGTACCTTTTTTAATTATTCTGGATCTAAAGTCTAAAGCTCATTGATAAGTATTTAATATAATCACTGCAATCACTGCAATTTAGAGACATTGAAAATCTAACTTTGTCAAAGACACACTGTTCATGGTGTTGCCGAGCGAAAAAGTTGTAGGTACCTAATGATATCCTACTAATATTATAAACGCGAAGGTTTGTAAGTATGGATGGATGGATGGATGTTTGTTACTCTTATACGTAAAAACTAATGAATGAATTTTAATGAATATTATAGCTTATACATCAGAATTACACATAGGCTACAATTTATAAAGATACTGCGCAGACGAAGTCGCGGGCACCAGCTAGTATGACTTAAATGTCTCACTATCTCAAAAGAGTTGAGTTGCATGTTTTCTATTTTTTCTTTTTAGATAAACACGTATATTCTACTGGTGGCAACCCTGTGCAGACAGGACGACAAAAACCTCCTCACCGCGGCAATTACTCCCAGTTTCAAGCCCACTTTGTGAACATCGTCTTCCACGACCAATTGTATAATTGGTCATCAATTGGCGAGTCCGATGCAGCTTTTGAATATATACCAATTGGTTGGAAACCGTTGGTTGGGTGACAATTTATCAATTAACTACCCGACTAAGACTATCATCATCTAAGAATAAACATCAACTAAGTGCTTCTGCCACAATAGTCAGGGTAACAGACCCATAGTTGGTTAAACGTTCAATAACGGTGTTTTTATTAATAACGGCAACAGCTCTTGCGTCAAGGAACATCAAAAAGTTTTGACCTAACTCTATCTTTGAAAGAGAAAGCAATACTTTTTAGTATAATAAAGGTACGCTCATTTCATGCTAAAGTTACTGCTTAATCAGGGTAACGAATTGCAATATGAAAAACTAACTAATGTTTGATCGCCCATAATTAAACAATTAGCTGACTGAGGTATTGTTAAAAATTAAAAAAAAAAACAATATCAAAGATCAAGCTTGCTCATTTAAAATTATTTTGCCGTTTTAAATTGCCTACATTTGGATCAATAAAGACTAATAATTTAAAAAATAAAATGTTCTAAACTCAAACGCAATCCGACATTGATAGAATCTGACCTATTTTAATTATGCGTTGTCATCTTGACGAATGGTTCTAACGCAGAAACAAACATACAAATTAGGCCAGGCGCTGGCGCCGCGTAGGCAAATCGCCCAAGTCGCCGCTCTGTAGTTAAACCCCATAAATCCCGCGGACTCATCGCGCCTGCTCAAACGCAGCGGCCGCTTTGTTCCTCCCGCTCTGACCCACACTAATTGATGCTTTATGTATATTAAACTGTCTTAACTATCCGGGGACTCGATTTTTAATTTAATCAAGTCGATTTTTTTTAAATTTTAAAATCTATAATGCTTCTCTTAGAAAATAATTGGCCAAGTGCGTGTCGAGCCACGCGCAGTTTAGGGTTCCGTAGTTGCGTAAATGCCAACTTTGAGTTCTTGCCACTAAAATCGTCTAAAAACGAATATCTATTGAATTTATATGAAAATTTCTTTTTTCAAATACATTTTATAAGTTGATCGCTTATAAATTTTTAATTTGTATACCCTACTTGACTCTGATAGTTTTCCTTCAAACTACATTAGATATACTATAATTGTGATTTTTTTCACGTGGCCATGAATAACCGTTTAGCAGATAGAGGGGGGGGGGGGACACTTGACTCGAACAAAAATTTTAACTTTGAACCCAAATATTTCACAAGCTCACTATATTTTTGAAAGACCTATTCAATGATACCCCATTCAATGAGTTTGTCAAGAAAAAAAATATTGACTACATCTTTACTTGTATGGCAGGTACCCTGAATTTTTTTTTTCCATATTTTATTTTACGGCTTTTTATCCATAATTAATATACATATCCATGCCAAATTAGAGCTTTCTAGTACTTATAGTTTCTCTGTAGGACCGTGGACGGACAGACCCTAAAAAGGTCAAATAAAAGTCTAAACTAAATGAGCGTATTTTTGTGTTGTGAGTGCAAAAATGTTTTGCGTGATTTCTGCTGCATTCGGTTTCATACAAAAGTCCAATTTATAACACAATGACAAAAATTGAGTTGTCAATGTACATGAAACAGGATTTTCTGTGACATACAAAACTAAAAAATTATACTATATGTCATTTAAATAAATGAACTTACGTACATAGTCCCATTTTTATTAAGAATTTATTTTGCATGGAAACATGAGAACGTCACATTTAGTTTAAAATTACAATTTGTATACAAAAAAGTATAAGATATGAAACTCAAACATCGAATCCCTGCTCCGGCTTCAAGAAAATTGCAAACGCTGACATATGACGGCAAGAATCTTCTCATCTATTAAAGATACATTAATTCTAAAAGTTTTTACAGTTTTAAACAATATCTTAAGAATTTCTTGATCGAACATCAAAGCAAACAGGGAATGCTCAGGCAGGATACGAGTGCAATTTAAACGGTACTTACTGTGAAATCGGTGTAAAAATGAAATAAAATATGAAACACAATAGTAGGGTACCCACAGCACAGCATTGTTTCACTTTTTTACATTAGTTGAACTGAATTGGTTAGCAATTGTCATAAGTTTGTTGCCCTGATCTGTAGATGTCGCTCTTGTCCTATCTTATTGCATGCTCAAATTCATTGGTAATGCTACCTAACATTAAGATTTATAGTATGTTAATTTAAAGATTTTTCCGTTAATTATTATTGCGGTCTTTTATTTTTTTTTATTTGCTTTTACTTTTATTTATTTGTTTTTGTTAACTTCACTAGTCAGTACTTATTTCCGTGACGTCAACAAGGTTCCAACGGAAGACCAGCGCTGGCAGTCCCTACAGCCAGCACATGCTGAGTTGGATCCTCTTTGAGGTACACCATAATTGGTTTATTTTTAATTTTCTTTTGTGTTGTATATTTTTTGTGTCATATATTTTTTTTGTGTTTGTACCTCAAATAAATTATTTTATTATTTATTATTTTTATTATTATTATTCTTTTGCTCTTATTATTGCTAGGTAACTGTCGACTCGATAGGTTGAAGTTTTAAGTTTATAATAATTTGTCTAAGCTATCCAACCCCATTGTAAAGAATCATCAATAGTTGATCGTGGCGAGATTATTCTAATCTTCTTGTAAAACACCCTAACAATACGTGGAATTACTATGCCTGTCTAAAGTATAAAATTTAGCTAACTTATTTTATACTGATAATAATCTATTTAAAGTTTGATTTATTTATCGATATTTCACAATTCTCGCGAAGCATCTTAGATAGCAAACGTTTTGCATTGGAGTCATCTGTAAGTGCGCGGGCGCAGTGCCACCTTATCAGCTCGTTTACTTCTGTTACGCAACGCAGGCTTGTTTGCGTCGCCGAGGTATTGTTGTCGCTTGATTCATAGCTCGTGTTGGTCTTCCGCGGTGTCGCCGATACGCTATCGGCGCGCGCACAATCGCCACTATCGCGCCATCTGCGTGAAATATTCCAACGACCACCGCAAAAACCACAATAAAATACACCTTTTTGACCCTTATTTTTATCCAATGAAAGTCGAAAATGTATTGGGTTAGGGTAATACGTAAATTGGTAGGACAATAACGACCTGCGCCCGCGTAATTCACGCCACAACGCTCATCATGCAAAGTGGCTAGCTCTGTTTTTCCAAACTATTTTCAACCCTACAGATTAGGACTTTCAGTTCATTTTGTGTCAGCTTTGGGGTTGGTATCACGGGAGCGTTTCGCTATCGGAATTTGAATGCTGGGCCGTTGGGGCTGGCTGCGGCAGATAGCATCGGCTTGTTAGCTGTATCAGATGGGCTGTAATTGGCACGCCCGCACGCGCCGATATTACGACTCATACGTTTATTATTTAAAACAATATTCCCACATTTTAATATCGGATATAACTCTTGATATTGTATTGTCTTGCTTTGCTTTCTCCGGATCGTTCTTAATGGCTTTTAAATAGATTCACTGGTCTTTTCGTTGTCTTTGACGGCCGCTGTGGTGCAGTGGTCTGTGGTACCCGTGCACGTCCATCACCTGAAGGTTCGAGTTTTAGTGCAGGCAAACGCTTGTTCTTATTTACACAGGTATCTGCAGCGATGAGTAGGTTGTGCATATGTATGATTGTATCCATTGCACTCATGTCATGACACAAGTTTATTGCTTAGTGTGTTTTTAATTTAAAAGATGAACAAAGAAGATCGACTTTACCTTTTTACACCAATTAAAAGCTACTCTTTTCAACAACTCATTTACTTGATTAGATTATCCTTAATCTTAAATGACTACTACAGATGTTATAATAATAAAAAACTTAGTCCTTGGAACATATTAAAACAATATGTTGTCTACACTAATATTAATAATAATTTATTTATTCAGATATCAAAGATCCATAATATGTTAGTAATACAAAAGACTTATGCAACTATGTTAGTAAGAATTATTTGAAAATTAATTAATTATTCCTATATCATGTACCTGCCAGAGATGTCAGGCGGCCGACCAAACATTGAACGAATATGATCTTCAGTCATGTTCATCATCCGCCTGAGACCTCTTAGCACAGGTGCATGCGGATCATCTGCTACTACTTTCAGAATGCTGTTTTGACTGTCCCGCACCCTTCTTACTATTGATGCAATTTTTTTGCGTCTGATAGCACAAAAGCCATCTGTTCGGTTTTCCGCGAACATACCGGACGCGCTACAGTAGCGAGGAAGATTCAACAGCACTCTGAAAATATTATTATACTGTATGCGCAGGGTGTTAAGCGACGCTTTAGTGTATTTAAGCCACAGAGAGCTCGTGTACATACTTTGGCAATAGGCTTTAAAGAGCGTTATTTTAACCTCATCCGTACAGCGAGCAAATCTCCTAGCCAACATATTCCCACGCACTGCCAACGCCCTGCGCTCTCTTTCTATGTCTACATCATCATTGAGGCCTTCGGTAAGAAAATGTCCCAAATATTTAAATTGTTTTACCCTATTAAGGGTTACTCCATTCAGAAGTATCGGGGGAGAAGTTTCTGGATATTTACCGTTGGCCCCAAAAACCATGCATTCAGTCTTTTTCTCATTATACACAAGACCGTGTGAAGCAGCATAGGCCTCGCAGACCCTCAACATTTCATTTATAGCACCTGCGGTCGGAGCCAGCAATACCATATCATCTGCATAACTGATGTTATTTAAACTAACACCATCAATTCTGCATCCTATACGCATGTTGCTCAGCTCGACTATGAGTTCATTTATATATAAATTAAAAAGTCTAGGCGACGATAGTCCACCCTGACTCACTCCACACTGAAGTCTATAAGACTCAGAGAGACTGTCTGACCATTTGACATGATTTGTTTGGTTAGCATACCAAAAACGAAAAATATTGATAATCACAGTCGGCACACCCCTGTCCTTCATCTTTCCCCACAGCACATCATAGTTCACGAGATCGAAGGCTTTAGAGAAGTCTAAAAAACAAGAGTATACCGGCGTCTTGCGATCAGTGTAATATTGGACGGTATGCTTGAGACTTAAGATTGCGCTTTCTGTGGATAAACCTGGCCGAAAACCAAATTGTGCGTCATGTATGTTCAAGAATTTCTCAATGTGAGAATCAAGCAGACCATCCAACACCTTGGCTACCACTGTAGCAAGTGAGATAGGGCGGTAGTTAGCCTTATCAGAGATATCACCAGTCTTGTTCTTTACTATAGGTACGACAATAGTTTCATCAATTCCGATGGCAAGTACGAGTGACATAAACACATAGTAAAGAACATAGCCAGAACCCTCGGTAAGTGAACCCCCGCATATCTCAGATGCTCAATACTTAACCCATCATGACCTGGGGATTTGCCTCCGCTCATTCGCTTAATACTTGACCTTACTGAGGCAGCCGTGAATATATGCATTGGCTCGTTTTCAGGACAGTACACCATATCAGGTCTCACATCAGAAGGTCCAAGTGGCGATCTTACAGTAAAATGCTCCTTAAACATATTTGCAATCCCATCCGGATCATTAATACCACTAACGCTATCAGGAAGACCAGAAGCAACATTTAATTTTCCTGTAGCTTTCCAAAACTGGCCGAAATTTTTCTCTGCTCTTAAGTTGGCAATTTTATCCATTTTGATTTGGTCTTGATTATTTTGGCACCATTTTAACCTACTCTTGAATATTTTACGAGAAGTGCACATCTGTTCATAGATTATTCCCATGCTTGGCCGATTATTAAGTACCCAAATGTTGAACCTAAGTTTGGCCTCCTGATGAGCTTCCTTCACATGGTGGTTCCATCCACACAAAACTCTATTGGCCGGTTTATAACATTTTTGATTATTATTAGAACGAGCAGCCGCATTTCCTAATGTGTAAATAATTTGATCATACATTTTATCAAGTATAATCTTATGACTACTCAACTGACACGAGCCATGACTACACTCCGTGAATTCAGGTGGAACATCAATTTCGCGCAACCCTTCATGACATAACTTATGGTACCTTCCTATTTGAGATTCATTTCTATGCCCCCATAAGACAGCTTTACGCTTGAAACTAATGTGACTATTAATTTTTAGCTTAGGTGTTATTATATTTAAGTCACACTCAACAAAAAGAGGCAGATTATAAAGAGGAAAGATTTGTTTGTTTGATTGTATTGAGAAGGCTCCAAAACTACTGGATCGATTTTAAAAATTCTTTCACTGTTGTATAGGTATGTTATCCCTGAGTGACATAGGCTATGTATGTACCACGGGCGAAGCCGGGATGGACTGCTAGTGTAACATATTCTTTTTAGTGAGTTAATCTTTACTTTATTATTTTTAGTAAATGATGATTTTTATGTGTTGTAATGGTCATGGTCAGTCAAGGTTTTGATTTATCGGCTGATCCAAACGTCACGTCCACTCTACAAATGTCTACAATAAAACGGGCATATGACTTGGTATGTTCCTTTTTGCAATTAACAATGAAGTTAAAGAAGAGATTGTAATTATTAAACTTCGGAGTCCGAAAAAGATTAATATGTCTGGTAAATAGATTTTGAATTTAGGTAGCAATGACCATATTCTAGCATTCCACCTCACAGAAAGTTCGTGCAATGTTCTCAACCAAGCGGATTCAAACTGCACAGAATCGAGAGGATTTTCCTCCTACTGTCGCAAAAATTGTAGTAGATTACCTACCGTGTTTTTCCTAAAAGACTGCAGCTTGAGCTTTGTAAAAACATGGTTTTCTCAAAGTTCACATATTTTATGATAAATCAATAACCATCAATATAACCTTATGCCTATAAAACCACTGTTGATAAAAGATGAGCCAATGATAAATTCGGGTTATTTTAGGCAAATTGCCATCTGTCGTCACACCTTTCACCTTGACCCACCGGGTTAGGTTGGCCCATCGGAAAGACCAGCTGTTCCATTGTCGCGCGGGGGTCCACCGATGCTCATCTGCTTTGCATACAATGCGGGTAGCATTTGTCACTTAGTCTAGAATTTCGCGATACTATCACTTTTGATTTAAATGGTGTCGAGAGATGATCCTAAAGCAAAGAAAACTGGACCAAGACAAACAAAAAACTATTAAATATAAATAGGTCTAAAATATTCCTTTTGGAACTATTTAAAGAATAAATACTGTGAGAACATAATTTTATCAAAATATGAAATTTGAAGTGATAACTATTATTAGAGCGTTGTGTTATAAGATGACAAGGCTACGTTCAGTGTGATGATAATTATCTAAATGGAAAATAGAATCAAATAGTGACGGGTCACTAGTGGTTTTCCATTCTAGTCCAAGAGAATAAAAAACTTTGAATGTACCATCCATTTCTGTTTTTGCGCAGATCGTAAAACGAACTTAACTTTTCGCTTTTCTGTCATCTTACCATATAATGGTGCCTATCCAACTAGTAATGGTGATCAGCCTCTTAGTTCTCAACGCGGCGGAACAGCTTCATGGCCATCTGTGTCCTCCTAAACATTATTTTCCCGCAACTCTGCCCTTTATTGCAAAAACTCCACAGGCAGTTTAAGTGACGTGTCCTGGGAAAGTGGCTTAAGCCGCCAGACTTCTAATTGCACTGGACTAAAAATAAAGAGCGCGGAAACCGCCATGGCGGACAATTTGCAGAATTAAAAAAGACGCCGACAATTGGCGGCGCCGCGTGAATAACAATACTGCTAATTCGCGGCTCTTCCGTCACGACGACTTGTGTTAGTGGGGCCACTTCGGCCCATTTGTTAGCATTAAGCATATTCCTGCTGGTTTTACACACTAAAAGACATTGTGCGTGTGCCTTAGAATTATAATAAACTTTGCTACTTACTTACTAACTGCAGCCTCTCTTGCTGACATCCTCTGCTTTCCTGTTGTAGCTGCTGTGGTTGTTGGTCGTTAACTTGAACAAAATACTATGGAGACAGCTGGGGGAGTCCTTTGTCAAACTTGGCTAAGTTGAAGGCGAATAGAAAACATAAGTTGGATAGAAAGAAAAACCAACAGGAAAGTGCTGCAACTTGTCAATGAGAACATAACGTTATGCATACAATAAAGTCAAGACGAGGCAATATGTTTGGCCAACTTCTGCGGCATGAAAACTTCATAAAAATCATCATGGAAGAATAGGTGGAAGCCGCAAGTGAGGAAAAGGGAGACCAAGAAGGTCGTTCGTGGATGAAGTCAAAGAAAAGAAAAAAGTCGTGTCATATAGGGAGGTCAAGCATTAAGCCGAAAATAGGCAGACATGGAAAATGCTCCACAAGAACCTTGTTCTTAAATTTATTGATGATGATGTTAATTCCAAGATCCTTAAATTCCTATAATATGCCACCGCCTTTACCTTAGTAAGTAACCATGCGGTATCAAGGTATAATCTGCTTCATGTAGGTATACCTTTTCTGGAACTGCAAATATTTATTTTATTGGTATGTAGCCTCATCGATCCATCCATCCTTTTTTAGGGTTCCGTAGTAAACAAGGAACCCTTACAGTTTCGCCATGTCTGTCTGTCTGTCCACGGTCCTACTCAGAAACTATAAGTACTAGAAAGCTGTAATTTGGCATGTATATGTATATTAATCATGGCGAAAAAGTCGTAAAATAAAATCGGGAAAAATGTTTTTTTTAGGTTAGCTGCCATACAAGTAAAGAGGTATTCAATATTTTTTTTCTCGACAAACACATTGTGTGGGGTTTCGTTGAATAGGTCTTTCAAAAACATTGTGAGTTTGTTAGCACCATTTTTGGATTTAAGGATCCGTTTCTGAAATATTTGGGTTTAAAGTGCAAATTTTTGTTGGAGGCAAGTGTCCCCCCCTTTATCTGCTAAACGGTTATATATGGCCACGTGAAAAAATTCACAGCTATAGTATATATAATGTAGTTTAAAGGAAAACTATCAGAGCTAAATAGAGTATACAAATTAAAAAGTTATAGGCGATCAACTTATAAAATGTACTCGGAAAAAGAAATTTCATACAAATTCAATAGATAATTAGTTTTTAAACGTTTTTAGTGGCATAAATTCAAAGTTGGCATTCGAAACTACGGAACCCTACACTGCGCGTGGCCCGACACGCACTTGGCCAATTATTGTAATATAGTTTTTTAACAGCACGTCACCTTGACATCTTCATAGTATAAATACTCGTATTTATAAAAGTGTTATTATGGGGCACTTGTAATATTAATATTGACCAAATGAAACATAATTTAGTGGAAAGTGTTTATGATGGTGTTTTATTACACGAAAGAGGGAGAATTGGAGCTTGGCGCGAGGCCAGCCGGTGATTGGCAATCGGGCGCGATTCAAGATTATGTGCACTCACTAAACTACACTACAACCTTACCTAGTTGTTGCTGAGAAAAGACGCTTTATTACAAAAATCATCAAAATTTCCTTCACCACAAATTCAACATTTGATATTTACAAAGTTAAATCGAGCCCAACAGCTGTAAATCAGCGCGGGCCGTAAGTATGGTAATATTTCGCGGGATCGTGCGCGCCGTAATTATATCGCGCGGCGATCGCCCGCTGATAATTACGCACGATTTTCATAAGCGACGCTAGATGGCGCGCTCATAACTTTCGGGAAACAGTACATCGCGGGTAATCTGTAAAGTTTTTGTTAAAACTCTTTTTTCATCGGTGATCGTTAATACGCACGAGTGTCATAAGCGACGCTGGAGGGCTCGCTCATTATTTTCGGAAAATCGTAGATATACCGCGGCCAATCTTTGGAAAAGCTATATAGACTTTTTAACTGTCTGTATATTTAGTTTCGACCCGTGACAGCTTTTCTTATGTCAAAACTGGTTTCATAAGGCGCAGGACCGAGGTGATTGGCATACATTAAGAAAGGCCTATTCCCAAAAGTGGGATATAGAAGGCTGTCGATGATGATAATGATATTTAGTTTAAAAACTCTAGCTCTGTTAAAAAAATGACTATTTGTCTTCTCCTGAAAACTTGCCATTTTCTGGCATCGACGACAGCGACGACTGACATCATCATCTTATTTCAAAAGCTAAGCTCTTGTCAGTGGAGCATGAATAGTAGTCGAAGACTGGCAGCTCAGGGAGAGAAAGGGTTATGTTACCTACACTATCATTCTACTTTCTAGTCACATAATGGTTGCGTAATAATACGTTACCGTCGCATAGGTATACTAATATGTGACATTTTTGGAACAATTATCATAAATAAAAAATTTAATCTTTTTAACAAAAAACACCGACTTCATCTTCTTTCAGGAGTTTCTTCTATATCTCCAAAGTTCTTTATAAAAATAATATCAAGAAGATATCGCGCAACACACATAAACGGTTAAATTGATAACCTCCTTTTCAAAGCCGCTTAAAAAGCAACAGAGCATCGATTAACCCTCGCTAACCCTCGCGAATACTGACAACATTGTAGCTAGTAATTTAAGGTTGTTAGCTGCTAAATCAGAGGTATGGTAATATTTCGCCGCTCGTGCCGCGCGCGCGGGTTAATTATATCATATCGGCGATCGGACACGAGTCGCGGGCGCAGCGCGGCCGTAAATCTGGGACTATTCGGACGTTGCCACCGCGGCGGTGTCGGCTGTACACACTGCACTTTATCATAAGCTAGTATAGAGTTAGTTGCCACCGCGGCGGTGTCGGCTGTAATCAATGCACTTTATCATAAGCTAGTATAGGGTTAGTTGCCACCGCGGCGGTGTCTGCTGTACACACTGCACTTTATCATAAGCTAGTATAGAGTTAGTTGCCACCGCTGTGGTGTCCGCTGTACACACTGCACTTTATCATAAGCTAGTATAGGGTTAGGTGCCACCGCGGCGGTGTCGGCTGTACACACTGCACTTTATCATAAGCTAGTATAGGGTTAGTTGCCACCGCTGTGGTGTCTGCTGTACACACTGTACTTTATCATAAGCTAGTATAGGGTTAGTTGCCACCGCGGCGGTGTCTGCTGTACACACTGCACTTTATCATAAGCTAGTATAGGGTTAGGTGACACCGCGGCGGTGTCTGCTGTACACACTGTACTTTATCATTAGCTAGTATAAGGTTAGTTGCCACCGCGGCGGTGTCTGCTGTACACACTGTACTTTATCATTAGCTAGTATAGGGTTAGGTGATACCGCGGTGGTGTCTGCTGTACACACTGTACTTTATCATAAGGCCACGTGGGTTAATACGCCCTCTATACTTGTTTGTGTAGCTGCCAAACAATGGCTGTCAGACTTTTTTTGGAGGTATCTCCTGGATTTGAGGACTTTAGAAAATATTTTTGCATGTGTCCATTGGACCTAGATACGATTAATAAAAGTAACTGAATATATAGACGTGCCGTGTGGTTTCCGGCAGAGTAGAATTGGGCCGCTCCAAGTCCTCCCGTAGATGTCGTAGAAAGCGACTTCGGAAACACAAGCTAAACAAAGCTTATAAACATCATGAGACCGCTCCAACCCGTCAAGCCAGCGAGGAAAGTGTAGGCCATGTCCTCTGGCTGCTCTGGCCAATTATGGCTCTGGTAGTACAGAGAGGGTCGTGCTCCTGCAGTGGAGACAAAAATACCTAGCAAAATATACTGAATCTATTTTAAGGATGGATTCCTTCCATGATACTGAACAACTTTCCCCAGAAACACATATCGAAATATGAAAAGTAATTTTCGGCCTCCCATTCAAGTTGACCGAGCGGTTTGTATGGAAAGCCAAAAATTATTTTTTATATTTCGACGTATGTTTCTTGGAGAAAGTTGTTTGCTATCACGGACTGAATTCATCCTGAAAATAGTTTCAGTATATTTTGTTAGACCTTATCTTATACCTTTAAGCGAGCAATTCTTGTATATTTATTTATACATATATTTATAAATTTCTGTGATCTCGAAAACGGCTCTAACAAAATCGCTCAAAATTTGTATATGGGGGTTTTCGGGGGTAAACAATCGATCTAGATTAGTCTTATGTTTGGGGAAACGCGTGTTTTTGAGTTTTCATGCGTTTTTATTTCCACGCAGAATATGGTCGCTAATTTCGTCGCGCCGACTGCCTTGTTTTTAGCTCAGCGGTTAAGGATACCGACCGCTAGAAAGAGTGTTACGGGTTCGAATCCCACTTGTTGACTTACTTTTGTTTTTTTTTATGTTTAAGTTTATATATAATTTTTTATTTTGCATTGTTTTTAGACAAGTTTTAAAAAATTTAGTTAATGTTTGAGATATAACCGAGCAAAGCTCGGTCGCCCAGGTACTATACTGTGAACTGTGGAGCACGCGTTACCGTCGGAACTCGGAAGTGACGTCACGCACGTGGCTCGTGCATATTCATTCTCACGCTGGAGCGTGGGAACGGCGCTATCTCGTATCAGCTGATACACTGTGCCCTACTTGTGTTGCGTACATGCAGATTCAGTGGAGATCTAGAGCCATCTTATCAGTATCAAGCTCGAAACATGTACGAGCAAGGCGTGGAAATCAAACAAAAAGTTTCTAAAATTCTTTTAACATTTTGGGATTTGCAGCTTTTCGTATTTCTTATTCGTATATTTTCACATTTTCCCTCGATCGGCTTTAACGAATGAAAGGATGTGTGTGCAAGAAAGTGCTTTTCTATTCTCAAGAAATTTTATGAGCAGGTAATTAACTTGATTTTGAAGAAACAGTTTTTCAACATGTTTCTAAATGTCGGAGATATGGGGTTTAAAAAAACACTTATAAAAATATTTTAAAATATCACAAAACTTTATTTTTATTGTTATTTGTTACCCTTTTATACTACTATATTCTACCTATATTATTGCCTCACAATGTAGCCAAGCATCTTCCTTTAGGCTTTTCTTGAACTGATATGACCCTTTTTACTGGACGATTGTCGTCTCGTTGTGTTGTTTCATCAATAATTGTTGTCCAATTGACATTATCGGCATAAACAATAGCTTCTAGGAATCTCCGACTGCCGCAGAAAAACAAGTGCGACGTTCGTATTGATATCACGTGCGTATTTACATTTAATCTGCGCCCAGATATATCGAGAACAAATCTAAAAAACTGTATGTAAAGTCTGGACAATCTTGTGGCGGTCTGCAGAGTGTTTTTCAATTGAGAAATGCTCTGTTGTGTAAGAGATAAGGTTTATATTGCTGTGTGAGTTGGTGATCTTATAAATGTGGTCGTAGACTGAGAGCTGGAGACATAAGAAGCACTTTAGGAACGATGCTTGCATTCAATGAAATTTCTTTGCGGAGCGAAAAGCGGGAAAGTCAATCCACAGAAAGGAGCAAATGTTGTAAGTCTTTACAATTTATAAAGATAATTTGAATACATACAAGGTTGAAGGTGACAATAAGGAGGTTACATATTACGCGAGGTATTCTTAGTTTGGACGGATTATACTTAAAACCAAGGACTACCTATAAGTTAGTCTGCATTTTATCATAATCATCATCATCAGGTCTTTTTGTCTCCACTGCAGAAGCACGACCTCTCTGTACTACCCGAGCCAAGCTTGGCCAGAGCTGCCGCATTTTATAATAAGACGAAAATGGTGGGTCTCCAAAATTACGCCATCTGGAAGTTAGATAAAGATCCTGTCTGGTGCTGCTAATAAAATTAATATAAAATAAAAGTTTACAATACTTCGATTATAAGACTACGTCAAAACAAGACGTTGAGCAAAATCTTTTGATTATTAAGAACATGAATGATCTCCCGGCTCCCGGTGCGTGTTGCTTTGTATGCTGCGCGCGCGCCGCACACCTGCGCCGCTCGTGACGAGCATTTGATTCATATTTAGAGACATCATCGACATCGATGGCCAAAACTTTGAGATTAAGAGGGTGGGTGACACATGTTGCTTAATTTACAAAGATTATATAAGTCACTTTACAACAAATTGATGTTTCAATTTATAAAATCCAAAAAGCTATAAGGAATAACAAAATTGCCAAACCGGTACACAACGCTAAGGGCACTGTTACTGTGTTTAAAGGTTATAAAATGTGAATTTCGATTTCAAGAAGTATTTTGCTAAAATAGATGTATTTGATGCATTGAAATCTAAGAATATATTGATGTTCTGTGCGTTAGTTCTCAACCCTTTCTTTTAAATCGTAAAAGATTATAAACAAAGACGCAAAATATAATTTAAAATAAGCGGCCAAGTGCGAGTCGGACTCGCCCATGAAGGGTTCCGTAGTAGTATTTTTTTTTTAATTTTTATATTTGAGTTGATTGAATGAAAGGTAAATTGCAGTTTATGACATATAAAAAAAAAACTTCTTACTAGATCTTGTTCAAACCAATTTTCGCTGGTAGTTTTTATAGTAATGAACATCATATATTTTTTTTAGTTTTATCATTCTCTTATTTTAGAAGTTACGGGGGGGGGACACACTTTTTTCCACTTTGGAAGTGTCTCTCGCGCAAAGTATTCGGTTTAGAATAAAATGATATTAGAAACCTCAATATCATTTCTAAAGACCTATCCATAGATACCCCACACGTATGGGTTTGATGAAAAATATTTTTTTGAGTTTCAGTTCTAAGTGTGGGGAACCCCCAAAATTTATTGTTTTTTTCTATTTTTGTGTTAAAACCTTAATGCGGTTCACATAATACATCTACTTACCAAGTTTCAACAGTATAGGTCGTATAGTTTCGGAAAAAAGTGGCTGTGACATACGGACGGACAGACAGACAGACATGACGAATCTATAAGGGTTCCGTTTTTGCCGTTTGGCTACGGAACCCTAAAAATGAAGTCGTAAGCATGACTCGCCGCCCAATAATATTGGTAAAGGAATTGATTCATTATTTTAAATGTTATTACATAAAACAAACATGGTAACAACAAACAACAATTAAAGCACTGAACCCAATATTAACCTCATATAAAGTGATTAGTATTCCCCAAACTTGCCCCTTCTATCGGAAGAGCATTACTTACGAGTATGACGAATTAGTGATTGAATAGCGAGATACTGGCTAATGAGAGCTGGCTTCCACATAACAATGGGCCAGGTGTTCTTCCTAGAGCCACTTCCTTCCCCGAACACCCACTTGCTATGCGAGCCCGGAGCACTGCCATTGTAATGGCGGACGCGACAGCCATACGTATGGGTGGTTAGCGTGATTTACCAGGTGTGAAGGGGTGCTGACCGTCCGAACAGATCTCAAGGTCGAGGATATGCCTAAGCAGCGTGATAAGTCGTATTTGGCATATTTTATAGCGCAGGTTTCAGTGTAGTTCGCCTTATATAAAATGTTTTACATTCGGCAAAACAAAAGAAATGTTTCTCAAAAATTACTAGGAAATCTGACACTATTTCGGAATAACCGGACGTTTTCTGATTTCAGCCTCATGCTTAGTATTTACTCTGCAGAATACTTCTCAAATGTCAGGTATTTTGAGTTGGTGAATAACATTACTTTTTGAATATTGTACATAATTAGTATATTTGTACTTTGGAACAATAAAGTTTGATAAAATAAATATTCAAAATTTGTCATATCTCTGCCTAAAGTGCACACACAGTTGAAGGGAAAATATTCTTATGGTTTTCTAAATCTTGAGGGAGCCTGTAAAGGAGCCCTATCCTATGTATAGTAGTGGAGTTCCAGGGTCGTGACGTTTGATGATGCTCCAGTGGTACCTATATGCAACGTTATTGGGAGCATTGGTGGACACCGAACTTGAAGTGTCGCATCCCACGATTGAAACACTAGTTGAGGACATAAAATGTATACAGACTACAGTTAAAAACCATATCGGCGCCAGAGGGTGAAATGGAAAGTAAAGAGCATCATTCGTACACGTTCTTGAATTTCATCGAACGTTTGATAGCCGCGCTCCCATGTTTTATGTTGTAATCCAGCATTATCATCACCGAATTTTAATGTCGTATTCGTTCCGTCGGATTGCGTTCCGCGCATTTGCGCGTTTATTTGCGCGTTTATTGCGCGTTTATCGCTGGTGCTGCACGCCAGATTCGTCAAGGTCCCAGGGCTCCGATGACGGCTCGGGTAGGGTTGCCAAGCCTCCAGATTAGATGAGGGAAAATCGTAAAGATTATTCACGTTATCGCATCTTTGGATAATATATGCTGAAGTTAGAAGATGCCAAGAAAACAAAGCAAACCGTCTATCAAAGTATCAAATGTATGGATTTATTTGGCCGTTATTTATTTGAAAATGGCCTTTTTCAAATTTTCCTGGGTCTTGGATGTTTATCTATATAAGTATGTATTTGTTATAAACTATAGTATCGTTAAGTTAGTGTCCCATAACACAAATCTAAAACTTACTTTGGGGCTAGCTCAATCTGTGTAATTTGTCCCTATATACACGCTGACTTTTCATTGGTTTTGGGAAAAAAATGTCATATAGTAAATAAATTCCTCTATCCATATACGTAATCCAAATTTCCGTATGTCATAAGATAAAAAAGTTGCGTAAATTATTTTTGATCGAGACCACGTAGTTATACGCCGGCCTAATGTCGATGACCCCGGCCGGCCGGCGGGCGGTGTATGGCGGCGGTACTACTAATTGACCTCACAATTTTACTTTCGAGTTTTAGTCAACATTTTTTTTTCTGAATTTTTATTTTGACCAGCTAATTAGGTCTTACTAACGATGCCTATTAAGTGGCCTTCGGCTTCAGAACCAATAAAAAATCACCGTGTATACACATTTATTTATTTATTTATTAGTCGTATTTTGTTTTGTTGCGTTTTGACAGTGTTGTAAAAGGTGAACACTTGAATGTACGTTATATTATGTGTATATGTCCCCCAATCAGTGCAATTATGTGTTATGTGTATTTTGCCCAATTTCTTTGGTTAAAAGTGAGAAGATACACAAAGTGGTAATAAAGGTGGCCTTTATGCTATACCTGTTGTGTTTTCAACGAACAGCTAGCTATATTTTCAACCACATCTTTCTTGATGTATTACATCTGTCTTTTTAGACAAAGTCACACTAGGGCTCTTACAGACGAGCCACAGCTCGCGATACCTGTTGCCGACAGTCGGCGACTGTCGTTTGTCTCTTGTATTGTCTGTGACACTTCTTCTTTGTCTTCAACGACTTAGTGTTGCTTGTTGTAAATACATTAAATTAAACTCGTATACTACTAACCACATATCAACCTATCATGACG
Source organism: Acrobasis consociella (assembly GCA_963555685.1). NCBI lineage: Eukaryota > Metazoa > Arthropoda > Insecta > Lepidoptera > Pyralidae > Acrobasis > Acrobasis consociella. Next base: position 20,103,495 of record OY743117.1, read on the forward strand.
TATCTTTTCTGCCAACCCTGGCGGCAGGGTGGTTAACGAGCGTGGTTTATGACTCCAAGGTCTGAGCTTCGACGCTTCGTTTCACGTCACTGTCTGAGCAAAAAGCAGTGTAATATTTTTACGGTAAGTCCATTAAGTAATAAATAATAACAATAAATAAATGGACAACGTATAGCAGATCACATAAATTCACGGCGGATCGTAGAACGTCGGCGAAATGAGTGTGAATATAAATCCTGAAGAGACAAACCGGCCACCTATTAGCTAACAATTTTTGTGAAAACTAAAATTTCTAAGGAACCAAATTAACGGCCAAGTAATAAAACAATAACTTTCTTTTATGCTATGCAATAACCGCCAAATTTATAATAAAATCTGCACTTTTTAAATTAGTTGTATAGTTGAGTCTGCCCATTGTAAACAATTTTAATTGTGGATCAATAAAGTTGTAATAAACAAATATAGTACAATACAATACTACCGATTTAACCGTAATACCGAGTGAAAAAGAAGAAATTAAAAGTTTCACTCCTAAAATAAGTAGATTAATCTCTATATAACGATGGTTATAAATACGGCGGTAGACAGGACTTGGTGCATATTCTGGTCATTTCGGTTTGCGGCTATTTCTCTCAGTGGAACCGTTTGAACCTTGGACAGGTGCGGGTGTCCGTGACGCGGGGTCCAAGGGCAATGTAACGGGATAGTGATAAACAGAGCCCACAATCATTAAAGAAATATTAGCTATTCTAACTCGCTAAGAAGTAGAAGAAGACAGTGTAAAGTGTTGTTGTCATTTTGTCACACGATAATTACTAAGCAAGTAGAATGTACATACATTAAAGTAAAAAACCGTAGATTGCTCTACTTTCGTGGTAGATTGTGACCACGGCGTAGGCCCTCTCACTTCTTAATGGTTCTGTTTTTATCTAGCTTATCAAGCGATGACATTTACTATTGACATATTAAATTTTGACATTAACATTTACGGGTATCGTAGGTAGGTAGAAAAAATTGGTTTTATATTTGATTTGATTAGTAAATTATTGATAATATTTCATATAAGTAGTTTTATCCCAGAAAAATACGAGGTTCACGTGTTAAGTGAAGAATTGTCTATTTGATCATGCGGTCAAAGCCACAAGTGACAAATACCGCAAAATACATAAGGGGCGTCCATTAATTACTATATAATATATTTTTAAGAGAATTTGACCCCTCCTAAGGGAATTAATGAATCTAATTGATACATGTTTTCATCAAACATCGTTTAACAACTTTTTAGTAACGACAACAAATTGTCACCTCCATTCAACCGAAGTCAAAACGTCAATATAAAGTCGCATTATCAGTGGCGCCCCATTATTTCTTATTAATGAAAAAGGAGTCGAAAACGATGAATGGCGTCGTCGGTGCGACAATGAAGGCGTTCTGGTCACCTGGGTGTTTAAGGTCGGCAGGTGCGGGGTCAAGGGCAGCCAACGGGCCGCCTGCACGTGGCGCGTGCAGCTATCAAATGCTACTTCGTGTTGCTCACCCTTCCGAAAGTCAGCTGGGACTATATGATAAGAACGGGAGTTTTGTTTACTTGGATGAGTTTCTTTAGACTTTTCAAAGATAAAAGTAACAAATAGTAGACTGTATTTTTTAGTATGCTTATAATTATTATTTATACTCGTAATATACAACGTGGAAGGGTCCCGTAATAAATTGAACCACGGGCTATACTAGAAACTATAGTATAATGAAATTAAAATAACGGTCAAAAACAAAAAGGAAATTCGACAGTTTGATACAAATAGCCCAGGCCCACTTTTGTATGGAAGAGCCAATTTTTATTATTGTTCTTTGAATGTTATACTAATTTTTTACTAAACGAATTACCTAAATTAAAGTTTTTTGATAATTTTATGACTTACTAGCCGTACCCGCGGGCTTCGCTCCCGTGGGAATTTTGGGATAAAGATTATCCAATGTCCTTCCCCGAGTTTCAAACTATATCCATACCAAATTTCATCCAAATCAGTTCAGTAGTTTAGGCGTGAAGAGGTAACAAACAAACAAATATACAAATTCACTTTCGCATTTATAATATTAGTAGGATTCGCTCGAAGACATAAATTATTAACTTATAAAATAAGGAAATCAAAATTCATTAAACTATAGTGATTTGATTTATTAGGCGTAGGTATGACCCATCCTCGTTGTAAATTAATATAACGAGTACAAATGTATTTTTATTAAATCTTATAATAAAATCGTGAAAGCTTTTTTAAAATTCTATCTTTGACGTCTATAAGCATGGTATCTCAAAATGGTTTCTCCCTATGTCAGTAGCAACGTGACGTCACTGTAATGACGTCGGATTTTCCCGAGTTTTCTTTATCTCATTAAATCGTCAAGTGTGCGTGTTTTACGACAAACTGAGTGTGCTCTGTGCTCTCAGTTAAGAAAGCAAAGGTATTTTATTTTTATTTTAATTGAAACTTTTTTTTCACTTAGACATTGTTTAGTTCAAATTTCATTTCAATTGCTCACGAAGAATTGCTTTAGGTGCATTTAAGCCGTCGGTCGCTCTTGACTCTAGTCTGATTATGATTGTCTAAATCTATTGAAACTGTTCGGCCTCTCGAATATTCATTATGAATATTTCATACGGACAATATTCATAATGATTTTTTCTTAAGTTAGTTTTATAATATTATGTGTAAAATAGCTCAAAACAGGCCCAATAAACACCATCCAAAAGGCTAAATAATCTTTTTGAATTAGGTATATTATTTAGACGAAACAAGTTTATTTAGGAAAGTTTTTTTTAAAGATGTATTTTTATTGTACAAGCGATTACTGTAAGGCCTAAGTAAACTTCAAGACAAACGTAAGAAGCCCAAAGTCGAGAGGGTTGTGTTGTTTTATTACTGAGTTCCATCGATCACCTTCCGTCTCCGTGATCAGACTAACTAAAGTGCTTGTCAAGACAAATTAAACGAGTCCTTCTCAATGAGGTTATGTTGTTTCATAACTGGGTTCTGATAAATATCTCCCTGCTCCATCATCATCATCGTCATCAGGTCTTTTTGTCTCCACTGCAGGAGGTCGTGCTCCTGCAGTGGAGACTCTCTGTACTACCCGAGCCAAACTTGGCCAGAGCTGCCAGAGGTAGAGTAAGAACCAATAGTAATTATAAAACCATAGGTAGTACTAGGAAGAATATACCAACACCGGGTGCAGTTTTGATTGAGACAAGAAGAAAGAGTGTGTAGAACTGCAATAGATAGTCGTGCGAGTTATGGTCGGTAGCTCCGTGAATGGCACTGAGTAGGTGTGGCGGGCGAAGTGGAGAGCGGCGTGGAGAGTGGAGGGCCTACACTCTCCATGCTGGCCAGACAGGTTGGAGAGGTCTCATTGATGTTTATAACTTTTGTTTAGCTTGTATTCCCTAAGTCGCCTTCTACGACATCCACGGGAGGTATTGGAGTGGCCCTATTCTACTCTGCCGGAAACCACACGGCAAAGTTTCATCGTTGGCTCCATCATCAGAAAAGCTCATTCGTTCCAGAATATTGTATTGTGATGCGACTTCACAAGTATGAAAAATTTCAGCTCAGTCGGCTCAGGAAAACTGGTTAAAAATTAAATTTAAATTTGACCTAAACAAACATCATGCATACATACATACAAGATACATTGCAAGTTGAATAAAAGCTTGCAAAAAATACCTGTTTAACAAAACACTTAATGATTATTTTACTCAAAATTATAAACGCTTTTAGCCGTACCTACTTCAGTAAACTTTTGTGTGCCATGATGCCAAAAACTGCAATGTAAAACGTAGAGTGCTACGTTTTACAGTTTTTGTAATGCTCAGAAAGTAGTACAAGTGTTATTATACCTGTGATTGTAATTTATTAATTACACCGATCCACGCGAAGTCACGGATCAAAAACAATAAATGAAGACTTATTAAAATAATATTTAATAATCATAGCATGATGTAGTAAATTATTTTTACACTCGCACTCTAAAAGAACACCTAAGTATACATATATTTATGACCATAAAACATCCTTCATATGTATATATACATACTTAATCATACTATTTTGTCTTGTTATTACTTAAATATGCAGATACACTTTTTATTATTCATCCATACAATGTCCGTCCACATAAGACTTTGATATGCGATCGTAAATCAAAATTAAATGGTAATTTTATAGGAAAGCGATAAAGTCTTGATAAATATTCATTAAGTGTGATCGAATGCTCATTTTATTGTAGAAATGCGACGAAACTTCTTAAATATTTATTTCTAATTAATGTTAGACGCGCGACGGGTCTTTTTTAAAAAAAGTTTTGGTTAGAATAGAAAACAATGCTTCCATGTAACTGATTATAAAATATTCGTTAAAAAAAAAAGAGAAAAGTGTACTCTTCTTCTTCTTATCGTGTGTGTTAGTTTCTAACACTAGTGTCAGAGTTTTTAAACCGCCTTAAAGACCTTTGACATGGTTTTAGGTAACGACCAATGTCAAAGACAGTGACCGGGACCGACGGCTTAACGTGCCCTCCGAAGCACGGATCATCTTACTTATCAGACAATCAGGTGATCAGCCTGCAATGTCCTAAACAAACTAGGACAAGAACACAAGGTCGTTGCCCCCGCCGGGAATCGAACCCGCGACCTCCGGGTATGAGCCGAACGCTCTAACCACTACACGACGGAGGCAGTTAAACCGTGTACTGCCATATAAAATTGGGATTTGATGTATGATTTTTTTGGAAATATTAATAAAATTTTATACAAGCACCGCTATGTCGAGTTTTATTGCAGCTGAGTTCATTAATATTTCAACTTCCCACGTTGGTCCTTTCATACTCTCGGTGGCTCGAAGCAGCACTGGAGTTGAATAATTATCTTTGTGTCCGGTCCGGTCGCCGTCCGGCATCCGGCGGCTGCGGCCGGTCGCGCGGAAGACGCGAGCTCTTATCGAGCCGTACACTCGTCCCCCGCCCCCCTCCCGCGCGAATTTACAATGTACGAACCTCTCGCCTCCCCCCTCCGCGCCCGGGAGGCACTGAACATCCACTAATGCGCTGTAAAAGAACTTTGTAACGTCTGCATTAAAGTTGAAATTGGAACGGTTGGGTGCGGCTGTGTGCGTGAGATTTTCTCGCCTGGAAATTCTAATGCCGCGCGACTGCGATAAAAAATGAGGCTCGGGAAACGTGAATACATTAGTGAGCGAGAGGGCAGAGGCCCGCCTCTTGCGACGCCTCCTTCTATGTATTTTACACTACTTTATATTTTGATTCCGTCTGAAAAAGGGACGGCACGCGCTATGTACGCTTTTACGCCTGTTAAATATGTATCTAGAGACATATTGAAAACATTGTATGCATGCCTAATAAATTAAATTGGCTGGGGGACTCGTTCCGACGGTAATAGATGGTTAATAGAACGTGGGAATCTAACAGTTAATTTGTTCCAGCATAGGCGTTAGATAATTGCCGATAAAAACGCGCGATAGAACAGAAAGGGTTGTTTTATGCGGCGCCACGCGCGCGGCCTTTTCTCGGTTTCAGTTTGGAGAACGCGTCCTTAGGCCCGTTTTCTCGATAACAAGGGATTAAGTAGGTACATGTTGTCACAGTATGCTTAAGAAAGGTTTTCCTTAAGAAGGAATTTGATTACCAATACATGGGTAATTGGGTATCTTAATTTTTTTTTTTTTATCTACATTATACACGGCCTCTGTGACCTAGTGGTCTTCATGCCACGCTATCACACCGGAGGTCCCGGGTTCGATCCCCGGTCAGGTCAAGATGGAAAATTGGAAAATTACTTTTTCAGATTGACCAGGGTCCAGGTCTTGACATGTTGTGACATGTGTGTAATAAGTCGAACCACGGTCTCTACTAGATAAGTATAATGTAATTAAAATACTTAACAGTAAAAAAAAACGGGTTGCACTCTGGGAGTGCCGGCAGAAGTGAAAACTTGAATATTAACGTTGTGCATTTTTGATATTTTGGAATGGTTAGGGAATAATTTTGCACGAATTGCTTTAATTATCAGTATAAAAGTACTCTCATTTATGTGGTAGAATACAATATTTATTTATTGGGCTATCGTACACAAACATGACATTTTATTAGCACGCTGTAACATAAACACACACGAACATTCGCGCAAGCGCCTTGCGCCGTCTTACGAATTTTCGATCAGGGTCACGTGTCCTGACGTCAGTTTTAGATTTTTTACCCATTCCAAAAAAAGTGCACAACGCCGCTAAAGAAGTTTTCACTTCAAAAAAACTGGCATTTCCATACGAAAGTCTACAAATGTAATTCAGCCGGACAATTCGTATGAAAATGTTTTTTTTTTAATATTTTCAGTTCTTTAAATTTAATCATACTAAGTTATCTAGAAGAGCCGGTACCGTGGTTCGAATGATTACGCACATGTCACAACGTGTAAACTTTCTATGGCATTCTTACAGTTTTACAAAGAGCTGCTTTCAGTAAGGCGAGTTTATGTTTCCTTTCTCTTGCATAACGTCTTTATTCCTAATGGACCAAAATTCCTAATTCCTTACAGAGCATTTCTGGCAATTTCCGGCAACACACCGGTAAAATCGTGACGAAAACCAAAAAAATACCCGAACAGCATATTATTAGATGTCGACTTGATTTGGTCAGATATGTCTTAAACCTAGTAACAAAGTTAGACTGATAATACGACGGAAGTTTATAATTTTTTAAAATATGTTTAACTTTTTTTTATTATTAACCTATCTGAGTATGTGGCCCTATTGCATGCATAGGCGTTAGATAAATTATAGATCAATTAATTGGTTCCGGCTCCTCTGCTTGTTAGACGCTGTAAAAACGCAATAGAGCGACAAAGGGTTGCGTTTTTTGCGGCGACACGCGCCCAGCGCTCGGCCGTCTAACGCCGGCGCAGGCGCCGGCGCAGGCGCCGGTGCCTACACCTGCTGCAGAGGGCTCACTCAAAGGGCCCTCAAGTCACATTCATCTAACGCCAGCTCATTCACAGACACGCGATTGAGCTGTGTTATTTTTTATTAGCTCAAGAAAAGGGTTAGATATATTTGACGTATAGGAAGTAAGTACTTTTTTGCTCGATTTTCACGCGTAGAAACGCTTGAAAATAAGTTTTAAACGGCTGAATCCATTTTTGTCAAACATAGCTCAGAACCATCACAAGGGAACTTGCTTTCACGTAAAATCTACATCGAAATCGGTCCAACCGTTCGCGAGCTACGATGACAGACAAACACACAGACAGACAGACCGATAGATAGACAGACATTAAGGTAAAACTTATAATATCCCTCTTTTTTAGTGGGGGGTTAAAAGGCTTCTCACGAATCAGTCGGTGGGGTTATGTTGTTTTATCCCCGAAATGCCATGACCAGCTTCCAGCTCAATTATCAGATCAGCTCCGTGTCTCCATAATGTTGCATCATCACGCAATATACGTATGCGTGCAAAATTTCAACTCAATACGAAAGTGGGTCAAAATTTAACTTGCAACATTTGATTACACACAGACAGACAAGCAAAGGAACAAGTGAAGCTAAATTCAATCTTGTAAAAAAATGACCTTTTACCAAGCTTCCCTTAAGGTGGGAGGACTAGTGCATCTACTACAATAATCAATATTAATCTCCTTGAGGTTAAACTGTTTTTAAACAGATTTCGCTGTTAGAAGTTTGACATTGCTTCAACTCCAGCAAACCCAATAACATCTTAAAGTGGAAGTATCGACTGGGACCGTAAAGAAGTTTCACAGATGGCGTCGCCCGCCGGGCTCGAGACAGATTTAGTTTTTGTCAACGTCCATACTAACTTACTTGTAAATAGAACTCAGTATTTGTATGGACTCATAAGCAACGTTTTACTACAAAAATTTAAATTTCAGTATACTTACTTTTTACAATTTTTTTTTTTTTGTCAATGTCAAAATCAGTTTTTTTGTATTGTTTTTAGACAAGTTTAAAAATTAATATCTAAATTACAATCTAAATTAAAAAACTAAATTAAAAATCTAAATCTTGATCATGTGGCATGGTGCCAAGAACACTGGCTGCATTCCCGCGCTGAATAGCTACTGCAATCCTCTGCGCGAGATATGAGCCAGCCCTCTTGTCACCAGCGGCGTCGACAAGCCGAGGGGTTATTTTTTTAATAACCATTTTAGTACTTGGACCCCACGGACCAAGAGTTTCGACGCCAAGCGGAACAAAAATATATTCATTAGATAAAGAGGAATATAGTATAGTGTGGGAATTAGTAATTTTATGTTGTCCTCTACGCAATGTTGATTTAGCATTTTTATTCTCACACTAGCTGAAGCCCGCGACTTCGTTCGCGTGGACTTTATGTCCCTGGAAAATGCTCATCAGGCTGAACAACTTTTACTAAGGCGGCATTTTTATATCTCTTATAGTTTAGCTGGACCATTATGGTTCTGCATCAGGCGTTCCATTTTCCAAAATCATTTATACCCTATATGTTGCCCAGGCTTAATAGCTATATAACAAAAAAAGTTTCATTCGAATCCGTCCAGCATTTCCGGAGATTAGCGTGTACAAACAGACAAACAGACAAACAGACATACAGACAAACAGACAAACAGACAGAATTTTTTTTTAAATTCTTACTCTATTACTACGTCTCCATCGCCCCCAATTTTTTTTTGGAAATATATTTAATGTACAGACACACTTTTTTTACTGTTTTATTATATGTATATAGATAGATATGTATAGATCTTCAAAATTTCAAAGCTGTTATTAAAAATAAAATGTACAAGCCAGTCTGCCTGATACCACGAAAAATGTAACTCTTATTGGAAACGTTAGAAGAAACAAAATAAAGTTTCGTACTAAGCTCCGTTTACTTACACAATAAATTAATAATGTTTTCACGAATATAAAATAGGTAATGTGTTGTTTTTCATAACTTTTAAGATACTCGTCAATATGTCTATATAATAATTCTGTAGTTCTTGTAAATATGCTTTATCAAAATCTAATTTTGAATATAATTTTTAACTATGGACCAATCAATATATTTGCCAAATATTTAAAAAATTATGAGTAGTTTTAGAATTCGTACTTACTGCTTTTTGTTCCTTTCGCAGCGCCGGCCAAATATTTTAAAAATATATACTTTGTAGTTTACTTAGAATTCAAAAATTTTTTTTCCTTTCCCAGCGCCGGCAAGAATCGTCATCATGGCTGGTGTACCCGGAGACGCGGCTGCGGCAGCTGCTGCGGCGCGCCTGCCCGCTGCGGCCCGCCGCACGGCCCGCGCGGCCCAGCGTCATCACTGGTGAGCTAGTAGCTATATATATTTATTTATATAAACATGTATATTTGTATACAATGTCCTTTTTAATTAAATACAAATATTTTAAGGGGTGATTCAGTCAATCATTTTGAATAACTTTTCCCAATGAATGTATTACGAAATACGAAAAAAGCATTTTAGGTTTTCATACAAATCGACGTAGTCACGTGATCATTACTATGGAAAATGAATTTTTTTTCGTGTTTCTATTTACATTTGTAGAGAATAGTTGTTCAAAATGATGGACTGAATCACCCCTTACAATATTTGTACTTAATTAAAAAGGACATTGTATATCTAGGTCTTTTCATACATTATGTATGTGTAAGTATATTTATTAATTGTACCCACAGTTATTATTTTCCTTCTCCCTTGCCTATAACTTTGCACCTCAACTGTTTTCGTCAAACATCTCCAAGTATCGCGGTTGCGTGGAAGATATTGCAGTTGCGATAAGGCCGCCTTTTGACATCTGTTTTATGTGTCTATTACTCTGTTACTTTATGTTTTGGTGCAATAAAGATTGTAACTAACTAACTCGCCTGCTTCGTAGCCCACGACGCGCTTGCCAGTTTTTTATTCTCTTAAAATGATGTCCATGTCAACGGTCAACCAAGATGGCCGAAGATCGGGCCAAGTGCAAAAGAAAGAGAGAAAGAGCACGACCCTCTCTGTTACCAGAGCCATACTTTTGTATGACGTGTAAATACTTTTTATGAATAAATATGATTATGATTACTTAGCCATATCAGCCAGAGGACTTTGGCCTAAGCTTTTCTTGTTGACCAGATGGGTTGGAGAGGTCTCATGATGTTTATAGCTTTGTTTAGCTTGTATTTCCTAAGTCGCTTTCTACGACATCCACGGGAGGACTTGGAGTGGCCCCTATTCTACTCTAGGTAGTCAATGGAAAGTTTTTCCATTCCACTATCAAGTTAATTCATTTTTTTTAAGTTTTCATTTTTAACATCGCAAATGGCTATTAAGATCACGACAGGGGAGGTGCATCAAAGTCCCATAATTCGATAAGCCAGCGTCATAGCTGCTTGCACCTGGCTGTCAGTTCCGTGATCTACGGATTACTCCCGCATGCCCATACTTTACGATTGTTTTTTTAGAAATTCATAAATCGTAGATAAAGGCGGTAGCGTGTTCTAGGAAGTAAATTGAGAGCAAATGACTTTAAAATATTTCTCTCTCTGATATTTTCACCTGGAAAGTTAATGTAGAAAATTAAACAGTTGTCAAACTAGTGTCCCTATTACTGCAGTTTTAGAATGTATTCATTTCAAACTGCATACCCGCTGCATTCAGTTTGATTAAATAAATGCAGCGTATTTTAAAGTTTAAATGCTTAGGCAACATAGATGTTGTGTGGCCATAGGTAAGGGCAGCAATTGCCGCAGGGACGAGGTCTTTTTTTGACTGTCGCTTCATGTCGTGTGGCTTTCGGAGCGAAGCTTCTGAATCTATCTCTTTCTCTTAATTAATAGCTTACACTGTTGTCAAAGTTTTTAAGGCATCTGCATGACGTAGCTCAATGACTGGCATCTAATGACAACAGTCATTACTATACGATAGTAAGATAGTGTGCAAGTTTAATCATGCTGTTTTCTTTTACCGGAAGCAAGTTGTAGCACTTGAAAATTACCGTAAGTACAAACTAAGAAATACAAGTCGTGCCCACTGAGAATCGAACTCCTCACATGAACAGCCAGAGCCTGAACTGCTAGCCCCCACTGCTTCTAAATCTGAGACCAGCATGTAAGTACCGCACCCGGGGCCCAACCGAGACATATCGCTCATAAATCCATCACCGCTGGCACTCGGTTTATGACAGCTGCGCGCGCGCAGAGACACTTGTATCCATTTGCCGTAAAAGGCTAAAGAACATAATTATTGAAATCGAGCCGCGATCCACCGATAACATATATAAATTCTAACAAACAAAAAACAAAATATACTAAAATTAATCTGTCATAGGTAAATAAAAACAGATTTGTCCCTGACACTACAGCAAAATACAACACAACAACTTATATTGCACCTACACATAATTATGAAGTTCGCAGATAGGGGTCCAATTTTTTAAATTGTTTTTATTGCACTTAAAATCTTAAGATTAATACTGTACTGCCAGTGAAAAGGGATCTAAGTCAAAAAATGTGGTTATGAGAAAATCGAGTTCAAAGTTTCAAAAAATTCCTGCACGTTCTATACATCAGCTAGAAAATTTTTGATTAGTGATATTGATAGATAATTCAAAATAAAAGAAGTCTCTATGACTAAAACAATTTAAAATAAATTGATATTAGAGATAATCGAAAAAAATTACAAGTTATATCACTTGACACGAAAAAATATTCGTGTAAAATGCTATAAAATGACATGCAACTATTTACACATTTTGTATTTCGTTGGTGTCAAATGATACATCATCTTTATTTTTATAGTGTTTTGAAGTGTATAAGAAGATAATCAGGAAGTCCCAAAACAAAATTTACTTGTTTCATGATCAGCTATTTTTACGTCAATTTTATTTTGTCCAAAAGTCATAAAAATATTACTTACATCAGTTTACACATTTTAGTATACCTTAATATTTTTGTGTATTGTGATATATATCAGATATTTAAGCGATCTAACTATGAAATGTTAAGGTGTAAAATGATATAAGTATAAACATATTATTATGTAAAAGTAATGCCTGTGATACAGGGTCCAACCGACGTCTACCTTAAGGTATTCGAATCCCAAGCAAACCTTACCTATATCTCTGGTGCATCCTGATAAGCAAAATGGACGTGGTTGTGGTGATATCAACTCGCGCGCGGAGGGATCTGGTCGAAGTCTTTCCACTCTTGATTACTAAATTAGTTGCAAACAATTGGCCAAGTACGTGTCTGGCTACGCGCAGTGTAGTGTTCCGTAGTTACGAATGACATTCACGCGACTAAAATGTCTAAAAAACTAACTATCTATTGAATTTGTATACAATGTTCCTTTTTGAGTACATTTATAAGTTGGTAACCTATAACTTTTTGATTTGTAAACCCTACTAAGCTTTCATTGAAAAAACACTTTACAAGCTTTAATTTTACCACTTTTTCATACTCATGCCGAATTACAGCTTACTAGTCCTTGTAGTCTCTGAGTAGAACCGCGGATTAGCAGACAGAATTTGTTTACTATGGAAGCCTAAAAAGTTCCTAAGTTCCCCTCCAGAATAGAGAATGGACCAAGACGACCAGAGGTCAGAAGAGCTCAGAATTCCCGAGCAAAACTGTCTAATAACTAATCGTTAATTGTCCACACCAGATACAAATCTGCTAAATATATGAATTCATGACATTTTAATGTGCATATGCTAAGAATAGAAAAAAGATTTTGCAGAGATAGAAGATTTTTTGCGTTTAGCAGAAGTAAGCAAGACAGGGGAATAGACTGAGGGAAAAGAAGATAGAATATTTATTTTACAACAAGGAGAATACGGGAAAGACCCCGTGTGACTCCGGGTTAGAACAGGACCACTCCACCTCTTCCTGTGGATGTTGTACTAGGCATCGTAATTCGTAAAAGAAATAAAGAAAAAATAGCAATAAAAGCACGACCTTTGTAACACGAATTACAATAGCATTCTCAAGGAGTTGACGTTTGGCAAGCAGCTGGTTGTAAAATAAAGCAAAATTCATAAAAAATTAAAACAGACTCCACAGCATTAGAGCTGATGATGCAACTAGTATGCTGAGATGAAATGGAGTGAGAGGGAAAAAGGAAAATATGAGGTAGAATTTATCGTCGCTAATAAAAATTATTAAAAATATAACACAATTGAATTTATAGACTCGAAAAAGAATTGCAGTGTGTTGGTAAATAATGACCAGACATAATAGTGATATAGGTAACCAACAACAACTAACCATCTTATTAACAAAGCTAACTTACGATGATCATCAAAATACATGGATATCTATTATTAATTTTAAACAAATTTAAAGGATCAAAGATATTAGGGACACGAAAATAAAATAAGTATAAAAATGTCCATATCACGTGTTGCTTGTAACTTATTATAATCATGTTTTATACAAATAGCCTAGGTGATGATGATGATAATGATGATAAATGTTAGTTTTTTTCAATTTGTAAAAATAGACACACCAGTTACACTGACAACTGGAACAAATTCAAACTGTGTTTATGGATTTGTATTGGTAGATATATATAATGCATTATATTTTAAACATATTTTTTAATAAATACCTAATTGGAATATATACTTATCATCAGTTTTTTTAATGTTCAAATAATGTCTTTATTTACTAACGTTACAATCATCAGCATTTTTTTACTTCGCTGTCCGTAAATAAAGAATAATAGTAATACCATAGATTTGTTCATATAGTTATGACTGATGGAACATTTAGGTTGTTAAAATCAATTTATATATAGGTATTACATTTCGAGCATTTTGAAGTTTATACATATAATAAGACAGTAAAAAAAGTATGTCTGTACATTAAAAATATTTCCAAAAAAAATATTGGGGGCGATGGAGACATATAAATAGGTATATTATTACTCTGTGGTAATAGAGAAAGAATTTTAAAAAAAATGTCTATCTGTTTGTCCGTGTGTCTGTTGGTACACGCTAATCTCCGGAAATACTGGACGGATTCGAATGTAACCCTTTTTTTGTTATATAGCTGTTAAGCCTGAGCAACATATAAGGTATAAATGATTTTAAAAAATGGAACACCTGATGTAGAACTATAATGGTCCAGCTAAACTATAAGAAATATATATAATAGACTGATGAGCATTTTCCAGAGATATAAAGTCCACGCGAACGAAATCGCGGACTTCGGCTAGTCAATATTAAAGATTTTGTTTGCATTATTTTCGTAAAATTATTTGTTTTGGTAAGAAATTAGATATATAGTACCTAGGTGACTGAGCTTTGCTCGGGTATTACTATTTCTTGTAGTATTTCAGATAAATATACTCGTAAGTAGATAGATACTTATTTTATAACTAAACTGATGGTAAAACACTTACATATTTTCGCTAACTTATATTATTATACACCATCTAGCAAATTTAGTAACTCTTGAACTTGTAATATGTATTTGATTCAATTCAACTTATATCAATTTCCACAATAATTAAAGCTGTTATTATGACTAGTGTCAATTGATTTATATAAAGTTGTATCACTAAACACCTATTTTGTCTTACTTATGTCGAAAGTTGAGTGTTTCTACTACAGATGAAGCCTTTTTCACCAAGGAATCCTACAAACATTTTACGTGTTTATAGTAATAAGCAAACTTAAATCAATATGTACGAATATCGACGTTTTAATTTTCCGTTGTGTAATGTGTGATAACTAAAGTTAAATTAATTTACACTTTTAAAACTGAAAAAATACTTCGGTTCATTTTGTTGTAAACGCATTTGTATTATAATACACAAAAATAAATTAACGAAACCCTGAAAAACACCTACTTAGATTACTGTGCACCAACGCTAACTTTGGCATTTTAAGCCTTAGGACTATGGGAATAAGACAGAAAAATAGCAAATTTTTTTCTGATTCAGAATATGCAAAGATCTCAAAAGCGATCTAACTCGACTTAGATCCCTTTTCACTGGCAGTACAGAATAGTACAAAACGTACAATTTAATTTACAATTTTTTTTTATTTCATTGGTTTATGTACACTTGGAAATTTACAAATACATAAAACCGTATAAAAGTAAACATAGTAAATAGGTGCTACTTATTTCTAAATAATAAGTTCCTACATTATGTAAAGGACATCACACAAAGTAAGGTGGCCTAACCGCCGGAACTATATCTTACAAGCAGCTAACCAACATAATAAAATAGGTAATATCCTGAAAGTACTGACCAAAATACGAGTCAATTTTCAGTTGTCAGGATACATGTTTAAATTACAGAATGCAATTTTATATTTTTTTATGTAATAACATGTATCGATAAAGAAATGAAAATAGTTATGTAAAATATTTCATTGAAATTTTTTAAAGGTTATTTTGAATTATGTTACCTTTCGAAATGAATTTTTCTTTATAGCATAAGTTTAAAGCGGCTACTTGTAAGCCGATTAATTGACGCCTCCTTTAAGGCTTATCTCGTTTATTTATACGGTCCACGTCAACGCTGGTTGTTCGGAGATACGCTAATGGCATTAAATGGCAACTCATCCGAGAAATCCTTCAAGTCTGGGAGGAAAAGAAAACTTTGAATATACTATCTCACTTACATAGGCTGTGTGATTTCCAGCAGAGTAGAATAGGGCCACTCCATGTCCTCCCGTGGACGACTTAGGAAATATAAGATATACAAAGCTTACAGACCTCTCCAACCTGTCTAGTCAGCGAGTAGAGTGTAGGCCAATTCCTCTGGCTGCTCTGGGCAAGTATGGCTCTGGTAGTACAAAAGTGGTCGTTCCTCTACAGTGGAGACAAAAAGACCTGATGACGATGATGATGAATCGAGAAATAAGCGAGAAAACGAATCATGTTATTTTTTATTTATTTATTTTACTAAGCAAACACAACAGTTAACAATCACACACAATTTATTACAAAATGTATAGGTACTAGTCTAGATCGCTAACCAAAACCGTGATGAATTACATGTTTATCTGCAAAGATTATGTTATTATTAGACATTAATTAAAGACGTGATTATATCTAAAATAAATGTACTCGTAGTTATTACTACTTACACTAATAAATATTGTTGTAAATAATATTGTCAACTAACTTGATGTAAATCTAATTTAGCTGGGACTAGCCGGCATTTCCGACCAGACCACTATTAGTGTATATCATTCAAAGTACAGTTACTTCAAATTTATCTATACCTACTTTGATTGAATCCTTGACTAACTAAAAGAAGGAACTTATCAGAGGATACGTTTTACTATTTTTTTAAATATTTACTGCGTTTGGACTCAAAAAGGTCTAAACTATTAATGTGATCTGACTCTATGATATCATTATACAACCTATTAGTTGATGCTTCATCACGCTGCAAATGACCCCTAGACTTATTCATTCTTTCTACCCCGTTAGGGATTATAAATATGTATAAAAATATATTTATATTCCTTCAATGCCATTTCGATAAAAAATAAAATCTGCTTCTCTTCTTGCGCAGGTCGTAAAACCGATCAAGGGAATGGACGGACGTATAGATAATAAAATAGGCGATTCAAATTTGGAATATTTGTTGGAAAATTGCTTCGAAAGAAGCTGCTTACAGAATCTTCATCAAAATTTACTTTGTAACTTATCTGTTCTTCAATTATTTATAACAATAATCAAGCGTGTTATTTTATTGTCGCGTAGCATGATAAGTGATAATGACAATGTCAAATTGTCAACGTCACAAATTCAAACTACGAGAATTCATCTAAAGGGAAATTTCGTCACTCACGTCAGCACACGATTGGCCTAGCGGTCTTGGTGTTGTACTGTGAATCCATAGACCCCAGGTTCAAATCACAGTCACGAATAGTGTTTTTGAAGTTTTGTAAGAAGTTTCTAGATAACTCTAGATTAAATTGGAATGAAAATACGGGCCAGAAATAAAAGAAGACAAAAGAAAATTTATGACTTAAGTTTAGAACTTTGATGCGATATTGTTCGCATCCGGGGGTATATAAGCAGAACAAGGCGCGGCCTACGCCAGTTTTAGTTTGAAAGTAAAATCCAAAGAAGGAAGAAGGAAGAAGAAAAAGGAAGAAAAGTAAAAGTGGAAGTAGTGAGTAAAAAGTAAAGTGTAATAGTGAGTGAAGTGAAGTGTTCAGTGCAGTAAATACGCGCGAGTGACGTTTCCGCGCGTGACAGTGCAGTGACGTTTACGCGTGTGACAGTGCAGTGACATTACCGCGCGTGACAGTGCAGTGACGTTTCCACGCGCAAGACAGTGCAGTGACGTTTCCGTGTGTGTGACAGTACAGTGACATTCCCGCATACGTACCTGTGACAACTGTGAGTACCCTAGAGTTGTAAATAAAGGCACTATTCCATAGGATTGGTGTTTCCTTTCCTATCCCCTACCCACTCTCGTGACATTATATTAGGTAACTTTTAATGAATTATTAATGCATCTGTAGCTGTTACCCTTCAGGCCTATTTCTAAATTATTTGCCAACGGTCACCGCCAGTTGTTCGCCGATAAGATAATGGACAACCGATGGTCTCCAACTATTCATGTCCATCTGACTATGTGACGAAGATCTAGGTATATCTGTCGCTAGAAGAGACTCGACAGATAAATTTATTTCTTTTTCATACCACGAATAAAGGGATAAAAAAGTCGTTAAAAAGAAAATTTATTTTATTTATCACATTCACGACATAATAATAATGACACTTTGTTAACCATTTATTACGTTGAATAACTTAATATTGCAGTTTAAGAGTTTCAAAGGCTCTAAAATTGTTTCAGTACAATAACAAAACTTAAAACGACACAACAATGTGGTGTGTTAATTATATTTAATGAAAAACCATTGTTTTCCCTCGGGAAAACAATTGCACTAAAAGTAAATTAATTGTAAATTAGAAACATCATTTGGCATATGATTAATAAAACGGCAACTTGCGGTTGCTCATTGTGGAGACACAAAACGTGTCAATTACTTAACACTAAGACATACTGTCAGGTACTTAGGTACATGTCTACATTATATCATTAAGTATGTGGCCTGTCTTATTTCTTTGGGTTATAAATAAAAGAGAATGTCTAAAGTTGTGTGTTGAATTGTCGAGTGTTAGGATGTATTATTTAGGTCTGTTGATTTAATTTGTTTTCAGTCAATCATTGTACTTAAGCGTTACATATGTTTTTTTTTTTGATTTGTAATAAAATAAGTAATATTTTAGGTAATCAAAATAAAATATATTGTCTATACTTAGACCTTTTAGACTATAAAAAGTGGTGCTAAGAAAAATTAATTTTTGTTTAGGTAAGTTGGCACAAAAAAAAACATTATAAATTTTTTAATTTTTTATGTCATATGGGACACTTAATAAAACCAACGAGCAGGTCGGTGGCCCGCGGGAGTGCACATTAATAGCGTTTTCGCAAGTAAAGCGACACCTTGCTTGGTCGGCACTTGGATCCACAAGTGGTATAAAAATTTCTTGAACACCTCCGAGCTTCGGAAAGCACGTATAAGCCGTTGGTCCCGGCTATCATCATAAAGCAATCGTCAAGCTATGTCAGATGCCTTTAGGCATCTCGAAAAATCTATCACTAGTGTTTGCGACTTGTACACACGAAAAGCAAGCAAACAATAAAAGCAAAAATAAAATAAATACCCCAAATTCTTTTTAGCATATCCAGTTCTCTACATCTGTGTAATTAGATTTCGTTATAAGCAGAACCCAATAAATCTGCATGCTGTGGCGGTGGGGGTGCGCGGGGGTGCGGAGGGGTGCGGGGCGCGGCCAGGTGCGGGGGTGGCAGATGTCGCCTGACGTCACCGCGTGACCCATATCTCACTATTGTGCGAGTGGTCCGGGAGCTGCCGACGGATCGACACATTTTTATAATAAAATACTTTGGTGTAATCTTAAACCTTGCCCGTCTTAGTTTAAAACAAAGACTGGCACCCTGAGACTTTGTTTGAACCAATATTTACCCGAATCAAGTTTACATTGAAGTATGCAAAACATATTAGTAGATATCAACTTCTTTTGGGTGGATAATTAATTCAATAAATCAAAGGATTTTGTTTGTTGATTTTCGTGGGTGTAAGTGGCACATAATAGTGCCAGATTCAAGCTCTAACGTAGTTTGATGACTGCCATACAATATATTATTATCATCATTGTACTGTATGGCAGTCGTCAAGCCGGGACCTACAGTTTAGCGTACCACTTGTGGTACTATCTAACTGCGGATTTCGTCCTTGTCACCTTTACCTTTAGGCCTTTATCCACTGCAGGAGCACGACCCTCAGGACTTGGCCTACACTCTACTCGCTGGCCAGACGGATTGGAGAGGTCTCATTGATGTTTATAAGCTTTGTTTAGCTTGTAATTCCTAAGTGGCCTTCTACGACATCCACGGGAAGACTTGGAGTGATCCTATTCTACTCTGCCGGATACCACACAGCATACGGCTTGTCACCTTGTCTGAGGTTTTTTTATTCAACCAGGCTATTTTTCCAACAGCTGGGCAAAGGTCTTTGCCTTTTTTTTTTCCACCGATCCCCATTTATAGCAGCCACGTTAATACTGTTGTGCCAACAAATCAGTCGGCAGCTCCCTATCTACCAAGTATTGGGGTTTATAATGACACAGCGTTTAGCGCACGGGTCAAGCGACACTCACGGGACAAAGGAGATGATGGGGCCACGCTTTGCAGGAGTGTGCCTAATACTTATTATTATGTGTCTTTGCTGGCACAAAACCTTTTAAATTCGGAAGTATTATAAACTATAAACTTCACGTTTATGATCACGCTAACTGTTACCCGCAGCGTTGCCCGCGTGGTGAAAAATAATAACAGGCGAAGTGCCAGTTTCGTACCATTATTTATAAAAAATCACGTTTGTTGTAAGGGATATACTTAAATATTTATTTAATCTGTATTTTAGTATTTCTTGTTATAGCAGCAAAAGAAATATGTCTTCTGTAAAAATTTTAAATGTCTAGCTGTCACGGTTCATGAGATACAGCCTGGAGACAGACAGACAGACGAAGGGACAGGCAGTGGAGTTTTAGTAATAGGGTCCCGTTTTTACCCTTTGGGTATGGAACCCTTAATAGTAAAGTATGCAGATTGTGATAAGTTCTACGAGTAAAAATATGCATAGTGTTAAAATTGGGAACTTTTCTATGGGTATTATCAAACATAAGAATTTTTTGTTACTTAAGAAGATAAAACGTCTAAAAATAATATCATTTGTCGTTGATCATGTCCATCCTCAAAGTGATTTTACATTTATTATAGCAGAAAAACTGATATTAAGAGCGCTATTTGACTCCAACAAAAATGACCCAAAGAAATTTTTTGAGTTGTTGAAAAGTAGAAAGCTACAAATGAAAAAGAAGTTCTTATCTTAACTTACTGCTGGCTGTACTTTGAATTAATACTATGTAATATCAAAATACCTCTGTCGTTTACTTTAGACTCTGTGAAAGATCAGACCATCAACCAAGTACCATTTTAGTCAAAAGTAATATGACGGACGTATTTTGATATTACATGAAAAATTTTAAGTACAGCCACAGTAAGTTAAAGTAAGAAGTTTGTTCTTTACAATATTTTTTCTACTCCTGTACTGTTATCTGTCTTTTAAATGGTTCTGAACACTATTATAAGAACATTGATAATATAATTGCAGAAAAAAGTCTATACTCTATGCCTCATAATAGCACATGTGTCGTTATTTCACTAAAACGATACGCCTAGCCATAGACCAAGAACATTTTTTTCTATAGATTTACCATACTGCCAACATAAGAAAAAAATGTTTTTTAACATAGTCACTAAAAAGACGTCAATTAAAAAAAAAGTTTACCATAGATACCATAAAGATCAGTACTTGTATATTTTAAATCTGATTTACCAAACATATGTACGTGAAACATTTTTATATTTTCTTTGTTTGTTTTTGTATTTTATTTAGTAAATATAGTCGTAGAAAAAATATTGTATGCAACGTTGTATAATTATTTTTTGACCGTTATTATACAACTGTTGCATAAAATACTATATTATTGTTTTATAATAAACTTAAAGAAGATAGATAAAACGCAAGGTTGTACGCAAGGATATTGAACAGTTGATCCTGTTTTATCTCAGCTCTGTCTCTTCATGTCGACTCCGTGGCGTAATGGTCAACACGCTAGACCGCCATTCCGGAGGTCCTGGGTTCGATCCCCAGCAAGGGCAACTTGGAAAACGGCCTTTTTCAAATTGTCCTGGGTCTTGGATGTTTATCTATATATGTATTTGTTATAAAATATAGTATCGTTGAGTTAGTATCCCAAAACACAAGTCTCGAACTTACTTTGGGGCTAGCTTGATCAGTGTAATTTGTCCCTATATATTTATTATTTATTTATTATTATTATTTATTATGTCGATGTCTGTCATTATGCCGAAAGCAATGAAAATTCATTCATCATTACACACCGACGGTTTTCATCAGGATTAATGATTCGATGTGGTCTTGCATTTTAATCTCCATTACACCAATATTTCTTTACTTTATACACATTTCTCTATTTCTTATATTGCAGGTTTCTTTATACGTATAAATTATACAAGTATTTTGTGTTAGTGTTCAGAAAATAACTATCATCATCATCCTCATCATCATCATCCCCAGGTCTTTTTGTCTCCACTGCAGGAGCATGACGCTCTCTGAACTACCACTATTAGTATGGCTTTGGTAGTTCAAAAAATAAAAACTACTTAAATGATGACAAGAAATAATACAGTTATTGTCATCATTTAAGTAGTAATGAACAAGTGTCCAAACACAAAAATAGCTGCCGTAGCCTATTTATAGACGTGAAACACTGCTTTAAACGGAACTGTGGCTATTTAAGTAAATACGATAGATGGCCAGAAGACAACTTTTAATAAAAAAATATAAGCGTAAGTTACTAAGAAAAGAAAATTTTATTTATTGTTTTGTATACTTAGCATTACAATGCTTATAGTATTAAACATTGTTATTAGTATTAAGACAGGTCAATTCGTCGGATCCATTTTATATGAAAAAAATCTATAAGTAGAGACAGATTTTCCATTTGTTAATACCGAAATGATTTTCTTTTCTTCCCATTTCATTCAAAACTGCATATTTACTGAAATATGTTTTTGATGTGAAAATCTTGAACTAAATTATAAAAATACTAGTATATTTTTAACATTAATTGGGTCGTTAAATGAAAAGATTTTAACGCCGCATTTTGCATTCAATGTCTTAAATTTTAAACTTGAACTAATTTCTGGTTTAAACTAGGTCCTGAAGATAGACGGCATTTTTTAAAACAACGAATAATTTTAGGACTTGCTTCAAACCATTATTCACCCAAATGATGTGATAGAGACAAAACTGAATAAATATTGTGAAAATATTCCTGGCGAATAATGGTTTACTTAAACTGAAACTAGTCCGCGTTTTACAATAGTAGTGCCTGCCTCCGTGGTGTAGTGGTTAGAGCGTTTGGCTCATACCCGGAGGTCGCGGGTTCAATTCCCGGCGGGGGCAACGACTTTGTGTTGTTGTCCTAGTTTGGTTAGGACATTGTAGGCTGATTACCTGATTGTCTGATAAGTAAGATGATTCGTGCTTCGGAGGGCACGTTAAGCCGTCGGTCCCGGTCACTGTCTTTGACATTGGTCGTTACCTTAAACCATGTCAGAGGCCTTTAAGGCGGTTTAAAAACTCTGACACTAGTGTTAGTCACTAACACACACGATAAGAAGAAGAATAGTACGGATAATGTCACAATTTTTAATCGGTATTGCAAATGTGCATATCACAGATCTAGATATCTATAGTCCAAATTGTATTTTCCAAATTAAAGCTTTTTACGCTTATGCTAACTAGCATAAGCGTAAAAAGCTTTAATTTTAAGCTCTACCTTCGTCATCTAACATTTTTCAAGATTATTTAATCGCACGTCCTCATGTTTTCAAGAACGAAGAACATGTTCTTTTTAATTACCTTTACGAACTAAGTATACGAATAAATTATATAAATATGATAGGTAATTATGGTATTCTATTCAGTGCAATGTATACTTTTGTCTATCTCATAAATATGTGACTGACCGATGTCAATACCGACATCAAAGAAAGCAAATGCAAAGAAATGTTTATATTTAGCAGGTCCGGTCCGGCGGCGGTGGAGAGATGACTAATTAGCGGATGAGCGGAGGTTCAAGTTCAGGGCTGCGGTCGACGACCCCGCCCTAACTCGCCGCGTGACGTCACCAACATACACGTGCTGCCAAAAGGCCAAAACACGCGCACGTCTGTGCCGACTACTGCACAATTTTACAAAAGTACGAAATGCGTCATTTCGTACCCAAGTTTAAAATACAACGAATTTTTATAGTCTCTCCTGTTATATTAAATCTTTCATAGAGCTCTTAAGTGTTGTTTAAAGACAAATACCAAGAAAAATGAGCAAATGTTTCCGCAGGACAGTCGGGTCCGAGCTGCACTAATCTTAAAATCCTCGCGTCCCGTCCGTCTGTAGATATGTAAAATGCTTCGCGTAGGAAAATCCATAACGCCACGCGGAAAACCCTTTTAATATACGGCACGTAAATAGTAGAGGTGCGGGGGCGGGGAGAAAAGCGGCGTCCGGATTGGTCGGCGAGACCGCCCCGCCCCGCGAAAAAAACCTTTGAAAAAAGCGGCGATAGCGCGGCAGTGTCTCGCCGACGCGCGTAAGGGGCGGACGCCTGTTGACGACGGCGCGACCCAGGACCGGCGGCCGCGGCCGCGCCAGCATGCCCGCGCTGGCCGTGCGCGATCAGCCGCTCGACTGCTCCATGCGCCTGCGCGACCTGCCCGCCTGGACCCCGCCGCGGCCCGAGCTGCCCCAGCAGCGCCACGGTCAGTACCACGGCCAGTGATACCGCCTAGCCCAGTGTTGTGCCAGTGATCGAAGCATAAGAAATTGCCGTGTCCCGCGAGACGAGTGTTCATGTATCTCTATCTGGTAATCTTCCGTTCGCAGCTGCAGAAGTATTTGGCTCCATGGTTATCTTGGAGCGTTGAAAGCGTTTTCATTGCCTGATGTTTATCAACATGACCCATACCAAGAGAGTTAAGGTACCCGTTAGACATGTAGAAAATTTGGAGTCTTGGATTTGTCTTATACGTCTCGGATCGTCAATCTTCGCCTGCACTAGCCACGGCATCAAGTGTTCGACTTTTGTCACCAATTTGGAGTCTTGCAAGTATATTTTTTTAGTTCAAAATGTTGATCTTCCCTGCTTGTCTGTGCACAAATTGCGTCTTAACCTCGATTCATAATCAATATTTATTTGTGAAATTGAAGCAGGTATGTTTGTCAACGTCTCGTCATATGTTGTGTTAAGTCTTGAATGTTGTATTGTTCGATAACTATTCTTTGATTCTTAGCCCCCCAAATTTACTGTGACCGTTGTCGCGTGCTACTATTGTGCCCTATACCTTTTGTTATATCTCTTCTCCCCTATCTGTAGTTGCAACACACTTATCTAATACCTTTTCGATTGTAGGCGCATTTTAAGGCTCGCTAGTTTCTTCGTCAGTTTTGTTACTGACCTTCTCAATTTCATTTTTGAAAAATTAAAAAGTTGTGTAATTTATAATTTGAATGATTTGATTTAAATTGGAGTAAACACATCTCAGGTCATTCCGTTCAATAGGTGCATTCGTTTTTTAAGGTCCGTGACTTTTCTCTACATACATCAGCATAATTAAATTGGTGAACTTCCTAACTAATTTATGTCTAGATTTTTACCTGAAAATTAAAGAAAATATTTCTTGCCACTCTTTAAATTTGTAAAGTGATGTAAATATGGGAATAACACCAGAGGTGTTTGTACCTGTAGGCTCATTGTACTTTCTTCGTGATCTATCTCCAGGCCTAGGTATGCCTATGTTTTTCCTCTCCTTCTAGGTAAAATGCGCGGGCGCACGGCCGCCCGCTCAGGCCGTTTTGGTGGTAAGTGAGTCGAAGTAAAAACCTCATGATTAATAGCATAAACGTTCACAAAAACTATTTATTATACTGTTGATTAATCGTCGCTTTTTTACCAAATTACTAAGATAATTATTTAATCTGTAAAATAAACAGAATTATAGTTTTTGCATTCGTTCAGAATACTGCACATTTTCTATCACAAGAATTTGATTTTGCATAATTTCATAAATAGCTCTTCATTATTGCTCATTTATTATCCCCCTTGTTAACTTGTCTTTCTTTTTATGTTTGAAATTATTTTGCTTTTTAACTTAGAAAGTATGTACATAATTATGTTTATAAATAACTAAGTTATCTATTTCACATTTACAGTTCGCATAAAATTCCAGAACTTAAAATTAAAATTTGCTTAACTATCTAATTATGTCGGGTGGTCATGTATTAAAAGATCTGAAGATGGAGATGAAAAGTAACCACAAGAACTAATTTTTTATAAAACTTTTTAATTCATATTTATTTTTTATTCATGTTAGTGTAAGTTATAAAGTAACCGTACACTTGTTCTATAAGATGTTATAATTATCATACCTTTTTTAACATGCAGTATAATTAGCACAAAAAGATATGCAACTAGGTACGTGAGGTATTTAACTAGTAGAAATTACAATATCCACACTGCGTATATTGTTTCCTGATAATCTATTAATGCGTAAAACCGCATTATTCTGTGTTAACATACTATGCAGTAATAATTGTACATGTTAACAGTAACTGAACAAACAATTCAAAAAACAAAATTAATCTTTATTTTATCAAATATATAACAACAATTTACAATTAAAATTTCAAAAAATTACGAAGACATATTCATTTCATGCCAAATTACGCAATATTTTAAATAATTTTTTATGATATCTAACTTAAAAGATGACTATAGTTTAATAATTGGCTACTTATTAGAATTAATTAAAGATTTTAATTATTCATACAGGCATTTAAGAATAATAGGCTAGGGATTCAATACAGGTTTGAGTTTTATTTTTATAACATTCTAGATATTCAACTTTTTGTTGTTTGAAACTTTTCTTCTAACCACTCAGTAGTTGTTTTTGTTTAATAATTATTATTCATATCTTCATAAAACTATAATACTTTATGTAAAAAAACATTAAAAGAAGCATCATTAACTTACTAATGTCTTCATTCAATAGTATATTTTAGGCCTAAATTCATAGATATGCATTCGAATCTTTCAAGTTGATGAAACTGTTTCTTTAATTTTAATTTAACAAAACTCATTTTGAATAAATTAATGTTATTTTGTTCTGAATTTAAGGTATTCTATTAATAGGTAAATGTAAGATAAATCTGTTATGATGCGTCATTTTATATTTTGTTTAAATCTATATTTTCGTAAGCTTTATAAACAATCACAATACTTTTAATACTGGCAATTTTGAAAAGCAATCTGCAAATACGTCCATTAATTATAACTCGCCGTTTTAGTAGTACCGGAATTCGATATCACTTATTCAATTAAAGTCATCAGCACAGATAGAAAGAAAAAACTTCCAACGCACAAATTGATCTTATTATCCCTCGCAACCCCATCATTACCCATCATTTATTCACCGTCCGAAGTCGGATATTAATAAGCTCGCCCTTCGCGACGTAAAAAATAACCCCAGCAATATTTGTCGCCTTCTGTTGACCTGCCGGCTGCTGTGTCGCCGCCCGGCTTGTCGCGTAATCTTCGGGGGTCAGGTGTACCCGCTGCACAATCGGAAGGGTTAGCGGCGCGCGCCCGGCACGTAGGGCTGCGACGTTTTGATTATCGATAATTTTGACAGGTGTAAATTTGATTGATATTCGTTGACGTTTCTGAATTATGTCGGTTTTTATTGTTATCAATTATATCCTATTTTTTCTACAGAGATACAATTTGGGTTTAGGTATATCGTTTAGATGTTTATAAAAATATCTATCAGCTGTTTATATAGTTTTATATAATATGCTAGTCTTTTGCTTATAGGTGTAATAATAAACAAAATTCTAGGTATGCGAGCGTGCGTTGTTTGGGATCATCAACTAAATAACCCGTTACTATTTCTAATTGCCACTATTTATCTGTGTTAGTTAAATACTAATTACTGTTTGTTTCAAATAATTACTGTAAATCTTGAGAACTTATTTTAAGTACACGTACTTGTCAATAGAACCACACTTACATCATACTTGTTTTTCTTTATAGATACAGACGTCGTCCTCTTTTATTTTATTCGATGTGGATAAAATCCTCGCGATGATATTCTCATGTCATCATTATTTTACAATAGTGGTTTCATTATAAAATTATCAAATTGTCTCTATTAAACACAGATTTCTAAATACTACATATCTATATATATAACACACTTCATCTTTTATCTCTTATCATAGTCTCGGTTTAGAAAAGACAAGTCGTATTTTCAGACAATATTGTAATATCTTTTAAACTCTTGAGAATATGTAAAATATCGTAAGAAAATGCAGACAAAAATTTAGTACAAATGTATGTCTGTTAAACAGTAGACATTGTAGCACCAAAATGGTTGCTTGTCACAAGAGTGAACTATCGAATGACAGTTGATCGGTGACAATTAACCAAAACGTTGCGGGTGTTACCTCCGCACGAGCCCTGACTTTCTGTCATGCGATTCCTCGCGGCGACCCATTTCAGTACCCCCTTTATTGAAGTCTTTTTTTGCGACATCGACCGCTCGTGGCCCCAACACTGGGTTCCGTCGCCAAGAAATATGAACTCTCGGCGTTTGTCACCTCTGGCGCGCGCGGGCCCGGCTCTCTGTCACCCGATCCCCGCCGTCCCATTGTGAGCTCTCTCTATCAAGGGGCCCTTTTTAATTTGTTTTATTGACGCGTATTTTGGTAAACAAATACCGACTTGGCGAAGTAAGGGTATTACTTTCTCGTAATTGAGAGGGACTGAAGGGCCTTTACTTCCTTATATTTATTATCTCCATAAACGAATATGATGATAACTATTGCATTTAAATTTCATTTTCATTTTAATATGTAGGTATGTATATGTATATTGTAATGATTGATTAATAAATGTTTTAGTACGCTGTAAGTAGCCATGAAACGAGTAGGTATATACCATTTGTAAGCAGTTAAAATAAAACATTAAGTTTTAAAATTTGAACCAACATAATGCAATGCCATAAATCATAACAACATAATTTTGGATTTCTATTCATTTTCAACTAACTTCAAAATGTGGGTATATTTTTTTAAATATTACTTCAGGACAGAATCATTTATAGGCTTACCAAATAAAACCGAACTATCCTCACCGATTAACTGTTTCACAATGGTTTTACACATAACCGTTTATCATTGGTCGGTTCAAAAAACGGTTGGCAGAAAACGTTTGAAAACTTATAGTTTCGCCATGTCTGTCTGTCTGTCTGTCTGTCTGTCCACGGTCCTACAGAGAAACTATAAGTACTAGAAAGCTGTAATTTGGTATATTAATTATGGCGAAAAAGTCGTAAAATAAAATATGGATAAAAAAAATTTTTCAGTGTAGCTGCCATACAAGTAAAGACGTAGTCAATATTTTTTTTCTCGACAAACACATTGAATTGGGTATCGTTGAATAGATATTACAAAAATATTTTAGCTTGTGAACACCATTTTTCGATTTAGGGATCCGTTTCTGAAATATTTGGGTTTAAAGTTCAAATTTTTGTTAGAGTCAAGTGTCTCCCCCCGCTAAACGGTTATATATGGCCACGTGAAAAAATCACAATTATAGCATATATAATGTAGTTTGAAGGAAAACTATCAGAGCCAAGTAGGGTATACAAATTAAAAAGTTATAGGCGATCAACTTATGTACTTGAAAAAAGACATTTTCATACAAATTCAATAGATATTAGTTTTTAGACGTTTTTAGTGGCAAGAACTCAAAGTTGGCATTCGCAACTACGGAACCCTACACTGCGCGTGGCCCGACACGCACTTGGCCAATTTTCCTTTTATGGCAAACCGATTTGAAAATGTTTAATTTAAAAGATTATAAATACTTGAAGATTTTATCAAAGTCAGTTCATTAGCTTTGTTTTTACACCAGAGTAACTGAAAAAATATGTCATCTAAGTAAATAATACGCAACAGCGCACAGCGTTAGATTTTCTGTCACTGTCATGGGTATAGTTATTTGTTTAGAAAAATTATATTAGTTACTAGCAGTCCATCCCGGCTTCGCCCGTGGTACATACATAGCCTATGTCACTCAGGGATAACATACCTATTTTTAAAATCGATCCAGTAGTTTCGGAGCCTATTCAATACAATCAAACAAACAAACAAACAAATCTTTCCTCTTTATAATATTGGTGTAGATTGAATTTTAGTAAGTGCACTGTACTATAATTATTTTTAGTACATTTAAGACATTTTATGGAACAGAGTCTCTGATACTTTGGTAGGTACGTCAGAATGAACTAAATATCGAATGCTAAATGTTAAATTATTTTCAATAAATTAGGTTACTTAGAATAATATAAAAAGAAATAACATATCGGAAAGTCTGCCAAAGTTCTAGTAATGATGGGTTGGTAGCCGCATTACCTATTAACATAATATGTTTATATATTCTACATAAGGTTTTATTTCTTATAAAGTTTTTAGTAAGTATATGACGTATAGCGTGAGAAATGGTAATCTTGGGTTATGGTAATTGTCAATATGATATGGTAATTATAAATATTTTTACACAATTTAATGATATCCAGGCACGTAGAGATATATCATTATAATAATTGTATTCATCCGACAGATTATAATGGATACTAAAGCGTTGAATTACGATAAATTGCATTTGTTAAAGTTTTTATTGTCTTTATATACCTATTTAAGTACTTTTAATATCAAGATAGCCTCCTTGCTTTTTATTAAAAAAGCGACATGCAGCAGTCATGCATCTCGAAAATCAGTTCATATAGATTACCTGGATTCAAACTGATGGGTATAGGAATAGAGAAAGGCATTAATGATGGCCACACGACTTCAAAAATTAAGATTAGGTATGAAGGTATTAAGTATTAGTATTCAAGCCGCTCTAGATCGGTCATTTTGGAAATCTTAGGGAGAGGCCTATGGCCAGCAGTGGACGTTATGCGGCTGAAATTATGATAATGATAAAGGGAAAATACCCAAGACAGGGGACTGCGGAAGGAAAAAGGGCGTTTGTCCAGCGGTGGGATACAAGTAGCTTATAAAAACAAGGACCCGAAACAATGATTCTCCTAGTTGGAATAAGGAAAATATGATTAATATTATTAAGTAACTTTTTACATTAAATACAAAATAGCTGACAAAACCAAGAAAACTAAAATCTTTCATGCTGGTCTAGGAGAAAAGAAAAACTGAGAAATTACCAGCTGCTTCTCTTCCCGTGCAAATCGTAAGAGTCGATCGAGGAAATGGGCGAAAATTCAAATCATGTTAATAGGCGGTGCGGTTAGCAACCTATCACTATTATGATTCCTTCATCCACCTTTTTGCCCAACTCAAGCTAAAAGTGGCCTTTGAGTCTTGCAGCTAAGGCTCTATCTGCTTAGACCCGCAAGATCCAAAATACTCTGTCGGTCATTTTTTTATTCAATAGATTAATAGTAATATAAAATAATCTGAATAAATCGGTAACAACCTTTAAAATAAAACCGTAATTTCAGGGCAGCACTATTTTAACCCTCAAGCGGAAGCTGTCGAACAAATAGCCACCGCAGGTACATACGTCGACACCACACCTCATTTCACACCTCCGACACAAAATCACAAAAAGTATCCCATTACTCGAAAACAACGTTATTACAACAAACTAGCCGTGACTCCCATTCACTTAGACGTCATTACCCGAATTACGTGGAAAGGAACGCATCATGCCAATTCAATTGTAATTTTATTATAATTTGATGTGAAGCGATGAAGATATCAGTATTGTGTGATGGAGACATTTGTGCCTCTCATTATGGTAGTGAGCGGTACGCCTGGTGACAGCGGTTCACTCTTGTCTACAACATACAGTTAATGTCTTTTCTGTTTAAATCACTGGTAATCATCAAAACAAGTACTGTAACTAAAATCTCGTTAAAACTATCTAATTCGACATGTATCAGTAAATAATTTACAAAGGAAAACACTTCTACGAAACATTATTAGTTCTTTATAACATAAGAGGTCTTGAATCTCGATATAAAAAATATTTTTTTTAATAAAAGATTCTCAAGCTGCATTTCATGTCGTATCGTCTACCTACACCTACACTAAACACAATCACGTCAGAGCCTACTGCCGTAAAACTCAAAGGCCACGTTCAGTGTTAGTCACTAACACACACGACAAGAAGAAGAATAAGCGCATCTGTACTGCCTAGGTATTGATAATTTGGGGTGCGCATTGTCTTACATAACTTTTTAACTCATATCATCGGAAGTCTGAAAATATTTCTTATACCATTTTGAACCACAATGATCATTCTTCATAAAAAATTGAAATACTAATGATTTTAAACTATAATCATTGGAATTCATAATATCACTTATCATACACTTCGTTTTTAATAATATTTAATGTAAATCAGCCGTTTAAAAGTAAATGATATATGGCGCTACGGATATCAATTGGTATATGTAGTTCCGCTGCTCGTCATTAGATGGCGTTCTTGACAGTCAGGGTTTTTAATTTGCCTAGCAAATAAACTTGTTTTACATGTACTTTTTCACACCACTCTAACTCTACAAGTGTGTTGTTATTTTCAGACTTCTTATCCATCAGACTAGGATGATTTTAAAATTATGAAAATAATTATATGGTTTTAGAGTTTCGCGGTCACAATTACTGTTATTAGTATTACGGGACTTGCCGCGATTAATATCGTTTTTTGCCAGATATGTCGACCCCTCTGCCGTCATTAATTTTAATCGTCGTTTTGAAAATTATTTTAAATCAGCTTTAAAACCTTGTTTGGTGTATACCATCTTGAATCTTAGATGTTCAGTGTCACTTGCAACAAGTGGTTAAGTTACTTCCAAGTCATAGGTAACCAGGATGGGTCACCACAAGTTGGATAAACATTTCTCGAGCTCCGATGGAAGGCACATATAAGTAGTCCCAGCTGTTATTATTGTATGGCAGTCTTCAAGCTATATCATATGTAGGCGTTCTGAAATATCTGACACCAGTATTGGACTTGCACACAAAAAGCAAAACCAGTTTTTTTATATAATTAGCTTCAAAATCTTACTCGAGGTCAAAACTCTATCTATCCCGTACGATCATCATCAGTCTTGTCGTCTCCACTGCAGGAGCACGACCCTGTCTGTACTACCAGAGAAAAACTTGGCCAGAGCAGCCAGAGGATGAAGACGTAATTACAATTTTTTTAATTCTAAAAGCAAAACCAATTTTTTTAATTCTAAAATCAGCTTCAAAATTTTACTCGAGCTCGGTTCTTAGATAGAACTGAGCTCGAGTAAGATTTTGAAGCTGCTCCTGTGCGATCATCATCATCATCAGGTATTTTAGTCTCCACTGCAGGAGCACGACCCTTTCTGTACTACTAGAGCCATACTTGGCCAGAGCAGCCAGAGGATGCAGACGTAATTATAGTAATTACACGACATCAAAACCAGTTTTTAATTTAGGGCTTATTTTAGAAAATAAGCCCTAAAATCTTACTTGAGGTCAAAGCTCTATCTATCCCGTGCGATGAAGACGTAATATTTTGGCCACATGTGTCCCTCCCTGCCTGGGAACGTGAACTTTGCGGGCAGCGCCACCTGTCGGTGAAAATCGACCAGTAATTCCGAGGTTCGCACGTTTCGCCCCGTTTGCGGCGCCCGCCGTTTGGCAGACCAAACGACTTGTGACGAATAGACGGCTAATGTGTTTACTGCTTGTTTGTATTTATGAGGCCTTATTATAGCGCAGAATTTACCCAACGGAGTTCTTAGAACAATTTGCGGTCGAAAAACGATCGTTTTACGTTCAGAGTCAGATGTGTTCTGAAAAAGATTTATCGATATACCATTTTCCTTGACACATCCAGTTATATAAAGAAAAATAGTTCAACTACCTGACAAAACTTACAGTTCTGGGCACACTTCACACAACTATAAGTTACAAACATTCGTGTACTTATATGCAAACATTAAATAATCGTTCTAAGAAGTTAAATATTCAAGCATAACTATTTATTTTCACTAACAAACAATTGCGGAAAGGTCGATTTTATGTCGGAATACCTCGGTAGAAGCAAGAGCTTTCGCGTAAACTTGAGAAATCGTACGTCAAATAAAACGATTTTATATTAAGCACAGTTTTGGGAGACGGTTTTCGTAATTGAATACTTTTGATTAATAAGTAACTATGTATATGATAATTCAATCAGTAGGTAAATAGTTATTCATCTACAATTCTAATGAGTTTTTCCATTTCTTTAGTTCTGCAATAACTGCCTCCATGATGTAGTGGTTAGAGCGTTCGACTCATACCCGGAGGTCGCGGGTTCGATTCCCGGCGGGGGCAACGACTTTGTGTTGTTGTCCTAGTTTGGTCAGGACATTGCAGGCTGATCACCTGATTGTCTGATAAATAAGATGATCCGTGCTTCGGAGGGCGCGTTAAGCCGTCGGTCCCGGAGAGCGGTCACTGTCGTTGACATTGGTCGTTACCTAAAACCATGTCAGAGGACTTTAAGGCGGTATAAAAACTTTGACACTAGTGTTAGTCACTAACACACACGATAAGAAGAAGTTCTGCAATATATTCTGTCCATAGGTTCTCTGTAAACTTATTTAAGAACTTTGATGCAAGTTGTTCGTTTAGGCCTAACGGCACAGGCTAACATATACTTCACAATAAAGTCATAGAAGTCCGTTATATATAATTATAAACTCTCGTGGACAATAATTAAAGTTAAATTATGACAAAAGTAGTCGTTTCCTTTGTATTAGTAGTAATTATTATGAAGTAGCAGATAAACTTACAACAAGCTTTATGAATTCTAATAACAGTCATAAAACTAAATATCATCATGTAAATTGTGTTGCTTATCTTATAACTAAATGTAATAAATAACAAATACTTAAACTAAATCCTATAACACAAGTCTCGAACTTACCTTAGGGCTAGCTCAATCAGTGTAATTTGTCCCTATATATTTATTTATTTATTTATTTATTTAAATACTAAAACTCTTTTTGTTTATATTTCACGAGCGAATATAATTAGTTCAAACCTACCATAATGTGTCGTACAAACGACGACGTTTTTTGATTGCACAAGATTACGATAATTATAGTAAATGTAATCTATTACCATACTGACATTATTCAAAAAAAAAAAAATTAAATAAAAAAAAAATTCCAAACAAATACATGGTCAGCTTACATACTATGTCATTTACTTACCCTTTATGTTAACTTACACCCTGCTTTCCTAATTGGTATATCTTTATTTTATAATGAAAGTAGTGTACATTTGCGTTTTATTAATGCAAACTAAAATTGTAATAAAGTTGGTAAAGTAAAAGGCACAAAATGCAGCGTGCATCGTGCAGTATGCTGCTGGGAGTTGCCGCGGATCGTAATTTATGAAAGTGTCCGGTTAGCAGAGTAATAGTGGCGGACTTAAATGGGAGATGGACGGGGAGCGACGAGCGGGAGAGCGGGACGGGAATAGGGATGGTGCGGGTGTGACGCTACTTGTAATACAGAAGTGAGCACAAAATCTTTTTGAGGCTTTTGGATACTCTAATAATAAGTTAACTTTATTATTCATGCATAACTATTTATTTTCACTAACAAACAATTGCGGAAAGTCTAGATTCTAATAAGTTATACGGTTACGAATTTACGCAAAAAGACGTGAAATAACCTTGTATTACACATGCTATGTTGACTTTGATAACATAATATAAGTCTTGTAAAATGTTTTTTTAAAAATTTTATATTTGAGTTGATTGAATGAAAGGTAAATTGCTGTTTACGATTTATGACGTATTAAAAAAAAACTACTTTCAAGATCTCGTTCAAACCAATTTTCGCTGGTAGTTTTCATAGTAATGAACAACATATATTTTATTTAGTTTTATCATTCTCTTATTTTAGAAGTTACGGGGGGGGGACACACTTTTTTCCACTTTGGAAGTGTCTCTCGCGCAAAGTATTCGGTCTAGAAAAAAATGCTATTAGAAACCTCAAATTAATTTTTGAAGACCTATCCATAGATACCCCACACGTATGGGTTTGATGATAAATAAATTTTTGAGTTTCAGTTCTAAGTATGGGGAACCCCCAAAATTTACTGTTTTTTTTTCTATTTTTGTGTCAAAACCTTAATGCGGTTCACATAATACATCTACTTACCAAGTTTCAACAGTATAGGTCTTATAGTTTCGGAAAAAAGTGGCTGTGACATACGGACGGACAGACAGACAGACATGACGAATCTATAAGGGTTCCGTTTTTGCCATTTGGCTACGGAACCCTAAAAAACAAAAGTAAGTCACCGAGTGAGATTCGAACCCGTAACACTTTCTTACGGTCCGCGTCCTTAACCACTGAGCCAAATGGATGGCGGCCTGTGCGAAGAAATTAGCGACCATATTCTGCGTGGAAAGAAAAACGCATGAAAACTCGAAACGCGTTTCCCCAAACATAAGATAACATAAGAAAAGACTAATCTAGATCGATTATTTACCCCCGAAAACCCCCATATACCAATTTTCAGCGAAATCGTTAGAGCCGTTTTTGAGATCACAGAAATTTATAAATATATAAATAAATAAACATACAAGAATTACTCGTTTAAAGGTATAAGATATATTAAATTTTTAAACTACACACACGATCTGCAAAAGTAACTTTTTAAATTCAGATTGAATGAAAACAACCGCCCAAGTGCGAATCGGACTAGCGCACGAAAGGTTCCGTACCATTATTTACCGTTTTTACCCTTTAGGTACGTAACCCTAAACAGATGCCTAAATATAGTTCTGTTTTTGTACTTTTGATACCGTAGAGTACTGTTCAAACCGGGGCCAGGTGCCGCCATCGCTCACCGTCCGGCACTAAATCGCCGGCCGGTGAAATACGGCCGCCGGCTGCCCCGGCCCGGGCCGCGGATAATCCGCCGTCCCCCGGGACTCCCCGACGCACTCCACTCCATAAATCGTCCCCATTTGGCTAGCCCGCGAATCAAAGAGAGGTAATTCGCAATGTTTAAATCCAATTTGAAAGAAGAATGTGAAAGGGGCGCGCCCGCTGAATTTAAATGGAGGTCGCCGGTCGACAAACCGTTTATTGTTATCGCAGGGTTGAAAATTATTATGATTTGGTATGCGAGCGGCGAGCGGGGGGAGGTAATCATGCGGAGACGGTGAACATGTCGCGAGCACGCGGCGGAGGAGACTACAAATATTTCGGCTTTTTTTAACTCCCTCCGAAAAAGAGGGGTTTGTTTGTAATAACTTTATTGTACTATGTAAGAATACAATTACATACAATAACAATGAATAAATTAACAACGGCGGTCTTAACCTATAATGGAATCTCTTCCAGAGGGTTGTCATAAGTTTGACGCTGAAGTCTGTCTGTCGGTCTGTCGGTCTGAGTCATCGTAGCACCGCATACATTTTCTATAGATAGATAATAACGTTCGTAATAGAATTTTCTCATGTCTGATTATATTGAAAAAAATTGTGCATTAGTGTCATGTAACATAACAAACGTCTTACAACTTTTCACCGCATAAACTGACCTGCTTGATGTTAGTCGCAACCTTTAATCTGAGGTCGCATCGTAATGCGAACCACCTTGCTTCCCTGCCGAGTGCGTGCGGTCACTCATTACACCTACAACGCAGGTCGCCGCGGGGTGAGGGGGGCGGGGTAGAGGCTCGTGTACTCTCCACTCATTCATCATTGCATCGGTCATCGGTCGGCTCGACAAAGCGAATGTCTGCCAACACACGTAAAAAATGGCGGCGTAGAAGAAACGGGCCGATTAAAATTGTTTCAAACGAGGGGTACATCTGTGTCGGTTGCTAAAAATAGCTTCTAGATATGAGAACTCTGGCTAGTCTGTTTGTCATCTAGAATTGATCCTAATTCTGAAGTTTTTTTAATAGGAACGGTTAGATTGTGGTAGTATTCATTGAAATAAGGGTAAGGAGGAGGCATTTTGTGTCATTATAAACTGAGTTACTAATACCTATTATAAAAGCGTAAGTTTGAGTGTGTGTGTTTGTTACTTATTCAGGCGCAAAACGGCTGGACCAATTTTTATAAAATTTGGCATGCAAGAAGCTGGCATCCTAGACTAACACAAAGGCTACTTAAGGCGCGGGAAACACCGCGGGATGCAACTGGTATACAATACTTGTTTGTGATGGTTGTTATGTTATGTTTGTCTTAAGTTGACGTGATCATTAAATATGCCTGATTTATAATATATCCTTCGTGATATTGTTATCATGTTAGAAGTATGAATTAACCCTCTCGCAATTTCTGTGCAAATTTCGTCCGACCCACCTGAGCCAGAGTGCAGAGGTTACATACGCTGAAAGAATAGAGGTCGTCGACCCGGCTAATTGCGTCTCATCCCGCCGCCTCCTCCCCCCGCACCCTGCCCCGCGCTCTGGGTCACGCAGACCTTCGGACGACCACAGGCGGCCTACATCCGGCAATCGATACGAACGGGAACAAGTTCGCGGCACAATGAGATGAGTGACAATCAATAACAACAACATGACCTGGTGTTCAGCCGGCAAGCTCTAGAATTGCATTAGAATATACAATATTAGTAAACTTATGGATTTGAGACATAGGTTTATCGGATGGATTTGATGAAATTTTGAAAATGGATTTATAGACCACTCAGCTTCTAGTGCCATTTGGCTCTTCCAGCCCTAGGCTCTGTCTACTCCATTTTAGATAAAAACGTAATAGTGTTTCTAACGGAACCAAATCTACAAAATAAGAGTTTTATGATAAAACTTGATGATTTAGAAACATGATGCCGCCGTTTTTATGTCCGCTACATACAAATCTTCATTAGTCATTTAGAACTTTTCTGATGATTGCAAACTGTAACAGAATTGATATGCATAATATGTCATATTATATTATTGCTTTGTGTTGAAACTTTAACATTATTAGAGGCGAGCAATCCTTTTTACCGTCATAACACATATTTTATTACTGACACTATCTGTATTTTTGCCATCATGCATGCGTTGTTATTTAATGTATCTTTAAACATGACAAATTATTCAAAGATACTATCACTATCAAACGTTCAATTAGTATGTAAGTCGTGAAGTTTCGGAGGTGCAGTCGGGTCTTTTAAGTTAAATGTAAATTACAAAGAGTGACACTATCAAGGAAGTTTGAATACATTACTCAATTAGTATGGGCGACGAGTAGTTTAATTTTGACATGTGCAGCGTTATCGTGATGGTTTGTCCGAGTTATCTGATCGATGGCAGCCAGACGTCGACGTTCACCGCTCAGAACAACTCGTCAATCAATCTATATTTCACAATTTGTGAGACAATTATTTAGGTAATCAAAACTAACGCGACGTAAATTTCATTGTGAATGTTGTTAACACATTTCATGCTGATTGCTTAAACGGTTTAATCGTGTAGTATAGTCAGAAAGAACAGATAAAATGCAGCGAAACCGTCGGGTTACCATTCTTGATATTCGCCCTGATGATGATGAACCAAAGTATAACTATCAAGTGAGAATAATTTCTGAGACAGTTGCAATTTTAATTGTAGAGTCTGACTTTAAAACTTACATGACCCTATAAAATGATAAACTTAGCATTAAGTTTATCATGTTTGATACACATTGATTGTTTGACTATTATCTGGATTACTGAAGGCGAAAGGTTGATTTTGAAGTATGGTTTGGATTTAGCTTTGTTGTTGATTGGTTTGTAGTTGGTAAGAGCCATATCTAATGTAGCTTTTAAGTTTTGGCTTTAAATCTATCGTTGTAGCTATAATAACTTTTAATTTCTATCTCATTGTTGTTAAAATTTCAAGATTCTTCAATGGTTTAATAGGTACGTTGTTTTTATTGAGTCTAAATTATCTTCTATAATGTAAAGTTATTAAGCTTTCGCAATTATTATATTGAGTACTCGTATAATAATGGTTTGTTTATTTGTACCTAAATCTTTATTGCACATTACAGAAAATACAGGTAAGTAAGTACATTGACATTGTTAATATCACGAAAACGGGGAAACAACCCCGATGTTATTAAAATCAGAAGTGAGACGTCTGGAGCACTGTGACACAGGCCCTTGCCTTCATCAGGCTCCAGTCTCCTTCAATCTGTACGAATCTGAAGGATATTTTTTTTAACTTAATTGACCTTGTACATATTTTCATTCTTACTTATCTTATCCCCTATTTTCTTACTATACTATATACTTGTATATAGTATAGTATAAAATGTAAAGAGTATTTTTGTTTTTTTTTTTAACTCTAGACATTTTTGTTAAAATAAGTAGGATAATAACTTTTTTACAAATATACAGAAAAAAGTTAAC
The DNA here is from genome assembly GCA_963555685.1 of Acrobasis consociella. Classification (NCBI taxonomy): domain Eukaryota; kingdom Metazoa; phylum Arthropoda; class Insecta; order Lepidoptera; family Pyralidae; genus Acrobasis; species Acrobasis consociella. Next base: position 20,143,224 of record OY743117.1, read on the forward strand.
TACTAATTTAGTCAAAAAAATCTAATTTTGTCATTGAATTAAAAAAGATCCTCACTCTCCCATGGGCTCTTGCCTAAATAAAAATCATAAAAATCTACTGTGTTGAATGAAGAGTGAGCTGTGAGACAGGATTTTCGCCGGCGACTCCATATTATGTGCTGAAAGTTTCACCCGTCCGCTGATTTAGTGCAAATTCGTGTACAAAGGGTCCGGTCGCCGTCCTATGACCCTTGTTTTTAATATATTATTGCGCAGTAGAGCATCTATTGTCTACTTTCTGTTGTTTTTTAACCTGTCTAGAATAGCTCTCCTCTTTGACTTCAAAAAATTCAATTAAGTACCTATCCCTATAGTGATAACTGTGTTTTATGTGGGTAGGTCTAGTAAACTAATAACAATTAGTAAACTGTATGCCAAGATACCTACGTAATAATATGATGGTATGTAATATTCATATTGAATCTATCTCGCATTAAATATCATGATAAAGTTGTCAAAAGGCCGGATGCAAATTTGTTTTTTTTTTCAGCTTTACCCTTCAGATAGGATGTCATATCACACAAGTGATCAATAATTAACATTTCTTGAGATTTCTCTGTTCAAATAAGAGTAACGTTAACGCAAGGCCATGCTTTCTTGAGCGTCCAGATGTTACATATCTGAACCTTTGTTGAAACAAGTCGATGGCTCAGAGATTTGCTAAACGCGATTTTAACGACCGTCTGTACGTCCGAGGTCGTAATTAACTCTTATCTAATTACATTATAATATTGTTGCAGTGTCGGGCCGCGGCGACGTCGGCTACTTCAACACGCAGATGGTTCTCGACCTTAATGGTATGTATTAAAGCTTCTTTTACAATAGCAATGTGTTTCAATATTACGGTAGTGGAATACCCCGAATTATGTAATAATATAATTATGTTTTTGTGTGTCAGCGACCGCAGTCCAGTGAGCTATGGGCTGGCAGGTGAACGATTCGATCAACTTTTGAATAATAATGCAACTGCTTGGAATTTTATCAATGGATATGAGAACCTTTTTCCTCTTAACAGCCATTTTGTCATTTCACTGCTGATTTAAATGGTATTTACTCGTTTTTAAACTATGTTTCGACATGACGTTAAGTTTGACCAAATTAGCTAAGTACAACTTCAGATTTTGGAGAAAGATTTTGAGAGTACTGTAAGTAACACACTTGATAAAGATTCAATCAAACTCTCAGAGAATCAGAGATAAAACCAGTTGTCTATAATGTATTCGAAAGAAACTAGGTACAAGTTATTTACTAAATAAAAAGTCACTATTACGTTTTTACCCCTAATAGGGCAGATAAAGCATTTTTGGTCTTGTAACTCTAAGCAAATAGAGCGTGGTCAAAGGACCCCAAGACCACGTTTATGTAAGTAATGGGCGAGATAATGGAAAAAAAAACTAAAGATCCCATAAATTTATTATTAGGTATATAATGTGTGAATGAATATCGACCGGAGAGAGAGCCGTGCCTTACGGTACCTCGTTCAGTCGTGCCGGAGAATGCGGCCTCCGATGCGCTGGAGCACGATTCCTTTACATAATTAGATAGCCGTCACACCGCGAGACAAAACGACATAATTAAATTAATACAAATCTGCTTTTTCTGGGCGAACGCCGCGACACCGCGACGTTTCCAATTTTCGTCTAGCTGCGTTTTTTGTGCGCGTTAATTATGGGATGAATGGGGAGTAAAAAGCGGCGCGCGGGCGGCCGCGTTTTTGTCGCGCGCGTGTTTCACGGAACTCACTGCATTGTGCGTGCAGACGCGCTCACTCCGCCGCAGCGACCAAATCTTCACATTCTAGCAGAAAACTTTCAGTGGGTCCTTCGTCTTCTTCTCTATCTAGACGCCTTCCCAGTTGCATTCTTAGGTCTGCTTCTTTGGAGCCAGGTTGCGCTTCTCAATAAAGTCTTTTGTCAGTTTTAACATGATCCTGCCCAAGCCAAGTCCTATTTTACCTACTTAAAAAAAGTAGGAGGTTATCAATTTGAATGAACCTATGCATTTTTTTATGTATGTACCAGGTGAAATTTTATCAATATCTTTGTTTTGGAGTCGGTAAATCATACACTTCTCCTTTTGTCTACGGAGTTATACCACGTAAATTTCGTTTCAATACCTAAAATATATAAAGGTATTCCACATCTATTACTTTTCTTACACGATTTTTCAAACTTCTTAAATTATATTTTCGTCCTCGTATTTGAATGAGTTGGATCATGAATAAGCACAATAATTATAATATTGAATCCAAGTCACCATTCATGGAATTTGTTTTTGATCTTTCCGTGAAGATATGTCATTGTCGTCTCAGGTGTAATGTTCATCGCACCTGTAATGATCATCACCATCTTCACCCAGAGGCAATATTTGTCTGCAATTTAACAACGAAACACACTGCTGAATGATATTATTTTAAGAGTGAGCTTTATTTCCATAATCTCGCAAGACCTGAATGCCAATAGAATGGTCCAGAATTTGAGAGGTTTAATGAGATTGTAATTAAAATTAACTACTGGATTGTGGTAACAAAAGAATTTTCCCAACTTTAGATGTAGTTGGGTTGCATCGCGTCCGACACCGGTTTATTTAAATGCGGCCAAAAAACGCAGCCGTAGGCCGCAGTTAGAGATTTCCCATCGGTCACACTCGCCGTACAATTAGCGCTTTTTGTCACTATTCACCAGGTGACGCTTAAGGCTCAGTTCAAACGGAAAGGGATTCTCGGGCACTTCTTATCTGAGCGTTTCTACGTGTTTCCTTAGCTGTGCTGCGTCGGAGGTGCTCGCAAAGGTTCTATCGGCGAATTGTTTTGTTGTGGTGAAAGACCTGCTTGGAAAACGGAAATAAATGAATCATCCTGTCGACTAACAGTCCAATGACGAATCGGTCTTAAGAGAACGCTTAGGGAATCTTATTTTCTTCAATAATAATATGGTCTGTTCCCGACAGAGGATATGGAAGGCTGGCAATGATGATGTGAATAACATGGTCACACAAGAATACCGCAATCCTTGCAGATAGAAGTAAAAGCTGTACCTATTAAAATGATTGAAGTTGTGGTTTTTGCGCATATTTTGATAATCTACCTATACAACGAAATCAAAAGCCGAACCTACGTAAAGAAGTTTGCGAGATAAAAAATAAAACAAAAAACAGTTAAGTCAATTCCACATAATCAAGCAACACTCGGTTCTTATAGACTAGTTCGTGTTTGTCATGGAAAAACGACAGTGATCATTCTTTTGATCTGCTCTGGCCTTAATTTCCCAGATAAGCTTTTAAACCGAGAAATGCCGCTCACCGCGGCGTCCGGGCGTCCGCTGTTTTTGTGACGCCACCATGTTTGCGTCTAATCTAAAAGTGACGTTAACTGTACCGGTACAATTTCAACGACAATGTCAATAAGTTTTTTGAAAAAGAAATACATTTTTTGTACAAAATTTTACTTTGATGCTAAAGTAAAAAGATATACAGCTAAGACAATTGAAATAAGCTCAAACTCGATGGAGTTGCAATCTTTTATTACTGAGTTCCATCGACTACCTTACATCTTCATGATTACACCCTACATCATAAAGTGCTTGTACAAATAAAACGAGTCCTACTCATTGAGGTTGTTATTTTATAACTGAGTTCCGTCGTATTTTTCCCGGCTTCATCATCAGAACTCATTGACTCCATAATATGTTTTAGTTATCCGACACACACAATACACAATATTTCAGTTCAATCGGTGAAGGATAACTGGTTGGAAATTGAGTTGCAAGATTTTATCTAAAGATACATAAAAAGACGTAGGTATAATAGTTTATAGAAAAAGAGATTCTCATGTTTGTATTAATCTATGCGGATATGATTATCCCGTGTAACATCATCATCATTTCAGTCGCATAACGTCCACTGCTGGTCATAGGCCTCCCCCAAGGATTTCCAAAATGACCGATCTAACGCGATCAGCATCCAGCGCCTTCCAGCCATCTTATCTCGGATATGATTCCCAGTTAACCGAAAAAAAATAATTAGTAACAAAAAATTCTAAATTGTAAAAGTTATTACAAGCTGATTTGGAAACAAAGAGAAAATATTGATTTCCAACCAGCTGCATTTCTTCCCAATCAGATCGTAAGAGCCGATTGAGAGAATGAGTGAAAATCTGAAGAAATTATATCAATAGCCGATGCGGTAACCCGTAACTATTCTCTTTTCCATCTAAATGCAACACCAGTGAAAATAGCCTTTGGGTGTTACGATTACGACCCTAACCTTTGTCTACCCTGCTAGTACAAAAGGCGTGATTGTGTGTCTGTTTCATCATAAGGTCTTTTGTCTCCACTGCAGGAGCACAACACTCTCTGTACTACCAGAGCCATACTTGGCCAGAGCAGCTTGAGGACTTGGCCTACACTCTCCCCGCTGGCCAGACGGGTTGGAGAGGTCTCATTGATGTTTTTATGCTTTGTTTAGCTTGTATTTCCTAAGTCGCCTTCTACGAAATCTACGGGAGGGCTTGGAGTGGCCCTATTCTACTCTGCCGGAAACCACAAGGCATGTGTATCTGTGTAACTAAAAGTTATAAAATCTTTGACATTACATCTGAATTTGTCCATGATGAACTGTAGTCCTTTTGTATTACACTTTGTTATTTTTACTTGCGCAACAGACTGCTTAGTGCTTAAGTACCTACAATGTTGTTACATAGAAGCGACGTCAAAATTTTCATTCCGTTCTTTTGAAAAAAACAAAAATAACCAGCTTATTTCTAGCAACGTGACAAAAAACTTGAAATCAGTAAAATGTACCTTTCATTTGGCTATTGAAAACATCCATCACCAATTCAAAATAGATAAACAAGATAGACTTAATAATACGAAATTATGCAAGTCTTCCACAAAATTCTTACGCAACGCAGCGATTTACACCAAAAGCGGAAAATATCGTTTAAAAATGATCGGCAGAGATTGCGGCGCCACCTGTCGGTCACGTAGTAGCGAGTTTCGATACGACACCCACGGACGTTTAGCAAGGAAGCAAGCGTGCGGAAAATCGGTGGATTCTATTTTTATATATCTACTATGAGCCCACCTGACGTTGCACGATTGATTCGCGTTGTACACGAGTGTCACAGAATTGGGATTACATCGCACGTAATGCAAGTGTATTGTGAGATACAACCGGTAGACAACCTATGTTAATTTATTGTACCTAGCAAATTTAATAAATAAAGTGCGTTCATAGAAACTTTTAAGTGTATCTCTAACTGAAACTAGTACGTTGGCAAGAGAAAAAATATATTTTCAAGTTATCTACTTCGAACATTTTTAGTATTTTTCTAAAGCATTTGATTCACAGGCATATACAAGTTTCTTTTTTATTTAAACTTAATTATAAAACTGGAGACTCATTTAATCAATAAAAGTCTAGGTAATTATTAAGGTGTTTGATGACGATTGACGAAAGCTTACAATAATAAAAAAGATATATACTTAAGAAAGTGTACCACAGGGCATTATTCTAGGTCCTACATACTTTGAACTAGCGGACTCTACATACGAGTACCATGATCTGTTATGAAGCCTATCACCTGCCAGCGGCTTTGCATAACACGTCACGGTCTCGCGTTACTATTCTCAATACAGCAACAATGTCCTAAAGTCCATATATTATGCTTGCGGAATGGAGACCCGCAAAAAATAGCCATTAATTTTTATCTTTGTACAGAACGATCACAATCAGTGCAGCTGATCTGGCTTCATTGAAGGTCCAAACGGTCAAGGTTTTGATGAAAAGAATGTGAAAAACTTTTGTCAAAAAATATTATTCGTGAAAAGAATAGTCCAATTTGAGTATGATTAGTACAGATAAAGTTAAAAAATTGTTTTTATTTCAGATCGGCATAAAATTACAACTTGTGAAAAATTACATTTGTGTAATACATACAATAAACATACATTTATTTTAATACACAAAGATTGATGATAGTATGAATTTATATTTGAATCATTTGAGTCTCAATATCTAAATTAATATTAAAACATGCAAAATTATGAGTTGGAGTTAGTATCGAATTGTTGCAACGTCAACAGTCGTTGTGGCAACTCGTCTAAAATACTCACGGTCTAAATAGTAGGTCGTTATAAAAAGAGTATGTATAAAGGTTAATCTCGTCTAAAAGTAAGGTGTTCTAAAGAAATGGTTATGTATATTTATACAAATGATATTCAAGTTAAAAATTTTATCGTTTCGCAGATCTTTTTTGTAAAGCAAATATTATTTTAAGTATGTACTAACGCCAAGTAACAGAACTGCAGAGCTAACGTCTAATTATTTACATATTATAATTATAACGAAGTAAAACCAAATATTATTATAATGAGGCTCGGCGTGTCACGGTGCGTTCGCGGGCAAATTAGTGTAGAGTGGCGATTTAATGAGTATGACGAAATTAGCATATAAAGATTGTTCGGATATAATACGGCGTATTATAATGAGGAGTTATTTTTAGATTAAATAATTGGCTCCGTGCGAAACGGTAGTGATCTAGCTGTTATTATCAATGACTTTAACGTGAAAGGTACAAAATAATGTAATAAATCTAATAGTTCAAGATACCGAACAACTTTCTTGGTTAGAAAACTTAAGAATGTACAGGAACTTACGTTGCTTTACGATTGCCAAGTATTTACATTTATTATCAAAATAAAGACCTCTAACATTGATGGGTTAGATTTGAATAATTTCAATAGGCGATGCGGCTTAGTAGCTGCATCATGGAAAAAGCTTTTTCCATCTTAATGTTAATTTAACCCCTGATAGAGTAGACAGGACCCTCTGTCTACTCCGTCAGGGATAAAGACAATATGATATTGTATCTATTACATTGATGAAGTCGCATGGCATGCCAATGAAATCACTTTTATGTGGGTATATTTGGTCGGAGGTGGGTATGGAACTAATTAGAGAACAATTCATAACTAATTATCAAATAGGTGCTACTAACTAAAAAAAACTGGCTTTTAAGTGATCGCACGACATATATTTCTAATTCAGTAGCATCCGGCAACTCTAAGCCTAAGTAACTCAAGAACAAGAACTTATAAAAACGTTCCAATTAGGAATAACAATAAAATATTAGCAAAGGTGAACGCATGGCATGCTTATCGCATTTCTGCATATTATAGGCCTACCTTTCTCCACATTGTCTTCCTCGAGGCGCGGGCGGCTGCTACCTCGCCATACATTTGCATGCACGCCGCTACCTGCGCGCATCTGCCCGCGTTTTTTCTCACCTCGATCGGGAACAATCACTATAGCTTGCATATTTCTTTCCATTTCCATCGCTTTTTGTGCAGACGTGAATAAACGGTTTTTGTTAAAGATTTATCGCTAAATGTGGAAGTTAGATCGAACTGACTTATAGGGTTGTCAGTATACATGCGTATGTAAGTGGTAGTACGAATGTCGTAAATTATTGTGCCTAACTTCATCAACATAAAATGAGTAGGTAAGTGTTATACTTACAAAGTTATTTCAATTAATAATTTATTGTTGGTTTTGCTTTCTAAATAATAAGATGTATCGTTTTATTAGGGTTCCGTAGCCAAATGGCAAAAACGGAACCCTTATAGATTCGTCATGTCTGTCTGTCTGTCCGTCCGTATGTCACAGCCACTTTTTTCCGAAACTATAAGACCTATACTGTTGAAACTTGGTAAGTAGATGTATTATGTAAACCGCATTAAGGTTTTGACACAAAAATAGAAAAAAAACAGTAAATTTTGGGGGTTCCCCATACTTAGAACTGAAACTCAAAAATTTATTTTTCATCAGACCCATACGTGTGGGGTATCTATGGATAGGTCTTCAAAAATGATATTGAGGTTTCTAAAAGCATTTTTTTCTAAACCGAATACTTTGCGCGAGAGACACTTCCAAAGTGGAAAAAAGTGTGTCCCCCCCCCCCGTAACTTCTAAAATAAGAGAATGATAAAACTAAATAAAATATATGTTGTTCATTACCATTAAAACTACCAGCGAAAATTGGTTTGAACGAGATCTAGTAAGTAGTTTTTTTTAATACGTCATAAATCGTAAACGGCAATTTACCTTTCATTCAATCAACTCAAGTATAAAAATTAAAAAAACATACTACAAGACTTTTATATTGTTATTTGCTACTACGGAACCCTTCATGGGCGAGTCCGACTCGCACTTGGCCGCTTATTTAAATAAAATTCAAAAAGTAGATTTAAATAAAAAGCAAGCATGTCTTCTTATATTTTAGACTGGTAAATAAATTGAATTACGACACGACACAATTGAGTATTACTAAACTCGGACCAAAATTTGTAAGATACCTTCTAATTAGGATATCTTTAAAAACTTTTTCTATTATAGGGTAAAACCTTACCCCCTTATTCATAAAAAGGACCCACCGTTTGCTAAACGTATTTAAGGGGCTACCTGAATTTTCCGGGGTCCGGTGGCGCCCCCATTTGAAAGGAAACGGTGATATCATTCAAAATTTCGTCTTGACCAAACCCTAGATAACCCTTTTAACTAATTTATACACTGCTGTTTATAATTTAAAGTGCGAACGTGAAGCTTTTTTACGCATATTTGCGAAAATTTTAGCTAATGTGCGTAGAAAAGCTTCACGTTCGCACATTAAATTATAAACAGTAATACATAAAATAGTTAAAAGGGTTATCTAGGGTTTGGTCAAGACGAAATTTTAAATGATGTCACCGTTTCCTTTCAAATGATTTATTTCAAATGGGGGCGCCACTGGACCCCGGAAAAGTTGGGTATGGCCTTAAGCTAAAATATGTGTATGAATTGAAATGTCAGATAAGGACAAAGTGATGTACGGCGCAGGCTTCGGTTGTCATCTAGGTGACAACCGAAGTAATCGATATTGAAAATAGTACTAATAAAACTAAAATAGGTTTAGCGAGCTTTTGACATTTTGGAGAGCTGTCGACTTCTAGAGGTAACCCTATGCACACAATGGTGTCACACTAATGCAACACGGGCGACGGTTGGCCCGTCGTTCGCCGTATGCAGAGCGTCATACCCATGTACATTTTATTGCCTATTCTATTGCAGACATTATACTGTATCTATGTTCCATGTTTATTTACGCAGTATGAGCTATTTTGAATAAACTACAAAATGTGTAAAGTCTACAAATGAAACTATCATCGTCACTACAAGAAACAAGCTGCTCCTCGTATTTTAAAGCGTCGGAAAGCTTTCCGTTTTTCTCTAGTGATAGTTAGACACTTAGAAATAACTTTACAGAAAAATCATAACTAGAAAATTTATAATTCCAAAGTTCATACGTGGGTTTGGCAATCATCACCATATCAGCCTATCAGCGACAGAGTCGGCCACAGCTGGACATAGGCCTTCCCCAAGGATTTCTTAAACGATTGACATTTGGCAATGATTACAGTCATTATAGTGGTAATACCGTCTTGCGGACAATTAGACACTTAGAAATAATCATATAGAAAAATGGTTACAAAAAAACCTATCATTTCAAAGTTCATACGCGGTATTTGTCAATGCTTACAGTCATTATATCGGTAATACCATCTAGCATGCCTGTTTCTCTCGCCGTCATGATGCCTAGAGTAGTCATGTGCTGACTCATATAAAACATGGCTAGGAGAAGTACATTATACTCGTATTAGCATACATGTGCAAGCTTACTAGTATCTACCTAGTTTATTTCAGATATTATTATGAAGGCTGCTTGTAAAACTAAGACTTGGATAATTACATGCGAAAACATTTATATGTGAGTACTTGTAATTAACTTGTTTAGTACTTTGCTACTAGACACGGAAGCGTCACATCTCTACTGCAATATTTTCAACGATTTCAGCCGAACTAGGAAAGAGTTGCATAAAATAATTATGCATGCAAAGGTGCGTACGTCGATGACATTCTAATGTGCAGCACCTTTAAATCGTTGCATTTTAATGGTCAATAGTACACGATACGCTATTAAACTTTCTTATCATCAAACAAGATCTACAGTGTGGGTGATATTATCAAATATATTTATTTATTTTCGTTTATTGATAAACCAACAGCGATACAGTTTCTTATTTATAGTTACAAAATATACAATATTCTTTGTTAGGTTAAAATAAGAAAATGGATAAAATGAAATTATCATCATCATAATTTCAGCCTTCATGTTCTCTGCTGGCCTTTCCCAACAATAGAAATACTGCAAACCTTTTAATCGTCTAACAGCAAAGCAAATCGAATTGAGCTTTAGATTAACCTATGCGCTTTAGAATTCATTACGTTTATTCATTAAATAAATCTTGAAGGTAATGCATCGTTTTCCTGTTTCCTGGTTTGCTGCTTTGCATACGACGTCATCATAAACATTCGTAATCGGTTAGACGAGCACTCGTTCATCATGGTGTTATGCAACTTTCACGTTCAACAGATTATACGTAGCAGGAAAACGTTTTAGTTTTAACTGACTTTTGAGAATGAGGCGGTTCTTTCGTTTTTGTTATTATCTCTGAATCCTGTCATTTAATTCATAAACCTATCTGGAGAATCATTTTTTGTATAATAAAGTTTTAGATAGCTCCCAATTTTTTTTAATTGGTTCACTATTTTCAAATTTAAACCAAAATAAATATATTATTTAAAAAAATTCATTGTTTATCTTGATGCAGCATGTTGTGGATTACTAGTACGTACAGTCCCAAGGACACTTTTAGCATAATGGTGGGCCTGGAGGTGGAAAAATTAAATTAAAATATTGGTGGGGTGCTAGCCGCATCGCTTTTTGACATGACTTCAGTTGCTGTCGTTAAATATCTAATCGCAACTTGAAAAAGTATGTAAAGCAGGTATTCCTCATTTTTTTAAATAATAATTACTTTATCAGTCCTCCATAGCGATAAACGAGTATCATTCAAGCCCTCTATTACTTAATACAAGATCAGCTATGTAAATTGCCAATACTGAATCTACCATTCTTAGTTGGCATTGCTATCAACTGGTTACTATATCTGAATGCGTTTCACCGCTCGTATCATAGGTACTGCTAAGTTGGTTGATTCCTTGTTTGTTGCAGTTTAACATCGGTAGTATATTATCTACGTAGAAGATATCGTAGCTCATCGTCGGCAAACATGCAACTGATCTCTCTGATAAAGTACGTGTCATGGTCGGTGTTTTCAATGGGCAGTAACTGTCATAGTTTTTATGAAGTTACTTAGCTGACAAGTGAGTAAGACGATCAGCCCACCTGCCTTAAAGTAAAACAATTCGCATGAAAAATGTAAAATTGTATGCAGAATATGAGAAACATGTTTTAAGTATATGTTCTTACATCATTCATCAACATTTAATAAAACATAAAAAGGCCACTGTCATACATAAGGTTGCCTCAAAGATTGAAAACAGTTAGGTAGATATTTCTGTCAAGTATATATTTATTTTAGATTTTTCATGCAATAACAAATGCGCTTTGCCACCAAGCATGTGCCATGGTAATGCATCATGAACCATAATGATAACCTGTTTAAACTACCTACTTATATTCTCTGAACCGATGTTATGTATTAAGTAAAAGAATTTGTTAACGGAAACATAATGGATCTCTGCGATACAAGCTACGCTTAGTGCAGGGTCCAAAAGAAATTATACCTGTTTTTTAAGTTTAACTAGCTATAAGTTATAACGAATTGTAATACTATAATTCTAATTTTGGCAAATAAATTTTATTATTATATTATTATTATTATATATATATGATATATCTTTTTTTGTGGCTTAGAAAGTGGTAACCAGGGCAACCGCAATTTTCAAATCGCTAAAAATATAAAAATTTGGCTCCTCGCCAGTAAGACTTGGGCTGGACAAAGGAACCAATAAATCGGAAACACAAAGGAAAATGTCACTTTCGATTTGATTAAGTGCTAAAATTTAACATGGGTTCAACGATTTGCCTCAAAATTGCCCGTATTTCTTCACATTCAAATGTATTCTTGCGAAGCCCACTATTTCAATAATTCCGTTTTTTGTGGGTTTCTATTATGAACAGGTAGGATGTGATGGATGTTCGGCCGCCGAGGCAAAAAGTTCACAGCAAAAAACGCGGACTGCAAAATAGCTCTAACGTATGCAAATCCTTTGTTATTCGAAACAGGAAGTGCCACGCGATTATATTCTTAAAAGCGATAGGTACAGAAGCGACGTTTCAGTGGCGGCTGTATGAGTCATACATTAATTTTTTCACGTGACTATCGCTAATCTCCGATCGGAGTGCAGTCGCCATAATACTGACCGTTCACGTTTCTGAGAAAGTTCCGTAGCTTATTGGCTCCAACCAGAGACTAACAGTTGACTTTACAGGTAATAGACTGGCAAGGGCAAAATTGATGTGGTCTCGACGATAAATAATGTTGACTTTACTGCAAAGTGTCATTAAATAAATCTCATCGGAATAGAAGTTTTTTGTTAGTGGTACCTAAATCAAACAGTTACTTATTTCAAGATTTAATTAACTCTTTAATTATCATTAGTTGGTCCAGAAAATTTAGAAGTTTCTGCGCCATTGCAGTAACTGTTGTGTTTTTAACTTTATATTCACACTTGTTACATATTATTTTGCTAAACGAAAAGTTGTTGCTATTGCTAAATGAAATACATAGTTCTGTTTCTGGAAAAAAAACCGTTTAAATAATTTATCCAATTTTTGTTTTTATCATTCTTTCGAACGGCTTTTATGGTTTGCGCGGGAAGTGAAGCAGTTGGTGAATTCAATTTTTTTCTTTTCTTCCTGACCAGCTTAGAAATGTAAATCTGCGCAGTTGGTCGTTACCACATTCACAATATATAGCAATGCGCTGTCCATCGCTTTTGAAGTCTATATGGCTGCAATGAGATCTGCACGTTGAAGCAGTTTCAGTTCGCTTCGTAATATATTTAATTAATCCACAAATCTATACTAAGTACAATTAATTTGAAAGAAAATTAGTTTTTATATTTAGTTCAGTAAATATTTATTAACATATTAATTAACATATAAATATTAAATAAATACTATTTGAAAGATAAAGTTGAAATACGTTTTACGAGCGGGAGCAAAAACTGTAATATTTATTTATGCTGATTAAGTTCTGCAAATGAGTGTGCAAATGACCGGGATTCGAGATTTATAGCCTCTATTGTGCAACTATGAACTAATTTTGATTTAAATGCAATATTAACAAATAACTCATTTATTTTTATAGTTCTTCTTATAATTCTTACTGTCTGAAACTGGGTAAGTACTTATAGCTGTTACTATTAACGACTTTTCCAGACTAAAAGATAGAGTTCGAAATAACCATTTTAATTTTAAGTGAAGTGAACTTGTGTTTAAAAAAATATCCTATTATTACTTTTTATACTGAAACTTTTATGCATGACGTGTAACTAAAATTCTTTAAATGATTTTTCTTATCTATACATATAATAAAACAGTAAAAAAAGTGTGTCTGTACATTAAATATATTCCCAAAAAAAATATTGGGGGCGATGGAGACGTAGTAATAGAGTAAGAATTTAAAAAAAAAGTCTGTCTGTTTGTCTGTTTGTCTGTATGTCTGTTTGTCTGTTTGTACACGCTAATCTCCGGAAATACTGGACGGATTCGAATGAAACTTTTTTTGTTATATAGCTATTAAGCCTGGGCAACATATAGGGTATAAATGATTTTGGAAAATGGAACGCCTTATGCAGAACCATAATGGTCCAGCTAAACTATAAGAGATATAAAAATGCCGCCTTAGTAAAAGTTGTTCAGCCTAATGAGCATTTTCCAGAGACATAAAGTCCACGCGAACGAAGTCGCGGGCTTCGGCTAGTCTTCAATAAAGAAAGCACAATGTCTTAAGAGTCCGGCGACCCTAGACTTCTCCATACAAACGTAGTACACGTTTAATTTTGAAACCACATGTCAGATTCCGGTAAAAATTGGTAATTGTAAAGAAATTGCTATAATTATCTAGGGTTATATTGGGTTTCCTATAGTAAAATTATGAACTGGAAAGAAAATATAACGATTTAGAAGTTTCCCATACTAATGGTCAAAAATGATATAAAACACTATATTCTATTTCAAGTTCATATTTTTAGTGTCGGAAACTAAATATAAACCTAGATAATTGCAATATCTTTGAAATTACAAAATTTTGCCCAAATCGGACATGTCGTTTTGAAATAAAACGTAGACTACGGTTGTATGGAAAGTTGTATTTTGGTCTAGGGTTGGGGGACCCTTAAGAATATAATAAATTAAGAATTGTATTTTTATATTTATTTGGTCTGTTACTGCCAAGATATTATCATCATCTACTCTAAAAACGATATTTTCATCCTAAAACATTTGAAGTTAAAAGTTGCCGCTGATTCTCCCGGGACTGAAAAGTGAAAAAGAAAATCTCTAGGGATTAAAACAATTCGAAAACTAAACACGAGTGCAATCTATGCAGAATCAAAAATTATGTTGGCAGACCAGCAAAAAAAAAAAAGACTATTTAGTTTTAAAACAATAAATAAGCTTTGGTTTACCAAATGCTTTTTGACCACGCGGGCAACGCACGGCAAATATCATATACCGTATTTTTATCACCTATTATTTTTATATATAACCAACCACTACAACATAATGTTTGAATAAGAACTCAACCATCAATGTTTAACATGCAGTGAAGGATTAATGAATGAAGGCAAATCAGACCTTTTTTTTATTATATGTTACTGACAGTGACTTTTATATATATATATATATATATATATATATATATGTTAACAGACACCTAAATTCTAAGAGAAAGTTAAAGAAAAGAAAAGAAAGAAAAAGAAGAAGAACATGAGCATTAGAAAGTTGTAAATAAATTCTAAAAGGGCGCCAAATATGCTAATAAACTAACCGCTAAGTCCCGTTAGTGCGGGGTGTAGTTGTGTCTAAAGGTGAGGTCCCGTTAGGCGCCCTTCAACCTGACATTTGGTTTTTGCTCGGGGTGAATAATGCGGCTATCTGGTGAGAGAGTGGGGAGTATTCCTGCTCATTGCTGCCGAAGCCATGGACGAGGGTAAGTCCTTTTAGCCTGTAACAAGCACGATCATTCATTTCTGCACCACATTTCTCTAAATCCAATTTGTTACCAAAATTGACTCGTCAATTTTTTTCTGATGAAAATCTATTACCTGTGACCCATTTCCAACTAGGGTAAAATATTCATGAGATGAGATGGAATAAAGAAATTCCCGTCACCAAATCATAGTCCGCCAACTCTGGTCTCCATTAGGCAAAATTCGGAAGACGTGTGTTTTACTCGCATGCACGTTTTGCACAACTATTAAAGAGCACCTTCATTCCTTACAAATTCTTCAGATGTCAGTTTCTGCGTCTTGAAGGAAATTAAAAGAAAGCGACTGCGTTTGCCACGCTCACCTAAAGGTCCACAAGGCGTAAGGAACAGGAGCGTAGTGACCCGTCCTACCACAGCCTACTCATGTTGCACGCCCTAAATTTCGCACCTTTCAAACTGAAACGAATTCGTCAGAGGAACGTATAGTCAATCCTAAAATTTCAAAAAATTTGCTCATCATTTTTATCTATTAATTTTAAGTTTCTTTTTTATAAACCAGCAATTATTTTTGCAATTACGTAGTTGGCCCCATGGTAAAAGTTGTCAATATTCATGAGTACTTTCACCCTCTTAATATATCTTCCTGACTATGCAGTAGTTAAAAAAGCTTATAGAGCAGGTTGTTTTTTGTAGCGAGCCTTGTAACTGGTTCACTTTCCCATCGCTGCATTAGCAGCCCCTTTGACATTTGGGATCGTTGTGATATTAACGTGGTTTCTATGGAACGGCGTATGAATGGGTAATGGCGGTTTTAATTACGCCGATGGCATGGTCGCGTGATCGACCACGCTGCTTTCACCCGATCTATGCCCAAATTGACTATGACTTATGATCTTTATTGTATTTTGATTGTAGTTTTAATTATATTTTGATTCCTTGGTCTTTGAGTAGATAATGCCTATTTAAAAAAAACTTAAATCAAAACATGGCAGTAATAAATGAATGTAAGCATACGCATATTTTTGCAATTTTCTTGTAAAGTTTTTTTTTGTGAGGTAAATATCTACCTACACTCATCACATCACTTTTGTAAATCATATCTAAGTCACACTTATTTGTTTCGTTATTACAAGAATAAAATAAAATTACGCCGAAGTATTTTCATTATTCAGTAAATTAACCATAAATTCTTTTATAATTTTTAAATTCCGAAGCTGTTAATATTAAAACGTTTACGCAGCGCATTGTACCGTTCCTAACAACCCCGGCGCAAACTGTACTTTTTCTGTGAATGTTTTTTATTTGTTATTTATTCGTGTTGTTTATGACCGGGGAGGTTCCAGTTATTATTACGGTGCCCATTCAAAAAGAAAGTTATCGAACAAAAAACACTGGCCGGCGAGAATTTCAAACTTTCTAGTTTACAAGCCAAATATTAAAAAAGACAAAACCTTTTGAGAAAAAACGGAGTGAAATAAAATTAGCGCGGCGCGGCGGCGCGAGGAAGAAAGCTTGTTTGTTCAAAAACGGCAGATGGCATAATACCAGTAATTATTTTGTCAAGTCTTCAATAAGCTTTAAATGCATGGGTTCTTTAACTATTTTGTCATTTACTGCCTTTAAAGTGCAATATTATAAACCGTTAAGTATAATTACTGCTGGTAACGATCGTACACGGTCGTAAAACAGTGTCTACATTTCACAGCCGCAAATGGCAGCGACGTCCGCTACGTGTCGGGAATCATTTGTATATTTATTTGTCAGTAATTTTACCAATCTCAGATATTCTTATATCTTTCCGATGTACGGTGTAAGTAGTACTATTGCACTATAAATTATATCTAAGAATCTTATATAATCTTATTATAAGATTCTTACTCTACAGTGAAATAGGCAAATAAATCTTCATAAATCTTCTACATAGAATAACTTTAGAATTAAAAAAATTGACTTCAATCTCAGTCGCCATAAAGCCATAAAGAAAAAAAAGCAAAACACACCATGATTGTTGTTTTTTCTTTGATGACGTGTATTAAAATTTGCTGATTATTTTTGTTTAAAAACAAAGTTCTGAACTGATGTCAATTTTTATGAGATGAAACTGAAATAATGACAAGAGTTATAAGATAACAAACAAAAAAAAAATACGTATTACCAAATTGATAACGTCCTCTGTTTATTTATTTAGCGTTTTTGTTACAACATTTCTAAAGGATTCTTATCCAAGGCCGTAAAATAATTTTAAAAAGTCTATGCGTCAAAGTCACAAGTTCACTTTCACAAGTTTCACATTGATGTTGTTATCCAGGGTAGGTAGACTGACCTTTAGGTGCGTCCCGTTACGGGCACCTGCGCGGGCGCACGGGCGTTAGGGTCCCGCTAGCTAGCGCGGACGCAGCAAAAAACGGTCTGCGTCGGTGGACTACCGCCCTACACATTGTTGTGTTGAGGCTACATGTCTTACTAATAAAACCATAAAAACATCGTCAAAAATCTCATAATATGTACTTTCTTTTTGTTTAGCAATGTTGTTGTATTTAATGAAAAACGTGATAATTTTGGATAGAGATACCAATTACATAAACAACAGAAAACATGCTAAGTGATTTGAGGTACTAGTAGCAACGTTTGTTGATCGTTTATTCGTAATACTTGATGTAGTACTTACATCTTCTATACTCTCATGTCATGTTATTCTAAGTCAGTACTTAGTTTGGTACTTATCTTACGCAGTAAAAAAGTCTAAGTCTATTTATCGTACTAATTTGTGTCGTGCGGTTACTAGACAAACGCCTACTCTTTTAAGTTCTAATTATTTCTGCCAAAACCTCCTCTCTCACTTACGAAAGAGCTGCACCTAAAATTCAAAACAAAACCACAACTCTAAACCTCAATTTTATTTGAAGCGCGTGACCCACATCGCGTAACAAGTCTAACACCAGGTGCGCCCCCCAATTATTTCAATTTGGCAATCTGGAACAAATCATATTTATACAGAGCGAGTCGGAGGTAGATTACAACGCGCGAAACAACGGGATTGAGGTACGAATTATAAGGCGAAGTGCAGAATGGGAGAGTTATAGAGCGAATTGACTGGCTTGAAAATGAAACTCGCTATTTTTAAGTAAAATCTTAAACACCTTCGAGATTGTTGTGATTGTTCGTGAACTTCAGATATGAGATCCTCTGAAGCAGTTCTTCGTAGTTCGTGCCTGTATACTACTGTTTTATTAATAACATTACATACCTTATCTTATGCGTAGGTGCTAAGTTTTTTTTTTTTTTGCTAAGCACCTTTTATTATTTGTATACTAATCTAAAGGTGTTGGGATCAGATCTTATTTCTTTTTTATATTTGAGACGTTATTAGTCCTATTAGCTACTCATTATTTAGTGTCTGCCAATTTTCTGCCACTCGTCCATTTTGAAGAATGCTTAAGCGAGTAAAATGAGATGTTTCCTATAAGCCAGTAAGTGTGGGTTCGCGTTGATTGAACATTGGTCCGGCCATCGGTTCGTACTTCGTGGCCATAACGCACGGGAATCAATCGGTAGAGGCGAAGGGGGAGAGGGGGGAGGTAATGCGATCTCATTATACATGCTGTCGGTACATTCAAATGCGGTTGATCGACACGTGGCTATCGCTTGATATCAATCAGATACGAGATATTGCCGAAGAATTACTTTCGTGCATAATAGTCTTATTATTGTAGTATTGAGTTCGGGATTTCGAGGTTGTGTTGTTGGATTGAATAGAATAGATTCTTTGCAACATCACAAAGTTTATATAGTTTTATATTTCTTTTATCTACAACTGAATGAATCTATCCTTTTAAGAAACCGAATAGTCTTGACTTGTATGCATAAACAGATTTTCCCATCGTGACCTGATCACAGAAATTGACAAAAAAGATAAGAACATAGTACGTAATTAAAGACTTTGATTTGCAATACTTGGGGGAGTGTAGTTGCTGGCCTTCCTGAAGCAGAAATTAAATTATAAAGTGTATGCAAGACTCGTACTGATTTCAATGATACGAAGGACTGCAATATATACATAAATTTTTAGAAAACCCTGTTTTGGTATCTTTACACCAAGCATCACGCTAAACGTGGCCTTTGGGTCTTATGGCCCTTGATTTTTTTTACCCTATTGGGAATAAAGACGTGATAATGTATCTGTATTGAAAAAACTAAAGCCGATGAGTGGATAACAATGACTCTGGTCGGTCGGATTCCGAATTAAGGCACGAGTTTCGTCAGTTAATTTCGAGATAAGGAGGAAATCGATTTATTCACCTTCTCTGTTGGATAACGGTCTCGAAAGCGCCGATATCGATGTCGATATGACGACATCGACACCTCATCTCGCCCCGTTGTGTTCTCCGCTGTTTTACAATGACTTATCGTTAATTGTGTTTGAGGATCACAAAACATTTCTTTGTTATCAACTTTGAAAGAATCGTGATTTTCAAATTCAAATAGGTAGCGTTTGTTTGGACTTTTGGAATTGCTTTAGCTGTATTTATTTGTTTTGTAGATGTTCTTGTTTTAGTATTATAGAATTCGTTACTAGAATAATTGGAATTCTTAGCTTTGTTGCAAAATCATCATCAATATTTCAGCCGCATAACGTCCACTGTGGACATAGGCCTCTCCCAAGAATTTTCAAAAAGTGGCATCCAGCGCTTTCCAGGGACCTTATACCTTGTTATAAAATACTTTCGGTTTATTATCACAATTTTAGAGTACTTTACCCTGGTAGTTCCTGTAATGGCAAAACTCTAGTAGAAAACGTTTTTAAATTTATGCTAACAGTTCAGGAAAAATAAAATGAAATGCAGTTCAAAATTTATGGAAATTTTCAAGTACCTGGCGTAAGCGTTAGCGATATTGCACTAAGACGCTGTATGCAGGCCGTTTTCGATCGATCGTTTTAGAAATTTTTGGGGGAGGCCTACGTCCAGCAGTGGACTTTCTGTGGCTGATATGATGATGATGATGATGAACATAGAACAAGAACGTAGAAATTATAGGCAAAGTGCAATAATAGGTGAATCTAAAGCTTTTTATATACAAATTATAAAAGTATTTTTTTAAGCAGGTTATAATAATAAAATCATCTTTCAATTCAAAAGAGGATATACCCATAATCACCCCGCTGGGCAGTAGACTGTGATCCCAGTAAACGGTAGAATGTGCAGAAGACGCTGTTGCCCGTAGCGTTCCTTATTAGCTTAACCACCCTTAGTCACTTACGACAATTCTACTCTGCCGTCATTACATTTTGCCTATGCCTATAGGCAAATAGAATCATCATCGTCATCATTTCAGCCGCATAACGCCACTGCTGCACATAGTCCTCTCCCAGAGATTTTCAAAATAACCAATTTAGAGCGGCTTTATAATTTTATCTAATTCCAATAAGTCTGCCGACTTATTGGAATTAGATAAAATTATTTTCAAAAAGTTTTTTCGCTTTCGAACCTATGCACACTCCTAAGTTAGTTACAAGCAGTTACAGATTGTAACATTAACAGGTACTAAGTAAGCGCGATTCTCGCATTAGAAGCCCCGCGTTCCGCCCCGCGAGTCGGCGGTAATGCGCCGCGAGCACGCATGCAGCTACTCTACTCGTATGGACGCATGCGTGGGAGCGCATGCGCGCGCGCAGCGCTTCTGCTGCAGCTTACATGTAACGCAAATTATGATATCATTGGACACATAAAATATAATATATATTATCACGTCTTTACCCCTAATGGGGTAAGTCTCAATTTTAATTGAATTACGAGAATAGTGGCATTACCCGTAGGCATGGGAATGGCTGACTGACTGAAAATAAAATAAATATATGGAGCGGGAATGTGGAGAGAACTCAAATGGTACGCTTGGCTTTCGCTTAAAGTCCTCAATGATTTGTACAGTGTGGTGTATAGCTGTTATAGTTATATATTAAATCGTTACGATTTTAAATGTAGCTTCCTCCGTTTACCATTAAAAATTTGGATGTGTCACTGACATATTCAAAAACAATAAGAATACCATCTATAAAGCTTTCTTTCAAGCCTATCGTGCCCTATTGTTCGGTCTCCTTTCTTTCGCACTCCAATGTCATTTGCCCATAGTGTTCTAAGTTCGAAGCCATCTTTATTATCACCATACAGACCCCTGTCCCTTATTATTTTGCCCATCTATCTGGCTGCATCCTGTAGACATGACTGATTTAGCTGCTTTCATCGCGATCACCTTATTTTGTTTGTAATGCTCTCTGAGCTTCATCGTTTTGATCTCAAATAAACGAGTTTTCAGACAAAAAGCTTTGGAGTGAATAACCCGTCCTGGTCAAAAGTGCTTGCGAGCCGGCCTTGACCTATAGCCGCGTGCGCGGCAGGTGTGCCAAATACCACCACATGTCGCTCACCTCCGCGCCCGGCGGCGCGGGCGGCCCTTCACCAACCGTTATTCTCCTATGCTGCTCTGGGAGAATAGGACTAAGAAAATACCAGGTGTTTCTCTTCACGCGCATCGTAACAGTAATCGTTTTAAACTAAAATCCCTTAACCCCAAACTAAACTACACACTCGATTTTGGTAAAATTCCTGTGCTAGCGCATTATTGAGCTCGTCTGTTGTTATGCGAGGTCAAGGTACAGCAGTGACATGTCAGCGACATGTCGTCCGCACCGCCCACGCCCGCGGCCGCCGGAACCGGCGCATCCGCGGAATCACGCCGCATGCTCTCACGCACTTTTTCGCGTTACTTGTCGCATTAACCCTTATTAGTCTGCTCATACGAGGAGGATGGTACGACTTCAAATACTTAGAAATGCCGCGGTGTTGCTCACGCGTCTTCATATCGTCAGTTTTAATTTTATAAGAAGTAAGTTTTAAAGTTTAAATCACGTCTCTGTGGATTAGTGTTATCACACCACGCTGTCTGATCAGAGGAATCGGGTTTAATCCCCGGTCAGGTCAAGATGGAAATATGATCTTTTTCAGATTGACCTGGGTCTTGGATGTTTATCTATATATGTATTGTTATAAAATATAGTATCGTTGAGTTAGTATCCCATAACACAAGTCTCGAACTTAGTAAGACACTCAAGTGATTTGTTGGTATATTTTTTTATTTCATTCCGATCAAATAATACATATATATGCAGCTTTTTGGGTCTTGCGGCTCTAAGCAGACAGATCCGAAGGCTGTAAGACTTAAAAGGCCACTTCAAACGTGACGGTGAGTGACAAAGTGGAAAAAGGATTCAAAATAGTGGTGCCTAGCCGCATTGCCTATTGGTATGGTTCACATTTTCGCCCATTCTCTCTATCGGATTTTACGATCTGCGCGAGAAGAGAAGCAACTGGAACATTTGGAAGAATTTTGTGATTTTTCTTTTCGCCCAGACGAGGATGAAAGTTAAAATCAATATAAAAGCATTGGAATACTTATTTCCAAAGTGCAAAACGAAAATAAATACATAATGTCTTCGAATTACCTTTAAGCTAATGTATTCAGATTAATTTGGCGCTGTCTGCTACTGGGTCAGCATCACAAATGCTCGTCAGCTAATTGGCTGACGGCCGGAGAAATTATTATATTACATATTACGTCCCACACGTACGAGTCATATTACAATCAATATGATAATGAGCAGTTAAAAGAAAGGACTTGTTCTATCTACTAAGCCTTCGCGAGTCGGATCACTGTATGGGTCCTTTTGCTTTTTAGTATTTGTAAATGACTGTCCAAGTCCTCCCGAGGATGTTGTAAAAAGCGACTTAGGAAATACAAGCCAATATAAAGCTTATAAATCCGTAAGACCTCTCTAACTCGTCTGGTCAGCGAGGAGAATGTTGTCCAAGTCCTCTATCTGCTCTGGCCAAGTATGGCTCTGGTACTACAGAGAAGGTCGTGCCCCTGCAGTGGAGGCAAAAAGACCTGATGATGATGAATATGACTGTATTTTGATTTCTTTTCACGCAATTTGCATGAACTCTTACCAAAAAGTTGTGGCCCAAGAGATGGTCAACACCGAGACTATTAATTATTGTTGTTTATTTAAATTTGATTTAAATTTCAACAATACCGGTGCATTATCCAATGCCCAATGCCATTGCTCTTCAAAGCCAAGCTTATCTTGTCGCTACAAGAGCAGCGTTGTACCGGAAACAATCCCTCATTACGCCGCGTAATTTACTGTTGTAACATTTTTAATTTGTAATAATCGTGCTGATAACATCGCAGTGCTCGAGAATGTATTCATATGAGAGCTGTGGCGACGCGGCGCTTGCGTGGAGTGGCTTGCTTTGAGCTTACTTGCCTGGACTCAGTGGGCCCTTTCCAAACGCTGAGTTACTAAACGAACGGTTTTTTGTATGGAAAAACCATTTGTTTAGTTAAGTCCGCTTTTCAAAAACGGCACTTTATGAATACATAAACCGTCTTTAGGACTTGTTATGAATGATTGTTTTCATTCTTATTCATCCAAATTTTGCTTGTCCTTCCACTCCGACAAATTAAATCGATCAGCTAAATCTGATCAACTATTTTTCTTTCTTAACGATACAATTTCTTACTTGGGGAAGGTTACAAATTGCTAGAAGTGTTCTTGTTATTTAATGGATGGATAATTTTAAAAAGTGTGAAGAATGAGATGACGGAGAAATTATCTTGATAAAAGCTTGTAGGATGAATTATAAATGATAAATACTGGTACTTTTGTCCCTTTTTAGAGCCATCAAAGATTATATCACGGCTTTTTCTCATCTTCATTTTTAGTTACTTATGTTTAAAAATTATCTAATTAATAAATTTAATACTTCCAAGATCAAAAACGATATAATCGGGTTTTAAGAAGGCTTACAACAGTTTTGATTTACTAAGTTGCGTCATCATGATAATTACCTGCACCGCTTCTAAAAACTATCGTTTAAAAACATTTTAACAAGTTTTAGTTTCCAAACATTTCTAGAACGGAAAGACAAAAAATTCACAGTTGTGCTCGCCTCGGCTTAATTTATAATTAGCAGAGACATAATGCGTGTAGTGGGAATTAATAATTATGATGAATCATCGTCTAGATATTATAATGAGCTGGGCTTTTCAATTATCCGCGGGCGATAATGAGGCGTTCCGCTCCGGATCGCGTGTGTTTAGAGATGCTAATTAAATGAGCATCACAGTTCTTGAGGAGTCGCTGTGAGTACTTTTAGTGTGGAGATCGGAGGTGTTAGGCACTCGCTGAGACTGGCACAACATTGTAGGAAAAGCCGAGAAACAAAGAGACAAAAGGAAAATGTATGGTGTAGAAGAAAAAATAAAATAAGTCATTACATTGTATTGTAACACACGAACAAAATTGATTTGCTACGAATTTAAGTATCCTCTTAATCTCAACGCGCCCCTGTTACTTTGATTCGCTTCTGGACATTTCCTTCTTCCAATATAAGGAGCCAGGATAATGCCTCTTATCACCAGTCACAAACGATACAACCTAGAGTAACCTAGGTTAGGTAGTGTCACCAGAGCAGAGCGTATATGTAATATTATTAATGCTTGCTTGACCATATGAATACAGCCAGTAAACTCGGGTGTGAAACTAGATTTCAAGGTGCAGAGGGATCTAAAACGTGTGGTGGCTGAGGGCGATGCGGAATTAATCGAGCGTGAAGTGTACTGCGGTCCGACCACGTGAACACAGAATACTGCCACCGATTTCGCACACGCTTGCCGAAGACAAGTATAATATAAGAATTAGTAACTATGAATTGAAGTGTTAATCAGGGAGGCAATACCTTTGAGTTTCACTTTCTCTATTTCACCTTATCTCGCACTATTTAATAAAGGAAGAGTCGAGACAGCTTGTAAGTCAGTTTGATATTTACTTACTTTCTTTGGCGCTACAACCCTTTGTAGGTCTTGGCCTCCACAACGATTCATCGCCATTTCGGTTTGTCTCAGCATGTCTTCTCCATGCCGTAGGTCCATCTTTCACAGGTCTTCTTCGACTCTGTCGCTCCAGCCTCGGGATCTTTATTTGTGATGTCCAAGTTCAGAGTTTAATATTAAACTGCTTTTTAAAATTGCTGTATAACTGCATTAAAAAGTTTGTTGTCAAATATTTATGATTATTACACTACAATTGATAATAATATTTCCTAACAGCTCCATATAAACGATATAACAAGAAGAAAAGACAACTCTACAGAATTAGATAGGCATTTATAGACTAATCCAAGACTAGTAGTACCGGGAATGCGAGCGGTCCCGGCGTACGGCACGCGGCGTTCCCACGCGCCGGCGCATTAAATCTCATGACGGACAATTTGGTGCAGCTTCCCAGAAAGCATCCTCACGCATTGGCCACTAGCCGCTACTGTAGCGGAGGTCTGCTACCAATTTAGGTCGAAACATATTATAAGTTGGACGTAAACTTAAATTAAGTCATATGGAGTTGAAATAAAACTCAATACGGCATGTTATCACGAGCGAAGACGCCAATATTCGTGGTAGAGCTCCTCGTGGTAATGGGTCGCGGCGGGAAACCCACGAAAACGTTTTTACTTAGCGATTTACAGTAAATGCCGCCATTGCCGTCATTTCGGTAACGGTGCAGTTTTTGATTGAGCCGTCCGCCAT
This sequence comes from Acrobasis consociella, assembly GCA_963555685.1. NCBI lineage: Eukaryota > Metazoa > Arthropoda > Insecta > Lepidoptera > Pyralidae > Acrobasis > Acrobasis consociella. Next base: position 20,169,023 of record OY743117.1, read on the forward strand.
TATTGTATTAGGAACATAGCTGTTCTGCTCGTAGCTTCTTGCTGGTCAAAAAATCATTCTTATGTGAGCAAAACGTTGTTTTTATATTTCTATACAGTTTTGTTGCCACTTGATGATAAAAATCTTCCATGCTGGTCTGGGAGAAAACAAAAAACGTAAAAGCTGCTTCTTTTCTTGCACAGATCGTAAAACCGTTCGAGGAAATGTGCGATAATATGAATTATCGATAAGCAGCCAGCAACCAGCAACCCACCACTATTTCGATTCCTGATCTCCATTTTCACGCACACCATGGCCTTTGGGTGTCACAGCCTTGCCCTGTTAGGGATCAAGTCGTGATATTTTATGTGTCATGCTGAATTAAGAATATCAAAACTGAATTAGTGTAGATAAGTAGATGACGTAAGTCAAAAATGCCACGACTCCATTTAAAGCCTCTGCCTCTGTCAGGTTTTGCTGTTGTCGGAAGAATGTAGCCGAAACTTTCCAACCAACTTTAAATATTCAGCGGGGTTCCGCTCCGCTAGACGTCCAGTTTTTATTTTCGTCGCAGCTATGTCGGATTCTACTTCACTAAGTGTTGCCTCAATTTAGATCGTGATTTTAAATATAAAATCACGTTCTAAGTTGAGGCAACACTTAGTGAAGTTAATTATACTTAATAAAGTATAATTAAAAATTTTGGAGAAATCACAATTTTTTTTTTAATTAATAAAGTTTAAAACTGTAAGCTAGACCTCTTAGTTTTTATTTAGTGGTCATCTCGTCTTATGTCTTATACGAATTGATACTAATTGCCTATTAACGAATATATAAAGGGGCAAATGGTTCCTGGGATAAGTTTCATCTGGGATGACTTGACTCCTGACTAATGTTATGCACTATCTCGACTACTGTTTTAAATTATCATGAGCATTCTCTTTATCATAATCGGAAGACAGACGACTTTAAAAACAGCGTCTGCTGGAACTATTTAGCTAAGTATAAATACGTATACGCATATAAAGTTTATTACACACAATTTTACGGACTTTTAACTTATTTTTGTTACAGTAAAAATTTTACTAGGTACTTGCTATGGTTAAAAAAATTAAAAAAACTACCGAAAATATAACCTATAAATTTTAGTGTCAATGAACTTATCCGTTTTGATATTCTGAGATTTTACACTTATTAAAAAAGTTAAACAGCGGTATTTTTATTTAGAGTAGACCTCAAAGGTTTCGCTACGGGAAGATTCCCCCGGGTGCAGTCGTGTGTCAAATGCCGGCGCGCATTGCAAAAATAGCCCGTTGATTGGGTTCTTTCGGATGGATTGGCGAGACCGCCAGGAATCCGGCCGGGGCTGCCGCGGGGTGAGGGGCGAGGGGGCCTGCGGAGGGGGGGGGGGGAGCAACAGGACGGGGAGCAATTTAAAATTCTGATAAGCGGAATAAACACTCGCCCCCGAGTAGTCGCTCGCCAGGAGTCGGGACCTCCGCTCTGTGTCGTAGTCGTTATATGAACTATTATGAACCATGAGAAGCTTTGAGCAAACCAAGTACCGTTTTCGGGATGGCAGATGAAATTTCGTGTATCATCGTTATGATGCGCAAAATTTGTGAATATTTTTACGATTATGATACGTAGATACAATCTTACGAAGCACAAGACACGGTTAGTCATAATAATGGAACTGAGAACTCGGGACTCTTGTACCCCCTGGCCGAGACCTACGAAGCTGAGCGAGGTTGTGCTAATTTGACAACCAATAGCATTCTGATATAACCAAGCAAACATAATAAATCTTCATCTCTTTCAATGTGTCAGTAACGAAATCGTTGGTCGATGAAACGCATCCCATCCACGCGCAGACTTACGTCGTCCCATATCTAGGGTTTGGGAAGCCGACACTAAAATTTCTATTTAGTTAAGAAATAATAATTTTATATGGATAAATCATATTAATTGAGCTAGCCCCAAAGTAAGCTTAAAACTTTTTTTATGGGAAAGTAAGTCAAACATATATTTTTACAAGCTTTTATTTAGTTTTACCTGTCCCGTTGCCTGTCGGTCTGTCTGTAATCAAATCTTGCAAGTTAAATTTGATCCACTTTCCGGGTTTCCGAGTTAGCTGAAATTTTACACGCATATATGTTTATCGCGTGACAATGCAAAATTAGGAACTCTGCGATGAAACGGCGCAACCCATTGAGTTTGGGCTGGTTTCATTCGTCTTGAGGGAGCACTTTATACAAAAGTGTGTTTTAAAAATTACTTGTTATGTTAAAACGTTTATGTGTTACTAATGAGAACACCTTGCTTGTAGTTCTTGCAACTAATCCAGCTACGATGAAGCTCTGTCGGAACTGACGCGTAGACTTTTTAATCTCATTAGATATAACATGGATATCACTATCCAATTAGACTACGATTACAGACTTATTAGATTATGGTAGTACAAGGGGGAAGTGGTTCTGAAACGACAAGATTACTTATATATAGGATTAGATTAAGATTAAACAAGCATTCTTGGTTTTGCTCGTTTTGAATTTGAACATCTTCAATATTCAAGTTTATTTACCCCGACTTCCAAGCGTTCATCCCCAATAAATTTAAACCGCTGAACTGATTTCCATCAAACATAGCCATAGAAACCAGACAGACATTGGCGTCAGACTTATAACACCCCTCTTTGTAGTCGGGGGTTAATAAGCATATTTTATTTTTATTTTTACAAATTTATCATTATTGGCCCGGAATATTGTTAAAGAAACAATATTATTATGTATAATATTACTATGTTATTAAACGAAACAAGGTGGATGTGTGCATCTACCCGTGTGTTGCCGATTCTAATGTTTTTTTAAAGATTAAATGTCTTAAATCTTTTAAAAAAACATTAGAATCATCTATACATATACACTCTTCTATTTATCTTCGTACGTTTTTTTGTGTATATAATCCTCGGATTCGCCGGTATCGTGTCATTCTGTATTCACTCCCTTTAAAAAGCTCCGCTCCGCCTTTGGTTTATTCAAAGCTGACATTTCACGGCTCTCCTTATTACGTATGAATCAAAATCGACACGTTAATGACGTGTGTGCACGTGATGACTGAGACAACACAGTGTAAATTGATAACGTGATTATAAAGTCTTCATTTAAGTTTCTTACACAAACCTCATTTATTGACTTTTGCTATGAAAATGTCTATAAGATGTATAAACATGTTTTTTTAGTAACAAACAAGATAAAGAAAAACTAGAGCAAGTCTCGAAAAAAATAAACAACATTTAAATTTGATGTGTCATTATTTTGTAATAATTATATTACTAGGTCCCATGCTGGTCTGGGAGAAACAAAAAAACTTAGAATGTACCAGCTGCTTCTCTTCCCGCTCAGATCGTAAAAGCCGATCGAGGTAATGGGCAAAAATGCGAATCATTTTAACAGGCGATGCGGCTAGCAACCCGTCATTGTATTGATTTCTTTTCCATCTTCTCGCCCACCATGACGCTAAAAGTGGCTTTTGAGTCTTGCGGCCCTAGGCTCTGCATAGAGCCGCAAGATCCAAAATGCTCTGTCTGCCCCATTAGGGATAAAGACGTGATAGTATGTATGTATGTATGTATATTACTAGATAAATATTTAATAAAAACTGGTTAATTTTAGTGGCAAATTTATTTATTTTCCGGCTGTAAAATGTCCATAAATAATAAAAATAAAATGTGTTAATTACATAAACGAAGGTTTTCAATAACGAAGTTCTTCGTATTAGAGTTTTTTCAAAATAATGTTTTTATAACGAATATAAGCGGTAGGAGTTGGACGACTCCTTTGTACAGTAGTAGGATAAAGGTTTAATAAAAATAAAGAAGTAAATTTTGCTAATAATAACAGGTCGGGCGCAAGATGCTACTTCAGAAACCATCTGCTTTTTAACCAACTCAAAGAAAAAGAGGATTTATATTTAACTGTTACTATGTATTTTATATATGTTACGGCTAAAACCCGAAACGCGGCTACACCTAGGTTTAGCCGGCTAGAACTAGGTGCAACCGGTCTCAGATGGCTACACTTAATGTATCCTACTTATCTTCGGCTAGAACTAGGTTTAGCCTTTAACATTCCGGCTAAAACTAGGTGCAGCCGATCGCAGGTGGTTCAAGCCGCCTAGTTCTAGCCGGCTAAAACTAGGCGTAGCCGCATTTCGGGTTTTAGCCGTAACATATATATTTATATGTTATCCAATTTTTTCTGCAATTGTCAATTTAAAAAAATTGCACGAAGTGGTAACCATAAGCAGTTATTTCTAATTAGCAGATTTGTCTTGTGTGTTAACTATTTACTGCTTTTAATTTAGTTGTCAAAAGTTTCAGCTACCTACGACATAAACTTTCCAATAAGATAGCTCAATGTATCTTGCCGAGTCTACCACTCAATGCCGACAGACGAAATCCCGGTGAACGCTATACCGACAGTTCACTCACTTTTTGTGCATGAGACCGACAGAAGACGAAATCGAACGAGATTGTAAAATGTTGACAATTCATAAACTACATCTAAATTTGATGTGTCAGTATTTGCACTTACAGGTGGCTAATATACAAATCCCGAAGTATTGTGTTAGCGTAAGGCGACATGCGCTCGCGCCCGGCAATCATGCTCCATTCAAATGATTGCCGCGCAGCTAATCCAGCCATTGTTTAGCTTAAACAATCACTTCCCATCACTACGCGCAGTAAACAATCATCACTCCCAGCCATTTTACATCTTATGTCCTCATTAATAGAGTTTACTTTCGTAAATACATTTTTTTGTTATTTTTCCCCTCGAAGTGGTAATTACGATACGGTACGATATACGCCGCACTCATTAAAACAGGTGACTCTACGAACAAACAGACAAACACACTGAAGATTTACTAATTAAACATACGCACCGCCAGCGTACGACGGACTATGAATATCATTAATTGTGGAGCTACCGAATTGTATGGCGGCTCTCAATGGGGGTGACTAATGATGGGTCTGCGGGTATTTACTTGTTGGACAAACAAACTAAATTAGTACTTCTGCTTCGAGAAGTTTTATTTACCCTCTTTATATTTTTTACCGGGTTTTACCAATGCTGTTAATAAATCTGTGATAGAATGTAAGTGAGAAGCTCGGTGGTCCGGCGGGAGTGCGGACTAGCGCTTTGCAAAGTTAAGTGACACCGGGCGTGGTCGACACTTGGATAGGTGACCACAAGTGGCATAAAAAATTCTGGAACTCGTTCGTGCGTGTTGGTCTCAGCGGTCATCATTGTATGGCAGTCGGCAAGCTATGTCAGATGCCTTTAGGCAACCTGAAAAATCTAAGACCAGTGTTAGCCACTTACACACATGAAAAACGAAAAACAATATAAGTAGAGAACACAGAGTCACAAAAAGCAACGCAAATTATCTTGTTATTACCTGTAACAACAGATTGGTGAAATATTCAAAAGTATTTCATTAGATATAGGCACGAAAACATGCATAAATTGGAAAATTAAATAAAGAAAATACACTTAATTACTAATACACATAACTGACGTACTTACACACAGATTATTTACCATAGCTATATAATTTTCGCTGCCGGATCATCCTATTACAACCATTAGTGCTATAATTTATTCACGGATGCGTGGTTTGTGTGTATAGGTAATAACCACAAACTACGGTCGGTGCAGAAATGCAACCTGGGTTATTAGATGTGAAGGTTAGCATTAAAACTGGCTATTGTTACTTTACCTCATTAGATGCTTATTGTAAAACTATGTGATATAAGTGCCAGTAGGATATTTATTATTTTAAATTAGATCAACTTAATCTACCATTCGTATAAAGCAACTAAGAAATCAAATAAGCATACCTCCTGATCGGATTGTACCGTAAGCCAGAAGCCTAGAGACTGACGAAATCTTTTAAAGTCCGTTTTGTAGAACCTTGTGTTGTCTTTAATGTCTAATTTGTCTACATATGCGTTTTTAAGTGACGAAATACACTTCTTACTTACTTTTTTTTTAGTTAAATTCTGTCATGAAAGACAACTTTCTCTTAATAACACAATATAGCAAAGTTCGATAAAAATGGCTTTCTGTAGAGTTTGATCGGTTGATCCAAGTTTCCAGAGAACCTAGTTTTTTTAATGTTTCACTATGTCATCCTTGCGGAAAGTTTTTCAGTATAATGGACAAAATCTACCCTAATCTTTATGTAACTGTATATTTTCTTCGACGTAATAGAATGTGTCTCGTGTGATCACAGGTGATACACTGCAATTTTTATCTACTAATCACCTACTTAGTAAAGTAGATTTTCTTATAATTTTTTTTGGTGAAAAATTATTTAATAATATTGAATAATATTTATTGGACTATAAAAATAGACACTTTTTATATTGGTTTTATTCTGAGAGCAAAAATGTTTTGATTTGATTTTAGAAAATATTCTCTTCTATCGTTTTGAAATGAAAAATAAGCAGTTTAATGGCCTAGATTTTTCACAAAAAGATAATACACAAAAAATATATTTTCTTACATTTTTTTCCGTAGAAATTAAATCTATTGTCTACCTATTTTGATGTCAACTAAGACCGATATGTGTTATGATAACCTATTAAATGAGACCTTTACATGAGTATTTATAGTTGAATTAGAATAAGAGCCCGTGCCTTAGTTTCCAAAAAACTAAATGTCTGCCATTTTACTACAGTAAAAGAAAAAAAATTATAGAAGTAATTTGTCTATAAAAAATTCAGTATGTCATACCATTAGAGGCTCTACCACTGATGCCGGGACACATTCTATATCTATACTTCCCTTACTTTGGCACACACAGGTAGCGTTGCGTGCGGCGGAATTAGAACAATATTTCCGAAAGTATTCACGTCCGCGTCACCGCCAGTGTGATGTGCGATCGCGCCGGTTCCCACGCCGCGCCTGCGCCCGCGCCGCGCTGTGACGAGGGCCATTGTCTTCATCGAACACCTTCCAATTCAGATTCGCGTGATTATCATAAATGAGGGAGATCCGATAGGAAGTTTTATATTTAGATTAAACTGCAGAAATAAATTGGAATGAAAATTGAACCCCTCAAATTATAGTAAAAGCAGGTCACAGTAACGTGTAAAGGCTATTCCAACTGAAAATAGTTTTTTTTTGCGCTGACAGTTCGGTAGAGAATTTTAGGTCAGAAAATTAAAAATTATCCTAGTAGATATTATCATTCAACATTGCAGTAAGAGTCAAATAAGATAGTAAGACAAAGTTTGAGTTTATCTAAACGCTTTTGAGTACGCTATGAGTTCTTTGATTAAGAAGTAGAAATTTTTATTAAATAAAAAATCGAAAATCATGTTTAATGTCTTGTTTTTATTTTAATTTTTTGCATAATATGAGTTCTCGTTTATTAAAACGAATGTTTTAAATAAGAAAGTAATGGAATTTGCGTCCGAATCCCAGCAACGGAGCTTACCCCGAGCTACCGTCGCCGGTCGTGCGCGCCCCGCTGCGGCGGCCGCTTTGGCCGCACGCGTATTTAGTTTATTAATTAGTAGCCGGTGCGAGGCTGCAGCCAACTACAGGTGAACAGAAGGATAGTCCATGCGCAATCATCATTATTAGGTCAGGATATCTACCGCTTTACAAAAGCCGAAAGACTTTATTAGGGGGATAGGCAATTGGATCAGTCAGCGACTTTTTTCTTTTACAATTCGCCTTATTTCTGATTAGATCACGTATGGAAGAATACTAAACTTAGCCCTCTGTTTAGAGCGTTGTGCGAGATTGAGTAACACACAAGCAACATTTTATAAATGGGAGTTAGTCGCGAATGGTCTTAAATGCAAATAGTCTATATGAAAACTCGTCTAAAACGCAACTCGGAACTCGTTTAAATAGCAACTCGTCTAAGTTGCAAGTAGTCTCAAATGTTATATTGACTAAATGGCAGCTAGTCCCCTATGTTATTATGTCTACTGCTGAAAGTGGTCTAAATATCAATTCGTACGAAATGCAAGTAGTCTAAAATGTAACTTTACCTAAAATGCAAAACAAGCGAAACAAGAGTCATCAGACTGCCGTCGGATTTGCATCGTGAATTTCCTTATGTTGCGTTCCCTGTCTGCGCACACTGCCCTCGTGTGTAGTGCCACTTCCGCTCGCTCGTCATTTGCGCTCGTATTAATCGGTACCTGAGCAGCGCTTGCGCTGCGTGCTCTTCCCGCGGTGCAGCAACGCGCAGCCAGTGCTTTGTACTTGTCTATGTGTTACCGAAGAGCACATTATGTTTTCTTCATAATCTTTAGTACAATATTATGAAAATATCCTCAACCTCACCAGGTCTTTTTAGTCTCCACTGCAGGAGCACGTCCCTTTCTGTACTACTAGATCCGTGCTTGGCCAGAGCAGCCAGAGGATTTGGCCTACACTCTCCTCGCTGGCCAGACGGGTTTGAGAGGTCTCATCGATGTTTATAAGCTTTGATAAGCATGTAATTCCTTAGTCGCCTTCTAAGACATCCACGGGAGGACTTGGAGTGGTCCTATTTCACTCTGCCGGATACCACACAGCGAATATATTCGGAAATGATGATTATAAAAATAAACTCGGGAGAAAAGAATTTTAGAAAGTACCAGATGCTAATCTTTCCACAAGACTGTAAAAGTCAATTTAGGAAATTGCCGGAATATTGAGGAATTATGTCAATACGTGTTGCAGCGAGGCAAACTACTATTATTTTGATTCTTTTGAGCCCTGTCTGCTCTAACAGTAATCCGATAAGTATGAAAATATGAAAGATGGTATTGTTTTATTTTTAGCGCCTGTGTACATAGGTACTTTTGTATAAATGAGTTCAATAATCTCTCTCTGTCTGTGAGAAACAGGCGTTCTGTTTTTCACAGGAGACAGAGAGAAATTTATTAAACTCATTTTCCTGTGATCCTCATTGAAATCTATCGCTTCATCAGTACTCATTCTCATTTCATAACGTTCAGTCAAGGGAACTTCTAGGCATTTGCAAGACTTTAAGAAAATATTTCTGTTTTATTCCAAACCAATAAGATTTCACTAATAAGTTTCTCCAGACTATAGAGATTTGTATGTAGTTATTCTTACTGACTTTACGTACAAATTCAAATAAGATTTAGAGCAATAAGAGTAAGTAGATTCTTATTGCTTAGGGAAGTAGAGGATTTTTTCTGACAGCGTTCTGACTCAAGGATTTTCTTATGCTAGTTTCCTAAACTATCCGTTGTCTATAGGGTATATAAAGTAGACTCATACTAAATTCTTTACAACACAATTAGTCATAGACATCGACAAACCAAACGCTGGGCAACGAAAGTAAACTACCTCTATAATACGTTTGTCAAGATAAGCGTAATCAGAAGATAGGAATTATAATGTAAATGATATCCGTCGGAGATCGGTGCGTTACGTTGCAATAATGCTCGTGCGCCGGAGCGGCGGGGGTGGGGGGAGGGGGAGGGCGGGAGGGCGTTGACCTCCGCCGATTAATAAATGAAGATAACAAATTAAAACGCCCGCGAACAATACAGCTTCTTTGTCTAGTGGCGAAGCGAGAGGTGGCTAGGCGGACGAGTCGGACAAGCAATTGCCGCCTAGCCATTTACTGCGCTCTGGTTCAAATTGCCTTATAGGACCTCCTCCTTGAAAAAAGATAATCAAAACACCTTTATCAGAAGTCAACAAACACACACGCAATATTTTACTGGCAGAACTGATTTAAGATAATGCTTTACGAGTCAGAATTGCACCATTGTTGGACAAACTTTATAATTATACTTAAGTTGGTTTTATTTAGAACAGGTTCTTTAAATTACTGTATCGAATTATAAATTGAAATTTAATACTTTATTATCTGATGTCAAAAAATATTTATTTAATTTGGGTTATTTGTATCACTAGATTTTTTTTTCTATTCCATATAGGTAGTTGTTTACGTCAGATCATTATCTCACAGCTAAGTTTATTGCTGTTTCGTAATAAGTTGAGTTGATGACTTTTTTTTATTTATTTTATCCTTTATTTGTGCTTAATATGTATTACTTTCTTTTTTCAGGTAAGTACAACTGGTTTACACAATCAACACCAAAGCTTTTATCAGGTAAATCGTTTTTGCTACTGTAGCGGACATAAACAAATGCAGTATACTCACATTGCGCAGTCGGAAAGGCCGAACAGGTTTTTAAAACCGGCAGTTTAGCTGCACTGACTAAACTTATATAACCCTCGCGTATCGCATCTTATAATTATTATCGATAAATACTGACTTGACATGCATACCTTAATCTTAAAGAACGTTTAACTAAGGCGTTAGTGGTGGGTGTTATTACTGACCGGATGGTGGCCAAGAACGGGTGAGAAAAGCGTCAGTCGTCTGCCCATGTGATAGGATGAGAGGCAATGTTGTAGGGGCTCCAGGCCCCTGCAGGCACGCGCCGGAGGCTCGGTCACTCAGTCTCCTTTTCGATCTGATCACGAACCGGACCGTCGGCGTCCGGATTTAACTAAAATATCCCGTTGTTTATCGAGCACCTGTCTGTTGACCACAACAACACAAATGATTGTGCAAATGACAAAGCTGAACCAAAGTAAGCTTTATACACCGTAAAATGAGTGAAATGATTATTTTAAAACATTCACTGTCGGATTTAGAATTCTCAAAATCGAAGATTGTAAAGCAGCAGCGCTTTCATTTGTCTGAAGCTATTCTGTGTTCTAGCAACCAATAAGATTTCGTCATTGCTATCGAATTGAGATAAATTGTCGGTGTAGGTAGTAACAACGGAATCCTATTGGTTGTTAAAATACAACACAGTCTCGCTCAACTAACGCGGTCATAGTTGGGTCAGAAATAAGTATACTGTTCACTTTGAAAACCAACATCACACTCATCTCAACGCCATACAAAAAATATTTGACAGAAAATAATTAAATAATAGCTTTATGCACAGATAATGAAGTTAACTGCAAACTGTTTTATTAGACCATTAACCCTCTCATTCAGTGAAAGTTCAGTTGTAAATGTAGTCGCTATAATGCTGCTCAAATATCAGAAAAAAAAAACACTTTCCATTTTAAGCCTTAAAATGGTTCGAGTTTAGGCTGTTGGGCTCCGGTCGATTATCTTATAAGTCAAATTTTATAAGAATCCAGTAAGAAGTTACAAAAATGTATCTCCGATACTATGTAGTATTCTTTTTAACTAACTTGCCCTCAATTCAATTCAATTTATTTATTGCATTTCATAATGCCTTTAGGTAGGTATATGCATTCATTATAGCCGATTGCGATGGTTTTCATAAATCTTGACCTAACTTCACAGTGACTGAATGCTACACGAAAGACCAATACAATTTTCTAAAATTTTGTAATGGTTTACATTATTTACAAAAATATAAACCAAGTAATATGGACCTCCTTTCATTTCGCATACATAATCATAATACAAATATATCATATTATTAATATATCCAAGAGCTTTTATCTTGTCTTTTTAGTTTCTTCCAAAATATAATACTGTGAATAAATAATTGATACTGAATAATAATGGTGCTTTTCCACCAGCGAGGCGAGGTCGCCTCACTCCGCCAAAGGTACAGTCAAAGACTTCAATTACTTTTGATAGCTTCAAGGCTATTAAATAGCATCCTATTTAAGAGTCACCTTGAAAGCAATGTATCAATCTGGTCTGTAACTGATTAATACTGCTGTTTTAGGTAATTTCAAATCAAATTTGTTAGATTCTTTACCTTTGAGAGTACCTTCAAGTGGATTGTCCCGCTCAGCGACACTGTAGATCACATCTCAGCGAGACATGTACGTAACGTACGGTACCTCGGTTCGGGGAACGCATTATGCAATTGAATGCGTTAGCGGGGTGTGTCGGCGCCGGCTCTACATGCACGCACAGGGTTGACAACACATACCTCTATCTACACAAACATAGATAGCTTAGTGTACCGGGCGTGTGTAGTGTACCGGTGAGCTTCCCATCTCTTTAAGATCTGCAATGAGGTGCCAGCAACCTCGTTTTAGAGTTTGAGGACTTCGAAAGCTCACCAAGAGTACGCATTACAAGCGCTGTTGCATTCAAGCATCCCCTGGTCTACAGTTAGCTTGTGACCACAAGTGGCATAAAGTTTCTCGAGCTCCTCCATGTCTTCAAGCTACCTCAGATGCCTTTGAGTAGCAGCGTTGGTCATTTACATTCATGAAAAACAAATCAGAAATCTTACAGCATTATTAACTGGCTCTTTGTGTTAAAAGTGAATGTATTTGATATCATTTTGCCCACAAAAACATTTTAGAGGAATTTAAATTTATAAAATTACAACAGTCAGTCTGTTGCCTGTTTACCTCTCTCAAAACTTACACGGTAATTTTCTGAATAAAAGACTTTATATTCGTAGCTATTCGCATGCAAAAAAAGTCCTCACTCCACACATTCCCTTGTGTAGTCCGGGATTCTCTTCCTTGCTTTTTCGCTTCGCAACTAATAATTGAACTAAAAAATGCTTTAACTTCCGAACCGGCTGTCTCCGTAGGAGGTGATCCGTATCTACGTCATGTTTACGCGACGATGCGTGCTCCGCAACTGAGATCACTATCGGACCTCGCCGCGGCGCCAGTGTCAAAACAGCCTCGAATTTGACAGGATCATTTACAAGTTTTCCATAAGTCATCTAGTCAAAAAAGACTTGAGTCGTGCTATCAAAAGCCGTTTGCATTTCCTTTAACCTAACACGCGAAGATCCGTTCGCTAGACTCTTATGGCCCTATGGTTCTAGAGCCTTGTCTCAAACTCAAAGGAAAATAGTGACTGGCTTTTAATCAAGATTTTTCATGAAATGACGCATTAAAATACGATAAATTTAAAAAAAAGAAAAAAGTAAAGTATTTATTTTTCTCCTTAAAACTTAATTCTACGTACACAACAATATATATATATTTGATACAATAACTATTTTACGGAGACGTAACTGTAAAGGCTGCGCCTGCATCACAGTTCACCATTGCTCTCACAAATGGATGTAAATCTTACGACAAGGATACGTCAGGTACCTAGTCCAAATAGCCAACATTAGTTCACTATATCTCAATAAAGTTTTTAGAAACAGAAACGCGTTGACGTCTTTCTGTATCGGCATCTTGCTCGCGCGGCGATGCGTGTGTCACGGCGCGATTACAATCTGTCGCCGAGTCGCGCGGGGCGTCACCTACCGTGTGGCTGGTGATATCTCAATACCTTTATAATGGTACAAATTGAATACAAATTAGATAGAGAGAATGCCCCACCTTGCATATTATTTACATGGCATTATTTCATAATGAAACCTATCGGATTTCTGTAGCTGTAGGTTGATTGGTACAAAAGGCACTGAAATTAAGTTCGCCTTTAATTTGATTGTTAAACTTCTCGTTTTACAGAAACCCTTTAAAAGCTTAATTTTTTATTTTATTTATTAGTAATTACTGATTAGATACTTAACGTATACACTATTTCATATACAATCTTCTGTATATGAAAAATGCGCGATAGCGATGTTTTTCATTAATATCCGTGTGCAACAGTTTTATAGTGGTTACATGAAATGCTAACTCTATCGTTTCTCTTGGTGTGTGTACTTGTACTTAGTGGCAGATTTTTCATATCTGAAAGTATAATTTTTCAAAACTACAAACCGACTTCAACCCCAAACTATACAACCAATTTTGATAAAATTTTCATGGGACCACCTCGCAACTATTCTCTTTCAGGCGTATTCAAATAATCAATAAACATACATAACAATAATCGGTGAACATACATACCTCCTCCTTTTTTAGAAGTCGGTTAAAAATAGAATACGAAAGTCATGTCATACGGAGGTAAAACTGTTAGTCGAAAAGAGAGAGCCCCATGTAAAATAGTGTACCGAAAAGAACTTAGTTTTTAAATTTGCTGATGTAGGCTGCCATAGCTTAACCATGCGCCCGCGCCGGCGACAGATCGCAATCTCGCGACCTGTCGGCGCGGCGCACGCATTGCTGCACACGCATGTCTGTGGTTTGTTGGAGGGAATGTTCAGACGAAACAGGTCAATGCCCGCGGTGATAACAACTTTTACTAAGACATATGTTAAACTGCAGATACAAAAATAAAGAAAATCGGTTATATTCTATTTATTTTCATATAAAATCAGTACTCAGATTAACAAGGCAGATTCATCAGTAACAACTTTCGACAAAAATCTTGAATCTTTAATTTCGCATTTATAATATTGGAAGGATAGTCGTTAGTAGCAAATTAAACATTGTACAGCCTATTGATCTCTTTAAAAGATTATTATTGTAAGTTTATGTGACTTAAATCGATCAAATCAGATACTAATGACAATTAGGAATAAGTTAGAGTAATAGAAAAGTCTATGGATATGAGTAAACATTAAATTACTTTTTAAAATATCAAAATTATCTGGTACATAGTTGATTTGGTTTTTTTGAAACATATTTTTTGATTATGTACATTTTTGTTTATAGTATGGTTGTGTGTAATGACTAATGACCGGAATAAATGAATTATGTATTGCATTCGTATCCTTACGAAGGAATGCAATACATAAGAGGTTTTAAAGAAGGTAAACATTTGAAATGCTTGGATAGACAGTAGACTTAAGTTGCTTTCTTAAAATGAGAGCCATTTTGGAAGTAATTGACAATAGAAAAGTGTATGTGTGTGAGCCTCAGTAATACAAATAAAATATTAATCTATCTATAAAAAAAATATCATTGTACAAAAAACATAGCGTTACCTCAACTTAGTTGAATGACAGCAAAAAAAAGTAATAACATGAAACAGACAACGGATAAGTAGTTGACAACCAACTACAACAACTGAATCAACAAGAGCACAGCTCGCATTTTGATATTGATATTAATTTACCTATTTGTAGATTCCTGCAAACGCCGGTGACTGAGTAAATTTTACTGCTTTCCTATGATTCGGATTCGGAAACCGAAGCGAAGGCTCGCTGGACAGTAATTGATTGACTGGCATGCAGCGGCCGGCGGCGGCACAAAGCGAATAATATCTTCATAAATCGATATTCCTTCGCTAATAAAGCGATATTAATTATCTAGTATTCAAATCTCGGATGCTCGTGCACTCGTGACTACATCCCCCCTCCCTCCCCCCTGGCGGGCCCGTGCGCGCTTCTCGATTAATAACCGCGGCCGTCGACCCGATTATTCGACTCGTGCGATTAACGATCATGATTCGATTACAAAGCGATGATCGGAAGCATCTATTCGCCAGATATTGACAATGCTATAGTTTTTAGAAGGGCCGTTGTTATTGTAGTGAGAGTCGCTTGTACTAAGTTTTGATTATCAAAAATGAAGGTTACTGCTTGGGTTATTGTAAGTGAAGATTTTTACTAGATACAGATTTACCGGTAGGCGGCAGCGAGTGCATATTGATTGTTGTGCGCACGTTAATAAAATACTGTTCACGACTTGAATATAGAGACTAGACTTCGCTGTTGGTCCTCTCTTGACAAACATGATGTTCAGTTACTCGTAATTAGTAGTTTAGTCATCAATACATACAATGATATTGTTTTTACAAACATTGTATCAATTGCGTCGTTTAAGTACGCCTAATGCTCAAATATACCAACGTATGTAAATATGGGTTGTATGTAAATACCTAGGTATAGTACTATATGAATGTATTGATATAATGGTCCACTTTTTCAATTCGATCCTTGTTGCAATATTATACCTACATCTCTGCTTCTGTTCTTCTTGAAGTAATAACAAGTGGCTTACTAGCACAACAGCAATCTAAAATAAGACTTAGACGTATGTTTTGTGGTTTCAATGTCAAGTCAGTTTTATAATTTGTAAATTATATTATATTTTTATTATTTACTATTTCTTTTTAAAAGAATTAATGCAATGGGAAGTAAATTCGGAAACAAGCCAGTTTCTATCTTATTATTTATTGCTCATTTACTTTAATTTGCGTAAATTTTATTACTTTTACAATATCTTTCATAATAAATTCATAAATTATGGATCGTGGCCTACTTGATGATCACGGATCAATAAAATATGTTCATATTAATGAAGTAATGTAACAGGATGTGAATTAAAACTAATCATTAAAATATTGGATTATTTTGTGGACAGGCGCATCCTGATCCTGTGTTTAGAAATAGACAAAAAATATATTTCACGGATTGATAAGAGGGGATCGTAGTAAGTGGAAATCCATAGTCTCTGCCTACCCCCATGGGAAACAGGCGTGAAAATATGAAGGTATCTGTGTATGATAAGATGTGTATGTCATGCGGAGAAAAACTTATTCACGATTATGCATTCATCACGAAAAGAAAGAATTACGTAAATACAATAATACTTGTATTGATGTAGTAATTTAATGTTTCTGGCGGTAATAATTAAGTACTAAACTAACATACTCATAAATTACCAACAATGAAATGAAACCACCAAAGAACAAAAGGTTTATGGTGTTACACAGGTATGATGCAAGAAAACGTTAGGTACAATATAATTTTCGCAGTTAGTTTATTTCCTTTGCTTTATTTTTTATTTTTTTTTCGGCTGAGAGCCAGAAAGATATTATGTCTCGCTTCGTCTAGGCCATCAGTGGAAATGCACCCTTATTCATTATATTTTTCGAATATTTAGCTCGGCTACAATCACCGCTATGATGACTATTGACAAAATTTGACAGGTGTCAAAAACATCTCATGATGGGATAGCACGCGACCATACATCTGGCTCATACCCTCTGCCGATGAAAACCCAGCCGCGTCATTCTCTCGGAGAAAGCCACCGACTGTACGCCGTACATACTCACGAGCACATCTGCATAATGCGCCGGCACTAATTAGCCGTTAATTGACAGATTGAGCCCGCCTCATTTGAATTGCAGCATTCATTGCGGTGCGTTCCTTACTCATGATCTACGCGCTCGTCGCTTGCTTAATTTTCACGAGTAATCGTTTTCACATTTATGTTTAAAAACAAGTAGATTTCGACAACTATAAATACGTTTCTGTGTCGTATTTTCATATTATTACAACAGTAATTTTTGTAATTAAATGTAATAAATTAATATTAATAATGACCGCAAAACATAGCGAATAGAAATTACACACATATTTTTCAGTTTAAAATTGGTACAAAAAAGAAGCATTTATTCCGTTCCATAATATCCGTTGCATAAGTGCGATAATAAATTAAAAGACTAATTGAACTTGGCGCACTGACTGTAACAATGTCATTAAATTACCTAATATCAAAGAGCACACCGACTACATAGTATGTTAACTTGTACTTTTTATAAAGTTTATTTAATTGCTTTATATTGAGCATGAGTTACCAACACATAAATATTATTTATATGAGCCATCGCATGTCCCACTGCTGGGCAAAGGCCTCCCTCCATCTTTTCCATTCAGTTCTGCTCTGAGCTATTTCTTTCCATTCATCTTTAAATTTAAGCAGTTCGTCTCGCCACGCGTTCTTGGCATGACTCTCTCTCTCTCTGCCAAAAAATAAATAATTAAAATTTCCTTGCGTGACAACAACACATCGGCACTATCATAAATATCATAATATTATAAACAGCAATTTTATATAAAAAATCAAGTTTAATCACTAGCACTCAAGATTACGTTTCCTTGTGGGTTTTGGATTTAAAACAAGAATATTCACATTGACAATAATGTGCCAATATGCATACCTACCACAACTATGTACTAAATAAGTAGTAAATGTTACTATAATCTTTCTTGGTTGCCAAAGCATTTATTTAATTTATCGACTTAAAATTTTAAAATTATAAGTAGTAAGAAAGGTACAAATGCTATGTCTACCCTTTCACCTTTGGGAAGAATTTTTGTTCAACATCACCTGTTTGTTTTTTCCAATGTAATTTATAGAAATTTCGCTCACAGTGGTACAACTAAGAAAAGTTAAAAGCGTCCTTACTCTACTGTTACATACAAACATTGTCTGGCTTCTATTTCGAAACGACTTGTCAAATTTGTAGAAAAAAGTTGACATCCTAGATTTAAGCAATTTTGTCGAAATTTTACAAGACGTTTCTAAATAAAATCTAGAGTACGTTGGTGTGGAAAAGTCTAGAGCAAGGACGTTCTTAAAAAGTCGTTGGTGTCAATACTACAGTAGAAAGAGGACCCAGTGACGTGACGTCAGTCTGCACTACAGTCTGCGCTGTCGCTGTCGGTGTCGGTGCAGTAATTGTCGATGTTATCTCGGCGGGTAATTGCGACACTTGCGCACCCGCACTCGGGGCTCGGGGCATGCCGGCAGACTTCGACACAACATTTCACAAGTATTTTGCATGGAAACACCAAGTAAAAATATTTTGCATATTAAAAGGTTTTGCCGTGCAGTTTCCAGTAGAGTAGAATAGGGCCACCCCAAGTCCTTCCAAGGATGTCGTAGAAGGCGACTTAGGAAATGCAAGCTAAAGAAAGCTTATAAACATCAGTGAGACCTCTTCAACCCGTCTGGCCAGCGAGGAGTGTGTAGGCCCAATCCTCTGGCTGCTCTGTCCAAGTATGCCTCGGGTAGTACAGAGAGGGTCGTCTTCATGCAGTGGAGACAAAAAGACCTGATGATGATGATGATGATATTAAAAGGTTAGCTCAATTTTTGCATAGTTAAATTTAATATTAAACATTATTACCACGAATCATGAGATAATTATCTTCTTCTTCTCGTGTGTGTTAGTGACTAACACTAGTGTCAGAGTTTTTAAACCGTCTTAAAGGCCTCTGACGTGGTTTTAGGTAACGACCAATGTCAAAGACAGTGACTGGGACCGACGGCTTAACGTGCCCTCCGAAGCACGGATCATTTTACTTACCGGACCATCAGGTGATCAGCCTACAATGTCCAACCAAACTAGGACAACAACACAAAGTCGTTGCCCCCGCCGGGAATCGAACCCGCGACCTCCGGGTATGAGCCGAACGCTCTAACCACTACACCACGGAGGCAGTTACTCATATTATAATTATGTAGTATTTTTACAACATACATGTATAATCAAGAGAAGTAACAATCGTAAACATGTTGCAAGCAACTTATGCAAATGTACAAACAATAAAAATGTAATAATATAATCTAGACATGCGGCAGCGTGTCAGAGCCGAGTCAAATGTTAAAATTATTAATAAATTTAAGGATTTTCTACAGATCTTGCCCGCCATTTAGATCTCAATTCTTTTGTCGTATTTTGAACTTGGCTCCCATTTTCACATTTATGTTTTTGGTGGGATTATACTTACTTATTCAGTCTTAAGCATTGTATAATAAAACAATGTATTTTCTTCCAAAGTTGACCTAGAAGTCTACGTCACGAATGGCACGATAAGTGTTACCACTGATTGTTCTTTTTAGTAAATTTAGGGAATTTCTCAATTAGTTATGAATATTAAATACTAACTAACATAAATATTTAGTATTTCGTGTGATTCATATATTTAATTTTTAATTAATTTTAATACTTGTTGAATTATTCGTTCTTAATTGGTTTTTAGGCTAATAAATGCATTGACAACACTCCCAACTGACACATATTTAAGCCAATCACGTTAATAGCTGTCACGGGAAGATAATACCTGGCGTAATTTATTATTATTATATTATGGTCAGTTAGTTCCGATAAAAAAACAATATTATTTAGAATAAACAAATACCATTTACGCGGGGCATACCTAATGACAAAATGCAAATGCACTTTTATAACACCAAAATGTATGGTCAGATTTTTTCTTTAATATATAACCTATTTCTATTTGGCATGGCGAGGGAGTTATTAAATTTAAACCTACCTGTTGTAAACTAACGTGTGGTAGAAATATCAAAGATATTTTCAACAATCTCCATCGGTCTATTCTGTAAAACATACAACAAAGTAAGTTGTATATATATATATATACAACTTACTTTGTTGGAGTATGCCAGGGACACTCAGCCGGACATAAAAAATGGTGTTACCATTCAATTCCCGGAATGGCTTAAATATTTCAATACCATCTCATAATTTTGATATGTCAGTAACTTGATACCCACGTTTTCACTCAATAAACCATAAAATTATGAATGTGTAAAAAACAATGGCAGAGTCCTCTTCGACTGATCGAGTATAATGAGCCATCAAAATTATTGAAATGAATTAAGGAAGCCCGCCCCAGGTGCGAGGTGCAGGAAGTTAGGTGTATTGTGTTGGACTCAACTACTCACAACGCATGCAACGCAAATTGAGGAGGGTACAGATGTGCCTGCTACACTCAGTCGGTGGAACCTACCTTGCTATGAATCTAATCATCACCGTACTTTGAATTTACTCATGAGATTGATTTAAATTTATGTATATAGGTGTTTATACTTTATTGTAAACATATAGGTACAAAATGTAACAAGAACGACAGACGGACTTAAAAGCTAAAAGCATTATTTTAAGCCTTTGGGTCGAGTGGAGATCAAAAAACACAAAACATTGACTTTTTTACTATTAGGTCAACTTCATTAAGTCCTAAGGCCCCAAGTGGGACTGAGGGCTTCAACAGAGCGTGGCCAACTGGTCTGAGGCTACAAAAATAGAGACTTTTCTTTTATTTAACTCCCCCTTCAAGTCACTACCACCATATCCAATAACTGAATCAACAAAACAAAACCTAGGTACATAATTTATCAAACGTGCTCACTTAAATTTCGCGATGCGTGCGACCTGCATTTTGTCTAAGCCAACGGTCAAAATTCTCGCTCGATCAAAAAGCCACATACTTACCTAAATGAGCTGTTATTCTGGCCTGTCGTCGTGCTGCAGCAAAGCACGTCATAACGAGGCGTGCTCTACTTACTGCGCGCGCGCATGCCTAATCACCCGACCCGGCCACTCGTCATAATGTATATGTTACAAGAACTAATTAGAACTAATACCTAAATTAAAACAAAATCTATTTCTTAAAAGATTTTATACAAATAAATTTTCGACAAACTCGAAATAAATTTAATATGCATTGAAATAAATTGAAAATCCGCTGGTTTCCGAAACTTTTAATATAGAACTTTCGTTTACATTTGCTTTTCTAGGACTCTCTCTACTCTTGTTTTTTTTATGTTGGTATAAAGTAGGTAAGCATTAGAAAGACTCTTCAATACTCTTCATCGTCACCCAATATCTACCGGATAAGTTTTTGCTACAAAAGAGCCGAGTCACCATTACCGTCACTGCGTTTTTTACCATCTATTTGCATCCATTCAGAATAATATTGATAGTCGCCTCGCATTCGTCGACTGAGAAAAGATTTCCCCTCGCCGCTGTTTTTTAGCTCATGAATGACAAAATATGCATTGTGCGACGGATTCCGAGTTAGCGCAAAAACTCAGAATAATTTGATAGGCTTGCAAATCGACGGCGTCTTTTTAGTCAAATCTTTTAGAAGTTTTATTTCGCGTCGTTATGTTTTGTTGTGCTTAAATCATAAATTATGGATTGAGTTTTATCTTACTTATTTGTATTTTTAAAAGACTACATATAGATAGGAGTTTCTAAGTGATTTATTATTATATTTTTCGTGCGTTAAGAAGTAAACAAATAACCACACGACGAAGAACTTAATTCTTGTCCTGCGTTATTATGTTAATTCAATGTCTCTAGATAAGTACCTAAACCCCTATTGCAATGTACACAGTAGTAATGTAAATCATACCCGTATTAAGTACATATGTGCAAAGTATGGCTCTACTATCTAAATAAAATAAAAGTGTGCACTATTTTAAACCGTTTGTTTATTTTTTTAAGTATGTTTTACGTCTTTTTTTGTAGGTAACTCGGTTTAAGCCCTTCCAAGTTTGCTTGTAACCGTTTTTAACGAATTTTCGTGATGCAATATTTTTTGTAATAAAACTTTTGCTTAAAAAATAACTGCTCTCTCGGATCGAAAACGTTGAAGTCGGTTAGATTTTGATAAGTGTAAGACTGCAACCCGTCGGCTGCAGTTTTTGTCCGTTTCCGCCGAGCGCAGTTTCCCAGCGCGTCACTCGGTCACTAAACCAACGCATTGTTCGCGACACGCTAACGAGTGTTTTGTGTTTATTCTAAATGCAGCTGATTCCGCCATTTTTTCCTAAAACCGTTATTTTCGACATAAATCTCACCCTTCCGAGTTAAATTTCAATATCCGTGAACAATGCGATGTTTTTTATTTCGTGCAATTTTTTAAAATGTGGGGTAATGCATTTTTTATTGTAAAAATCGCGGCTTTCGGAGACGTCGGTCGTTATTCCTTCCCACGGCGGGAAATGGGTCAGGCATTGTTCCGATCCGTTTTTGCGCTAAAAAAGAGATTTCGTCGCGACCTGTCGCCCGCCCCGCGCCCCCTGCCGCGTCCCGACCCCTCTGACACACTTTTTTTGGGTAAAAAATGTAAAAATCGCGACGCAGCTTGCGATCGAATTTTCTCAGGATTTCTTTATTTTTTTTCGCAATAAATCTAATAGCGGCTTGTAGTACAGGAGGCTTGCGGAAGAAGGGTTGTCGAGACATCTGTCGCGGACGCGATTACCGGATTTCAAATAAATTTCAACGGCGCCCGGGGCCGCGGCGAAGGGCGGGGGCAATAAAATGATTAGGTAAACAAAACGAACGCTGCGGGCTGTTTGCAGGCCGGGTGCGGACGGGGTGCGAGCGGGGGGAGGGGGGGATGAGGGCAGGGAGGGCGGAGGGCGAGGGCCGAGATTACCTCCGTTTTAACGCGCGAAAGATTTCAAAGGCGGCCGGCCACTTCACAAATAATCCATCAACTCGTCCTTTAAAAAGGCCACTCGGCCGCGAGGGTGCAAATTCGATTCCGCCGTAGATTGGAGTGCATATTCAGCTAACGAGATTTGCGCGGGTCCACTCCAGCCTCTCAGCGAGCTACCTGCGACCTGTGTCACTCGAGGGCGTCACATCAATACAAGCTGGCCAACATTGACGACACTACACTTTACTTACATATATTTAGTTTGTTCTGTTTAAGATTTATTTTAAAGCAGTTTTTCCTACTGTCTATAAGAAAGAACTCAGAAGATGTTAACATGCTACTGGGCCAGTCGGGTAATGTTCGTTAGCCATGGCACTCTGGAGAAGAATATGAATCTATTGATGCAATGTTTTTCAAAATCGGTCAAGCGCGTAGTCTGAATGAAGTTTCAATAGACAGACATACATACAATATCTGCGCTCGAAAAACATTACCCTCTTTTTACGTCAGTCGAGTAAAATCTGCAAAATCTAGTCTTAACCCGTCGGCGGCTGATGCGTGCTTATGCGAGCGCGTCAGCCGCGAGAGCACGCCGACTTAATTTTGTTTGAAACTTTAAACTGGTCCCATGTTTATTTAGGATTTCAGTTTGTTTGTACGTTATATATACCTATATGGCTATCAGTCTATTGTCAAACGATATTCTCCTCGACTCACAAAAATACTATAACAATAAATTATCATAAAAAACTGCACTTATTAAATCGGTTATTAACACTCATAGCAAAATGCTACTGATTTAAGGAGTGCTGTGTTGATCTGTAATATTCACAAAAAGTCGTCATTTCTTTGGTAGCATACCCACTATGTTTTAATGAAGGATAGCAGAGTTTAATTAAATGATGGTGCATTGTTGCATTAGTATTAACGAAGCGACGCCGTGTATCGCCTAAGGACATAATTCTAAATGCTGTTGCATCTGAACACCGAATGAGACTCTCAAAAAGTGTCCATTATCACTGTCGCCAGCGCAAAAACATACCTATCCATGCTAACTCACTGGCTTGGTGAATAAACATGAAATTTAAATGCAATGTGAAAGTACATACCTACCTACTTGTATTGACGTGACCAGTTACTGTTTTTGCTTCTTTGTGATAGCAGTGCAAATAGTATTTCGTTTTATAATAGGTATCATTACAATAGAAGCCTCTTAATTCAATATTTACAGTTATATTACCGCTTTATATATTCTTGAAGCGTGCTTTGAGTAATTTTAGAAAACTTATTAAAAAGTAAGGTATATTTCATTTTGCAGAAAAGGGTAAAATTTATTTATATTACATACCTACAGCACACCTGGGTGAAAGTGTTTGGCCACCTTTTGCAACATTTACTAGTTTTTTGGACAATTATGTCCTATAATTATTGTTTTGTGCAATAAGGGGAAAATCCTAATCCATTTTAAACTTTATATGCACACACTCACTCACATTGCATAACGAAAAGCGATCTAATAAATCAAATGGAAATAAGCACTTTTTAGGTTGTCATACATGTATTACGATTTCATAGCTATATATGTAACTATGTAGATTTATTTCATGGAAATGATGTAACGAATAGGGTATCTGTGTGAGTGAGTGCGCTATCGCATGGCGGTCGGACCGTTTTGCATCGCGCACATTCCAAGGGCACTCACTTGGAGGCGCGGCTGAGAGGAGGGCGCGCATCGTATGCAAACGAAGCGAGAGGCGGAGCCGCCGCGTGTGACGTCACCCCCCCGCGCCGCAGCCGCTCGCGTACCTGCGCAACGGAAATCGCGAAAAAAAATGCTGCAATCTGTTCCGCGCGATATCAAAAGTGAAAAGGGTGAGACAATGCAGGCGCCCGCCGAAGGGTTGCTTTGTGCGCTCGCGCCGACCCCGCGCGCCGCGCTCACCCCGCGCCAGCTTTAACCCTTCGAAAGCCACGTGCGCGTTTCGTATGTAATCAAAACGTAATGTACATACAAGATAACGTTTCACTTTTAATGTGAATAGCATTTACAGTTACAAAAGATTGAATACGTCTAACCGAAACTATTCTTTTTTATTCAATATGATTGAAAACACTAATAAAAAAGTTACTACGACAAATATTAGAGTAAATTAGTTTATTTAAATATATTTTATTAAACAATAGTTTAGCTATTAAAATATCATTAGATATAATACGTAATATTGTATATTGTTTTAGTGTATCTAACGTGTAAGGGGTTCAATAAATTTCCTAACCATGACCTAGCGAGTCACTATCATAATTAAAACGTATTTGAAGGAATGTTTTAAAAATATTATAATGATAATTTAGCACCTTAAGCTTGCTTTCATTAAGATTTACCTTTAAATTAGCTCATAATATAAAATTAAAATTCCGCGTACAGCATTATGTGTTACTTAGCATTAATTTAAATCTCTCGTTTCCAACATAATAATCTCCCAAGTTTTTTGGCATTATTTTAAAGAGTTTTAATATTTATAGTTGAATGGCATGTAGATTAAGTTTAATTACTTTCGTGTTAAAATAAAACCACAGCTAGGCAAAATAATTTAAATCTTTACTTTCCAAAATATAATTAAGAATTTCACTGAAAGCGCATTAGAGAAAATATTTATTAACTTTGTATAGTATATTTTCATCAAAAAGACGAAATAAAAACTATACTATATATTTGGGTGGATATTATTATAAAATTGTTTTAGAATAGCAAAAGAGTTCTTCTTATGTTAAAAACAAGTTTTTTGCGGGCAGTCAGGAAAAAATCCTACCTTCATTGTAAGATTTTGCCTCATAAAGTTCTGTCAAAGAACTCACGTGGGAAGGCAAGAATTGAATATACAAGATTTAAGCTTTTATTAATGTTGGTCTACACCGTACCACTTATATTTTTCATATTAAATTTGTTGTCTTTTAGAATTGTGCTTATTTATGTATCATTTGGTCATGATTAATACATAAATAATAAATAAATAAATAAATATATAGGTACAAATTACACTGATTGAGCTAGCCCCAAAGTAAGTTCGAGACTTGTGTTATGGGATACTAACTCAACGATACTATATTTTATTACAAATACATATACAGATAAATATCCAAGACCCAGGACAGTTTAAAAAAGGCCATTTTCCAACTTGCCCTGACCGGGAATCGAACCCGGGACCTCTGGGTGGCGGACTAGCATGGTGACCACTACGCCACGGAGGTCGTCATGAACCATGAAACTCAAGTATGGTGGCTAAAATTTCTGTTTATTTAGTAATTTACTTTAGTTAAATCGAATACTCGGTGAATGTACATAAAAAAAAGAAAAAGACGACGAATTAATAATCTCCTCCTTTTAGGATGTCGTTTAAAAATAAGACAGATAATGATCAAATATCTAGGTGTGAATCCAGGCTAAATGATAATAAATAAATAATAAATATACACGTTGACTTTTCATTGGTTTTTGAAAAAAAATGTTATATGGTAAAGTAATTCCTCTATCCATATACGTTACCCAAATTTGTGTATGACATAGATAAAAAAGTTGCGAAAATGATTTTCGATCGAGACCACGTAGTTACGTCCGTCCAAAACAGCCGCGTTAGTTCGGCGGCGGTAGGTACTACTAATTGATCTCACGATTTTACTTTCGAGTTTTAGTCAATTTTCAGGGTTCCGTAGCCAAATGGCAAAACGGAACCCTTATGGATTCGTCATGTCTCTCTGTCTGTCCGTCCGTATGTCACAGCCAGTCAGTCCGAAACTATAAGACCTATACTGTTAAAACTTGGTAAGTAGATGTATTATGTGAATCGCATTAAGGTTTTGACACAAAAATAGAAAAAAAAAAACAATGAATTTTTGGGGTTTCCCATACTTAGAACTGAAACTCAAAAATTTATTTTTCATCAAACCCATACGTGTGGGGTATCTATGGATAGGTCTTCAAAAATGATATTGAGATTTTTAATATCATTTTTTTTCTAAACCGAATACTTTGCGCGAGAGACACTTCCAAAGTGGTTTGAACGAGATCTAGAAGTAGTTTTTTTTAATACGTCATAAATCATAAACGGCAATTTACCTTTCATTTAATCAACTCAAATATAAAAATTTAAAAAAAACATACTACAAGACTTTTATATTATGTTATTTGCTACTAAGGAACCTTTTATGGGCGAGTCCGACTCGCACTTGGCCGCTTATTTGTTACTGAATTTTTATTTTGACTAGCTAATTAGGTCTTACTAACGATCCTTACGAAGTGGCCTTCGGCTCCAAAACCAATAAATAACCAGCCAAGTGCGAATCGGATTCGCGCACTAAGGGTTCTGTTCTGTACCAATATCTATAAAAAATCACTATTGTTGTAAGGGAGCCCCCCTTAAATATTTATTTCATTTTGTTTTTAGTATTTGTTGTTATAGTGGCAACCGAAATACATAATTTGTGAAATTTCAACTGTTTAGCTATCGTGGTTCTTGAGATAGAGCCTGGTGACAGACAGACGGACAGACAGCGAAGTTTTAGTAATAGGATCCCGTTTTAACCCTTTGGGTACGGAACCCTAAAAATCACCGTGTATACGGACAAATCACACAGATTGAGCTAGCCCCAAAGTAAGTTTGAAACTTGTGTTATGGGATACTAACTCAACGAATATGTTAAAAAATATACCAATAGTATTAACTATTGGTATATTTTTTAACAAATATATACATTATAGATAAATATTTAAGAAAATCCAAGACCCAGGTCAATCTGAAAAAGTTATTTTCCATCTTGACCTGAACGGGGATCGAACCCGCGACCGGAGTGGCAGCTCCGGAGAGGTCGTCAATTCTAGTAAGTTTATTCAAATGTAAACTTGGCATCCCTAGTCTTTTGAATTTGTGATATTTAATTGAACGGTTTTGCCTCAGAGCGGCACCAGAGGGATCTCTCGCTGCATCAAGGGACAGTCTGTCCGCTTTGATCTCACCCTCAATGCTGTCACGACCACGCATTGTGTGGGCTCGGACAATTGATATCGCAGTGATGGCATCTCTTTTACATACGAGTATCTACTTGCCTATCGGGTCGAAAATCTAAATTAAATGAATCACTTCTCCAGATTTCCCTCAGAAGCCCTTCATAGAAATACAAGCTACCCTTATATCGTACTTCTTTGATAATACACTAGCGTTTACATAGTTTTATGTTTAACTTTATATAACTTCTAGACTCAGCTTATTGTAGACCCGCTTTGCCTCTAAAAAGCGGGTATGACTAACGACTCGATAAAACATTGCTTAAACGAAATCAATAGCTTCAAACGCCGTCGCATTAATGTAAAATGATTGCTCCAAAACGCCATTAGATGCGATTAAAGCAATTTATATAATTTATTCTTACGCTATAAAGTTGGCCCGCATCGCACGCGCGCGATCACACAAATTGTTCAGTTAAATAGAGTTAACTGCAGGCAAAGGGTTGCGGCGCGTGGCGCGGATCAGCGGATTGCGCCCCCGCCCCCGCAGCCCCCCGCGCGCGCCGCCTTGGGCCCGGCGTCAACACAGCGACGGCAGCTGTGCGAGCGCACGCGCCTGCACCTTGATTTTAAACTTCCTATTGTCATATTCGCACTTTCTACCGTTTCGATTTTCATTTTACTACGACTTCATTGTGTCAACAAACTTAGAGCCAAATACCATAAACATATTTTAAGTTTGTCTGTACACATCATTTCTTACTTAACAGAAAACAACCTTTGAAACAGATAAAATTATCGTAACTTTTGGAATGAGTGTGGTTTTGCAGGACATCCATTGTCCTGCACTTAATGTATACTTTAAGATGAAGGTTCAGATTTTTCAATATTGTTAAGTAGCTAACATACAAAAATAAATTTTCAAGGACAGTATATTCCGTTTTAATAAACATTGTAAGATATTAGAAAAGAAATTGTCTTAATAATTGAACTAAAGGCTCAAACAAACAAAAAATTACGAAAATGCGAATTTATTTGGAAGCTAGTCAGAGAAAATGCACAAACTTTAGTTCAATCATTATTAAACGTGATGTATTATGTTGTACCGGTACAAAATACCCAAAGACGTCTCGACGCCGTTGAAAGTGACAACGTGATAACAAATCAGCGCCACCCAATTTACATATGTACCTGACGGGAGGCGGCGATATGTAAATCAGAGAGAGATGTCGCGAGCGGCGGCCAATCGCGGCCCGCGGCGGTAACCCTTGCGTATTCAAACGAGCGGTAAAAAGCGAACTGATTTGTGTACGCGGCGCCGAAGGGTTAACCCGCGCATGGAAATGGGACGCTAAAAAACTACCTGATTTGCTTATCGGAAGGGTTGCGCATGCCAATGGGATGTGATTTGAATATACCGCTGCTACTAACAAGGGTTAGCAATGTATTACATAATTGTAGGTACATACTTATTTACCTTATTATATCTGAATCATTACAAGAAAAAAGGAAACAAGTACATCTACATTACACATTGGATTCGAAAGGCATTATTTTTATTATAAAATGTGCAGTCTGTGGTTGATGCTATTTCTTTTTCACATATAAATTTCAATTTTCTTATAATTAAAAGGCAATCAAAATTAAACTAAGTAAATGTTTAAATATAACTACATACAATCTCTACCTTAGATAAAATTATAAATTGCTAGCTTTTATCCGCGACTTCGTCAGCGTTTTTAGTATTTTCTAATAAAGTCTAGTTTTGCATGACAAAATAGGATTCCCCTTATAAAGTTCCACTTTCATTTTATTCACTTAATTTTTGGGATAAAAATTATCCTTTGTAGTAGTCCTTCACTAGTTCTCAAACTGTATCCATACCAAATTTCATCTAAATCGGTTCTGTGGTTGAAGCGGTAAGAGACAGACAGGCAGTTACATGCGCATTTATATGTTAAGTACCTGGGCGACCGAGCTTTGCTCGGTTACATCTCAAACATTAACTACATTTTTTTAAACTTGTCTAAAAACAATACAGAATAAAAAAATATATGTAAACTTGAAAAAACAAAAGTAAGTCACCGAGTGGAATTCGAACCCGTAGCACTCTTTCTAGCAGTCCGCATCCTAAACTGCTGAGCCAAAACGGATAGCGGCTGGTGCGACAAAATTAGCGACCATATTCTGCGTGGAAAGAAAAACGCATGAAAACTCGAAAACACGCGTTTTCCCAAACATAAGACTAATCCAGATGGATTTTGTACCCCCGAAAACTCCCATATACTTACCAATTTTCAGCGAAATCGTTAGAGCTGTTTTCGAGATCACAGAAATTTTTAAATATACAAGAATTGCTCGTTTAAAGGTATAAGATATAAGAAGTAATGATTTTTTAACTATTTCTTGCGTAAAAAATGCAACATCTGTAAGGTAACGAAAAAAATGTATATAAAATCGTTTAATTTGAGTACACCGCTTCGGAAGGGTTAAGCGACACATTGCGCGTGATTTATGGACGCGGCGGCATTTGGAAATGAGACCGTCGCCGATGTTGTCGCGCGACGGTTTTAATTTAAAAGTGATATACGATGCGAGCGCCGAGGGGGGGAGGGAGGGGAGGGCGGCCCTCCGCTCTAATGGCCAGTTTAATAAATAACGCTTTTAATAACGCAGTCTCAGTCAGTGAAACCAACTGACTTTTCTCCCAGTGTGGAAACGGCGATAAAATTATAAATGGGTCATGTTGTAATCCTATGAGGGTGGGGTTATTTTTTAAAATTTTAATGGATATTTTTAGCATTTTTTTATTTATCCCTACATAATATTTTGATAATGCACTCGTATAATCTAGGTATATATTTCAAAATAAGTCATGCCACCTTACATATGAGCTGAAAAAATTTACAGTTCTGTATTTATTTCTTATATTTAAGAGCCCAGCTCTTAAATATAAGAAGAAGATTTATTCTACTACTATTAGGTACATCATCTTCATCCTTTTTAGTATCCGCTGTAGTAGGAGCACGTTTCTAAAATCAAATATTATACAATATAAAAACAATAAAATTGTTACCTATATACTTTCAGATTTTGTTTATACAGATACATAATTATCAAAATGGCAAGATGCCTTATTGAAACGCGTTTATTTGCCTAGCCGCGGCTCGTACTGCGCTATTACCAAATGAAAGGCATTGTGCCCGCTATCGCGCGCCCGCACCCGCAACCGCGCGCCCGCACCCGCTAATGCGAATCGCAACATTCGCAAAATGTGGGAAACGATACGATTGTGAGGACGCCGGCAGTGTGCTGCAGGAGACCAGATTGGCATCTTCTTTCTTTTCATCTGTTTTACAGAATTAGCTTTTTCGCTTAATTAAATTACAATGTTACTTAGCGTTTTCTAAATCAAAACGTGTATATCTTAGTATATTTTAAATATCGGGATTAACTATCCAGAAAATGCTTAAATTCTCCATGAGAAAAACAAAAATACATTTGTTTGAAATCTAATTATTGTTAATCGACTTCCAATAAAGAGGAAGATATCGATTCGAATATACCTATATATATATTTTATTATATCCGACATAGGTAATATATACCTCTAATATAAACTCATAAAATTCTAAAGGACTGTCACTGTATGTCGTATGTGATTATTAAAGGTATATTTATCTATCAGAATAAATTTTTATGTCACACTGTAGTAAACTTCATCCCTTTAAAAAAACACTTGTTTATTCCCCGACTATATAATCCTCTGGTGGCACAGATCCTCTTACTGCACGTAGTATTAAACATTTCAGCTGCACATTGTTAATCTAAATAAATTTTGATATACATAAGCTAATTTAAACAGTTTAAATATTTGAAACTTATATGCGGAGTAGCTTTTAAAAGCTCTGCTGGGCGGGGGTGTGTCGCGGGGTGCGGCGCGGGGGTGCGGGGGTGCAGCTGCAACTCTATTGATTAGCGCAATCACCGCACCGCGCACTTGTTCTAATGCTAACGTCTCGCACGGGGGATGAAATGACAAACATAGCGTAAAATGTACCTATAGGTATTGCTGAGCTTTTTTGCATGGCTTAGTGTCGTCTTATGGAGGAATTAAAGAACGTTTGGAGCATAATTATAATATCTAATAAGGTTTTTGCAATTAACACACATTAAAAAGGTGGTCATGATGACCTGACCAGGGTCGCTAGAAAGCGCTGGAAGCGGGCAGCTCTTGATCGGTCATTTTGGAAATTTTTGGGTGAGGCCTATGTCCAGCAGTGGGCGTTATGCGGTTGATGATGATGACAAATTAAAAAAAAAAAATTACATTTTATTTTGTTAATTATTCTAGAAAAAGATATAAATTGTAGCGATGTATACTAGGCGCGATACCCGAATAGTTACATATATACTCGTATCGTACCTTATAAGTAAGATGGAGAGATACCACTGTCGTGTTTTACAGGGGCTACCTGAATTTTCCGGGGTCCAGTGGATCCTCCATTTGAAATAAATCTTTAGAAAGTAAACGGTGATATTATTCAAAATTTTGTCTTGACGAAACCCTAGATAACCCTTTTGACTATTTTATGAACTACTGTTTATGATTTAAAGTGAGAACGTGAAGCTTTTCTACGCACATTTGCGAAAAACGGCCACTTTTAGCTAATGTGAGTAGAAAAGCTTCATCTTCTCACTTTAGATTATAAATAATAGTTCATAAAATGTCAGGTATGGCCTTAAGTTTACATCGTACAAACGTTAGGTACACTACATAAGTCAATAATTAAATAGTATTTTATGCAACAGTTGTATAAGAACGGTAAAAAAATGCGAGTGGCGCAGGTTACGATGCGAGCCTTCGCGAGCATCGTAAGGAGGCACCATCGAGCATTTTTTGACGTACTTATACAACGTTGCATACAATACTTTTTTTACGACTATATTTACTAAATACAATACAAAAAGAAACAAAGAAAAATATGAAAATATATGACGTATGTTTGGTAAATCAGATTTAGAATATACAAGTACTGATCCAGATCTCTGTACTGATCTATATGGTATCTACGGTAAACCTTCTTTTTAAATTTACGTCTACGTCTTACGTCAAACATTTTATTCTTATGGTGGCAGTATGGTAAATCTATAGAAAAAAGTTCTAGGTCTGTGGCTAGGCGTATCTTTTTAGCGAAATAACGACACATGTGCCATTATGAGGAATAAAGTATAGACTTTTTTCTGCAATCATATTATCAATGTTCAGAACCATTTAAAAGACAAAAACAGTACAGGAGTAGAAAAAACACTTTATGTTACCAAATGAAATCAAAAGATTAAAGAATTATGAAAACACTAGTCGAAGCCCACAACTTCGTTCGCATGGACTTTTGACGACTCCAGAAAATGCTCGTCAGGTGAAACAACTTTTGCTTTTGTTTTGAAAATATATGTATTCATGTACAGACACATTTTTTACTGTTTTATTATATGTATAGATAGATATATAATAGATTACTGTTTATAATCTTTACAAAATGTATTAAATATTCCATTTTATAGTCATTTGTTGCAAGTATGGAACCGTATAGCCGGCAACAAAGGGGACATTGTTAGTTCAGCATATCGATCTCACTCCACATTAATGCCAACCGTTGTGATCTCGAATGCATAGCGAATGGTAGCGGGGCAGAGGTCGGATTAGCCCAGTATTTGCATTTTCAATTCGCCGGAATGGCGGCTCGTTTCACGGCTGTTGGAAGGGTTGCACACCCCCTACCCAGAACCCCCCACCCCCTACACCCCCTCGTATAATCTCGTTAACGAGTTAGCAAACTGCCGGCTACTCGCGCAGCATTCGCCATTTTGCATTGTTTGTTCATATCTACACTCTAAACAGCATGTCCTTGTAGTTACGAGTTGACAGAAGTCGATTTAGATTTTAATAGTCATTTTTCTATAGAAAAGGGTGGGTTGCCGAGGAATTTCACCCATTTTCTCTTAAACTACTCGGAGTATTTTACGTTATCACTTCATTCCTAATTAAGGTAAGTACTAGACTAATTGCTTAGAAACAAATCGTTTCAACGCACTTAACGTGGCCTTTGGGTTTTACGGTCCACGGCTCTGTCTGCCCCGTTAGGGATAAAAACGTGATAATGTATCAGCATAAAACTATTTTTAAGCAACTCTCTTTTGCAATTACAAACCTTTTTCCGAAAACTTGATCTTTACAAAGCTCTCTCTGAAACTCAATCGAATAAACATAAACAGTTTTATAATGGTCTCGCTCGGCGTGTATTCCTATGAGTATTGAGTATATTTGCGGCGTCCGGGCGGCCGGGTCCGGCGCGAGATTTACGAGCCCGGACTCCTGGCTGCGCTCGCAGCGAATAGGTCCCGCGAGGGTGGACCCCGACCCGCCACACCAAACCAGTACTGCAGAAGAATCCCTCCATATCCACAGTAATATTACTTACTTCACTCTCGCCGCCGCTAGTGACAAGTAGACTGGCTGCTTCTTTACTTAACGAAAAAGCATGACTATTTATAAAGGAAACTTTTATTCTCTAATACATAAAAGTATAGATGTCTAGAAATGTGAAATTACTTTCTCTGGCCTCTGTTAGTCACTGGTGACGTATTTGATACAGCAACGCGCACAGAGACTTGTTATTGTTTTTGTAGATACTCTCAACCAAAAAATTACATTTTACTAAAATACTCACCTGCTTAGATTTATATATAAATTCATTTGTTGGCATCGAGTGATTTTCGTGGAAAAACCAAACTCGTCAAACTAAATTCAACTCTGAGCGAATCAAAAAGAGCCAGAATCAGAACTCACATCAGTTACACTTTTGTATTCTCCCTATTTTGTACTGGTGCTGGATGGCGGTGGGTCCGGCGATAATGTCCGAACGGCTTCGGCAGGTGATTTTAATATGGGGAAGGGACGAGGTGTTATCAATGATCGGGCGATCGGGTGTCATCTCTGGATGCTCTTTTTTTATGAGAGCAATTTTTTAATTGGAGATACTAAGGTTTAGTTACCTGCAAAAGTGTGGCATAGTGGGCTAGCCAAATATTTTGAAATATGCTTAATGTTAAATAATGATGAAAACATTTCATTGAGATAACGAGGATCGTTAAAATTATATTGCTATGAGTTAACAAGCTTTTGTCGGTCGGCCGTCTCTCTTGAGCAGCGGACGCGCGCGGACGTGTCCGTCCGCTATCTTTGTTTTCTTGGGCTAGACATTGCCATGTGGCCATTGTCATTGAGCCATTGTTTACGACCATAAATCGCCCCGTTCGCTGTGCTATTATCAGTACTCGGATGTAACGCGGTGTAAGTGAAAAGACCTATATCGAACTATAGTGAATTAGTGAACGCTTAAATAGTGAGAAAAAAGTGACTGCAAAGCTTCAGATCCAGGCCCGAACATAGCTGACGTGGGGTGCTTTGGTGAGATCTTTCCGATTATATGTTTGTTAATCTATCTATGAAATATTGTACTAGCCTTTATTCCACTAAACTACTTAGACTGGCTGCCTATAACAGCCATCAAATAGGTACCTTTTTCCGAGACCTGGTACCGACGCACTGATAACAACGTAAAACACAAGAGCTCTGCATGAAATACCTCGGCAATCTACCGATATAGGTACCTAACTCGACTTTAAATTCATAGTAGCTTAAACAAGTGCCACTGCGAATTAGGAGTCAGACGTTGTGTAGTAGGCCATAAAATAAAAATAATAATAATAATAAAATAGGTAGTAACAAAATACAATAACCTTCCAAAAAACTAACTAGCACTACCTACTTAATTATGAAAACCGCGTGATCTATGTCTAAAGCAACATATAGTTTATCTAAACAATTTTACTTCTATGCAATTTCTACCCCTTTCATGATAAAATAGTCTGTCGTCAATGTTACTATACAACACAACATAGTAATTAGCATTAGTACAAATCAGTTTAACACGCGTTGGTAAAGTCGTAAAGGGAAAAAAAAATAGCAACAAGGAAATACATATATAACATATACAACCACCCCGGAAACAAATAGCCATATTAACTATTATATTAATTTACTCTTTCTCCGGGCAAAACAAAGCATATATGTATATCCCAACTGCCTACAGCTCTTAAAAAACAAAAAACAAAAAGGAAAAAAATATATTCCACGAAAACCTCCTGACACAAAACTGCGTAACACACAAAAGGCCTACTTTCTAATAACATTTTAAAAAAAAACCTTGTAACCCGAGCTTCCACAAGTCATCATAAAACATCTGTAGGCCATTGCGCACACTGCCGTCACACCCAAACAAATCAATCACAAGCCAAATTGCCTACAACGCCCGAAAAACAATAGGCCAGGAATCATAAAAAAAAAAGGAAACAACCTCAAAGAGCTTTTGTCTAAATCAATAGACCCTAATACATCTGCAACGACTTGGACACACTTGAGCAAAATGAATATCAAACAAATGGCGGGTGACGGTAACTGCCTCTTCAGGGCTATAGCAGACCAGATAAACCATGTCTTCGGACTAACCTTCGATCACCAAATGATACGACGTGACCTAGCTTCGTACGTGAAAGACAATAAACACACGCCCAGTATCAACCTAGCCCTGCAAAACAACATCATAGACTGCAACTACCTGTTTAGCCCCACCAGTAATATGACTTAAGATGAACGCATTGACAGATATGTTGAAAAACAATTTGAGGATGGCTTTTGGGGAGGGGAGGACATCCTAATAGCTGCAACGGAATATTACATAGTAAACGTTCACATATATGGGCAAAACAGGAATCCGATCATATATCACCCCTCAGATAACGCAGTTGCAAACATTTATCTACACTACGAAAATAGCCACTACGATAGTATTATTGACCTCGAAATACAACATCAACCTTTCAGTGACATAGAAAGCAGCACAGATCCCTGCGGAACACACGGAAAACTTAGTGGAATCTCAGTCAACTTTCCAGAAGACACCCAAGTGCTTGACTTACAAAAACAGGTATTGCTAAATCTTTTGCCTTTGAAAATCGTGTCGAATAAAACGAAGTATTCCCAATCACTTGAGTCTGATATCCTCTCAAATAATTACGAAAGCACTCAAAATAGTTATATCTGTCCCAAAGGATTACGCTCCCCCGATCAAACAGTAAGAGCGCCGACACATATACCAATGATCTGTGAAGCACCTTCCATTGCGACCTGGAATGTTTCAGGGTGCGCGCAGCCACGTGATAGGAAAAACATAGACCGAACTCTCTCAGAACGCAATATAACTATCGCTGGTCTACAAGAAACACACCTTGCAACAGGCGAGCTGAAATCGAAAAACTACAACTGGATATTGGGAGGCGGTAAAAGCGCTAAGGAACCTCGAGGTATAGCGATCCTAGTCAATAACAAAGCAGATCACGAAATCATTCAGGTATATCGTAAAAGTAGGGACGTACTTGCAACACACCTACACCTGAAAACAACAGATGACAGAAATCCAATTAGTATTCTAGTCATTACAGTACACGTCCCCGCGAAATCAACATCATGCTTTTTACAAATAGGAAACATTATAAGAAACAGCCCAAAAAATACTTACATAATAATTATAGGAGATTTCAATGCGCATATAGGCAAGGAGGACGTTCGTGCCGGTAAAAACAACACATTCGAGAAACTAGTAGGAAAAAATCTTTACCATAACTTCTCAAACGTTAACGGCCATCTCCTACTAAATTTAATTCAACAACACCAGCTAAAAGTAAATAGTACATGGGGTAGGCCTACATGCAGGACCACATGGTCTCGGGAAAAAAAAAAACAATCACAAATTGACCATATTATGACAGGCTCTAAAAGAAAAATCTACTTCCATAAAGTAATAGGTGAAAAAGATACAGCAGTTAACTCCGATCACAAACTGGTATGGGGCAACATCCAAATGTCATCATTCAAAAAATCAAGGATACCCGATACTAATGAAGCCCGCGAAAATAAAACAAAAAAAGTACAATATAACCACAAAAACTATAATTATGAGCTTCTGCGAGAAAGGGCCCACGTGACTGCCTACCAGAAAGCTATAATAGACAAAATCAAAATAGCAAAACACAAACTAGCAAATTCTAACAAGACACCTACTAATAACATCCAATTCGAATGGGACACTCTAAATGGAATTCTGAAAGAGTCCGCACATGAGACTCTCCATAAACCTATCGCCAAATCAAAAGAAAGCAGAGTTGCTTTAGCAAATCTAAAAAAAACCCTATTCAAAAAATCAAAAAATCCTCAAAATTTTGCTTTACAACAAAAATTGATAAAAGCCCGCCGCGATCTTAAAAGAATACTAGAGCAAGAAGAAGCTTACGACGCCAAATTTTTCTTCGAAGAGCTGGGCAGTAAGCACGAGTCGCTTCGAATGAAAATCACATACAAATTCTTGCGAAAGTATAAAAGAAAATGCGCCAGAGCGCAAACAAAACACCAAATCCCAATGTCTAACTGGATTGCAGACTTAAAAACAAGCGAAGGCCAACACATAGCCATCGTTCCCGAAACAGACAAAGAACATACAAGCCTGGAGCCTCCAAATATAGAGAACATAAACAACATCACCCAACGGATGAAGAATGGTACGGTTCCAGGCACAGACCAAATTGTACCGGAACTGTACAAGGCAGCTCCAATAGAGTTCTTAGAAGAGCTCGTTAAAACAATGGCAGCAATATGGTGTAACAACAAAGTCCCTGATGAATGGCGCCTCACCAAACAAGTTCCCATACAAAAACAACCACACCCAAAACAAATCAACGACTTTAGAAAAATATCTATATGCAATGTAGGCTACAGAATATATGCTAATTACTTATTAGAAAAACTTGACGCTGCTACCGACGCACTAGGAAACTATCAAGCGGCGTTTCTTAATAACAGATCCACAGATGATCACATTTTTACTCTCCGACGAGTTTTAGATACCAAATGGAGGGAGGGCGCAGTCGTATTCGTTGTGGGTCTCGACCTGGAAAAGGCCTTTGACAACGTCAACTTGGAAGCACTAAAAGATATTCTTGTAACCAGAGTAGGAGCTCCACTAACAAACCGAATAATAAAGGCGTGCATGAACGAGGAGACTTTCATCTCATGGTGTGGTCAAAACTCTGAGCCAATTAAGAAGGGCAAGGGAGTAAAACAGGGCTGTCCACTGTCACCGAGATTATTTACTATAATCATAGATGAAGTACTCAGAACCCTTGAGGAAGTAGACGAAGATGTAAGACTGGACCAAGACTCAAAAATAACCCTGCCTATAATACTTTCCTTTGCAGACGACATTTTATTAATCGGTGAAAATATTGAAGTGCTAAACCGCATTATTACTAAAATGAAAACACTGCTCAACTCAGTCGGCCTCACCATAAATGAAAACAAAACAAAACTGGTAGTACGCGATCCCTTAGCGCCAATTAACACAGTCCAACCATGCCGAGTACTGGGGGGAGTAACAATTCAACCTGTACCAGAGATCAAGTATCTTGGTACATATATAACAGCCACACACAACCGACGGTCTACCATTAGAACACGGTGTTTAAAGGCGATCAAAAACAGTAAAATGTTACTACCCTTCATAAAAAACAATAAAATAGAGTGTAAGATTGTACTGTTAATGTATAAAATGGTGATTAGACCGTGCATCACGTACGGCCTGAATGTATCAGCATTAACAAAATCGAATCGATCAAGACTCAGAAAGTATGAGCGTCAAATACTTCACGATATGTTGTCCGCTGCCAAAGCGACGCCCAAACGGAAAACACAAGCCATCTTAGGTGGGAAAACAATTACAAAGGTAATAAAAGTACGAAGAATATCTTACTACGGCCATATACTACGACGACCAACTCCGCACCTAATTAAAGCAGCATATAAACACAAAGAAATGAAAAAAAAAGTGGGGCGCCCTATCTATACATGGGAAGACTCCCTTAATCACGACATATATTACTACACAAATAAAACAAAGACGGAATGGGAGGAAATAGCAGAAAACAAAGCCCTTATAAAAAAAGAAGCCGAAAAGATTTATGATGCTCCAGAATCAGACTCAGAAACCGACCCGGAACCAGAGGAATCCACCTTGAACTCAACATAAATCAATTTAATGCAGCTTTCACCTACAGATAGAGTGATTTAAGAAGGCTTTAGGTACAATACTTATACCTATCTTGAAACTTGTTTCATATTAAAAACTTATTAGAACAGCTAAACACAGTGAAATAGTACTAAACCACAACGGTCGGTGGCGTAGACCAGGGAACTTGAGAAGAAAATAAGAAGTGCCAAGCCAAGGGACCAAACTCAGAGAGGAGCTTGGAAATAGAAGACACCTACGTACCGATAAAAGATTCAAGAAGACCATAGAAGAAAACGACAGAAGAATCAGAGCCTCAGGAACAATACTTACACAAGATTAAGGCAGACAATACTGATATTCGAAAGATACATCAGGAAGAGAAGACCATCGCAGAGGGAAAAAAAAAAAAAAAAAAACGCAGTCATAATCCTTTCCTTATTATATATAACACACCAAGTATAGAATCCTATTACCCTATGTTTACTTGTTGCTGGTATACGGTAGACTCTAAATTCCCATGTCTCTCCCATCCCCCAGACTGCAATCCCCCACACGCTCCATAATACCCTATATACGTGCTCACTTGGTTTCTCGAGCCTGGTACTGGTTCAAAGAGGTCTGACGTGGCTGCGCTAGTAAAACGGAGACGATAAGTTCCCATATCGGCCCGTAGCTGTAAGTGCTGTCATGTTCATTCCAAAGTGGACCTAGCTCCAACGCTCTTGCTGCGAAAGCTGGCTGGGTGAGCACAGAACTGAACTGAACTGAACTGAGTTAACAAGCTTTTGTCGGTCCGCACTGGATGCTAGCAGCTGAGACATTATAATTTTTTCTCCGAGCCCAATACGGTAGCAATATAATTAGCATATAGGGTCAAAAGAAAAATAAGTAAAGTAATTAATTAAATGAGATCCTGTGTTTGTGCCCTTGTTAACGCTTAATTAACGATTTAACTTGCAAACAATAGTACCGACCTATAGAGGAACATCCCCCCAGCAGTGGACGTTATGCGACTGAAATGATGACTACTTACCTACTTGTATTGCGTGCAAAAGTTTAACATGTTCAATTTGAAGACATCTTCAAACAGCTTCAGTAGCAGCGCGATGGCAGGCGGAAGCACGCTGTACTAGTTATTACAAATGTTAAACAACCTCTGCCGTGGTCCGCACTCGAGTGAGGACCACAAGTGGCATAAAATATCTAGAGTCTCACTGCTGTCATTATTCGGAGACAGATGCCTTAGAGAACCTAAAGAATCTGACTCCAGTGTCAGCCACTTAAACACACAAACACAAAAACGTTCAATATATTTATATTTTCCAAACACAATAAAATTGACTACTACTGCTGACGAAATATTTGATACTTTCAACCAACATGTATCGTCATCATTTCACAGAGGTCTGTCAAGGTGTCATAGACATATTTGAAGATATAAGGGAACAGATAAACATAACATAACAATATATTTATAATCTTTACAGTAAGATGAAATCAGAATACTATCTTGAATCAGAATACGTTCATATTCCAAGTAAAGTAAAGAAAACCTGGATGTAGGCAACAGTAAGTGTCTCATAATCTTACTGTGAATAAACAAGAAAGAATCAATATTGATATTCTGTATTAGGCCTAAATTCTGTCACTTGTTTCGCCAAATAGCCCCAGCGGTGGCGTCATCTCGTAAATTCTGACAGCTGCAGTGGCGTCGTTCACGCCACTCTTATTCCCACTCGCTGTTTTATGCATGTGATAGCGGCGGCTACTGAGTCACAGCCCTATGTATATCATAATGTAAACAAATAGTGTAGAGAAAATAAGATTAAACAGTATTGTTTTGACCGCTCCAAAGCACTGACGTTTTATTTAACTCCACCCCTTCTATTATCAGAAGTGGGATCGTAGTTCGCGTAAATTATTCGCGTAAATTTAAGAACCTACATCTACATGAAAATGAGTAATAAAATAGTTAAAAATAAAAATAAAAGTGGACAATTAAACAAAAAAAAAACAATGAATTGATATTAAGTGAAAACGAGAGTGAGTTGAATAGTGAAATAATAACTTACACGAGCACCAGTAAGGCGATAGCGTTGCCAACTTTTAACCCGAGTGTTGGATCGATTGAAGCTAAGGAATGGAGTGCAGAAGTAGATGCCCTGGTCTTGAAGCACAAATGGGACGACGTGGAAACAATTGCTCGATGTGTACCATTTTTAGCCGGACCAGCACGTGACTTTCTACAAAGAATGGACACCAGTAAAGAGAACCTGGCCTGCTCTGAAAGAAGATCTTCAAATAACATTTCCAAAGTGTCGAGATCTTTGTCGTGATTTCAAAAAGGCGGCAAATATGACAAGTGAACAGTACTCTACTGTTTCTATTTATGCGGCAAAGAAACATAGGATATTAAAGCAATTACGAATACAATTTCGTGAAACTGATATATTGGAATTAATAACTGGAGGTATTACAGATCCGCATGCAAAATCAATTGCTAGTAGCGCAGAAACTGTAAGTGGGCTATTTGAAAAATTATCCCGATATATACCAATCTCACCAAATAACATTAAACGTTCTGCATTTGCTGATAATATAGATACTGACAGAGAATTGTTACCAACTACATCCAAGAAATACAGACCGAATACCGAATATAAGCGTTGTCACCGCTGTAATCGAATGGGTCATTTGCAACACAAATTACCCCAAAATATACCAGCTGTTACAGAAATTGATACACAAGTAAACAGGAAGAAGCAATACAAATGTACATTTTGTTTCAAGACTGGACATCTGGCCGAGGATTGTTGGACAAAGCAGAGAGTTGACAAAGGACAAAAACGGTCTGCTGGCAAAGAGGTAAACAGCAATGGCAAGGTATGTACAACACCTGTTATAATTAATGGTATACTTGTTCATGTATTCATTGACAGCGGAGCGTCGTGTTCATTAATAAGGGATACTGTGGCACGATCTGTAAAGGCCCATTGTCAACCATTTATGATTCACATTTCTGGACTTTCTGATACAATTCTGATTTCAAATGCGAAAATAGATGTCATCTTGCAGTTGGAAAATATTAGTTTAGAGGCAACTTTTCATATAGTTCAAGACAAAGAAATATGCTATGAGGCTATTCTTGGTAGAGACGCTATAACCACAAATGATATCATGTTCATAACAACATTGAGCGGCACAATAGTTAAAAGGCGGGATATAGTTCAAAGTACTGAAAGTGTTTATAACATTGAGGACTTCATATCCAATTCGTTAAATAAAGTCCCAAGTTACATACAAGTCGAGCTTCGGAAATTGTTAAATAAACATTCGAGTCTTATCGCTTTAAACAATAACATACGAGAAATAAAGACTGCCGTCATGACTATACGGACGACAACAAACGAACCCATTGTTTACCACCCATATCGAATGTCTTTCTCTGAGCAAGAAAAAGTAAGAGCGATTGTGACCGAACTTTTGAATAATAACATCATTCAAGAATCCACTTCACCGTATGCGTCACCAGTTATACTTGTGAGAAAAAAAGATGCAAGTGACAGATTGTGTTAGATTATCGCGCTTTGAATAAGATAACTATAAAAGACAGATATCCGTTGCCATTAATTGATGATCAGTTGGATAGATTGGGAAAAGCTCGTTATTTTAGCACACTTGATATGGCATAGAGCTGTAAATAATGCTTTAGGACCTTTGAAAAACTCTATAGCCCTTGTTTATATTGATGACGTCATCATCCCATCGATAAATCCAGAAGAAGGTTTGGAAAGACTTCGTGTAGTGTTAAAGGCATTAGATGATGCAGAATTTACACTAAACCTGAAGAAGTGTCAATTTTTACAAACTGAAATTGAATATTTAGGAAGAATAGTTTCTGAAGCAGGTATCCGACCGGGAGAAACTAAAAT
The DNA here is from genome assembly GCA_963555685.1 of Acrobasis consociella. NCBI lineage: Eukaryota > Metazoa > Arthropoda > Insecta > Lepidoptera > Pyralidae > Acrobasis > Acrobasis consociella. Next base: position 20,212,970 of record OY743117.1, read on the forward strand.
TCAGGCTCTGAAAAGTGCTCCAATTCCTCAAAATCTTAAACAAGTCAGACAGTTAATGGGGCTGGCAGGTTATTTTCGTAAATACGTACCGGAATTTGCTACAAAAACAGCATGTATAACAAACTTATTGCGAAAGGACACAACCTTTAATTGGACACAGGAATGTGAAGGAGCCCGACAATATTTAATTGAAAAGCTGTCTTCACGTCCTCTGTTAGTTGTTTATGATCCAGAGCGAGAAACTGAATTACATACTGACGCTAGTAGCTTGGGGTATGGTGCAATATTACTTCAAAGGCATAACAAAGATCTTCGTGTTGTGTCTTATTATAGCAAACGAGCTTCATTGGAAGAGTCTAAAACAAAAGCTCTAAAACACTTTCGTGTGTATTTATTGGGAATAGAGTTCAAATTGATTACAGACTGTAACGCTGTGAAGTTAACTTCAACTAAACGCCATTTGTTACCACGTGTTGCCAGATGGTGGTTATATATTCAAGATTTCAATTTTAAAATTGAATATAGAAAAGGAAGTTGTATAAAACACGTAGATTTTTTTTAGCAGAAATCCATCACAAAACCATACCGAAGAAGTATTAGTGAATGATCAAGTTACATGGTTGGAAGCAACTCAAAAGCAAGACCGAGAAGTAATTGAGATAAAAAGAAGAATTGAAGAAAATCCCGATAGTTTAAAGGAGTACATAATGCAAAATGGTATACTAATGAGAATATTTCAGGAAAACCAAGAAAGAACACTGAAATATTATGTGCCTTCAGCAGCACGATTTAATTTGACAAAAACGTTTCATGATGAAAAATGCCATATAGGAGTAGATAAGACTCTTGAATCAATGCGAACAAAATACTGGTTTCCTGGAATGACACAATTCGTAAAAAAATACGTCGGTCACTGTATCATTTGTTTATCAGCTAAGCGACCCAGTGGGCCTAAACAAGGATTTTTGCATCCTATTGAAAAACTACCAATACCTTTTCATACTGTACATGCAGATTGTACGGGGCCATTTGGAACAGTCGGAGATCGCTATAGGTACCTGTTATTGTAGGTGGATGCCTACACTAAATTTATAATATTAGTACCTTTGGAAAATCTAACCGGAACAGAGCTAGTGAGAGCCCTAGAACCACAACTCAGTTTGTTTGGTACTACTAAACGAAATATAACAGATAAAGGAACAAACTTTTCTAGCCGACAAACAAAAGAACTCTTAAAACGAATGGACATTGAAATCCATTTCATTGCCACCGGAGCAAGTAGAGCTAATGGGCAAGCAGAGCGATATGCCGTATTAAATTTACTTGCTTGCGAAGTGAGTCGCGGAGCAGGATGGACGAGCACTGTTAGCAAAATACAACTCACTTTGAATACTACAGTTCAGAAGAGTATTGGTTGTACTCCTATAGAACTACTCACTGGAGTACGTACGGAAGTACCGGCTATACGACAATTAAATAGTGGACTTCCCAGTGAAATCGAATCAAATATAGATATTCAAGAACTGAGAAAAACTGCAGAAGAACGGTTGAGGAATTATGCTTTAAAAACTAAACAAAGATTTGACAGAACGAGACGTAATAATTTACAATTGAGAGAAGGTGATGTTGTTTATGTACAACGTCAGCGAACACGTCTGGGAAAATTAGACCCGAGATATAATGGACCATATACAATTGAAAAATGTTTACCTAACGATAGGTATAAAGTTAAAAATACGACAAAAAAAACTTTCCAAATTGTGCCTAAAGACAGAATCAGACTTTGGAATCGAGAAATTGCAGAAAATGCCACTGCGATTGTTGATTCCAAATGATTATAAATACAACAAAAGTGAAACATGGCGTAAGCGGCTTTAAAAAAAAAGTGCGCATGGATCGCTATAAATAATAAGTCAGCCGAGCTACTTACTCGATAAGTAAGCGAGGATTGGACAAAGAGTAAAAACAAAAAAAAAGAGGCCGTGATAGGCTATCAAAAATAATAAAATGTTTTGGGCATAAGCAACTTATGTAAAATAAGTGTGCCGGGATTGCCTAATAAATAAAATGTTGTGGGCATATGCAACTTAATTAATAATAAGTGTGCCAGGATTGCCAAACTTACAAAATACAAAATGTCTTCGGCGTAGCAACTTATCTGTAAGTGTGCTGGGACCGCCAAAATAATGTTAACTGGCTGGAAGTAAGCTATTTACTATAGTGTAAAGTTAGTAGTTCCTACTTTGCGCTACTGTAAATGAGCTGGGATCGCCGAATAAAGATAAAATACACAAACAAAATATTCTTTTCACAAAAACATAAGTACCGCTTCACAGTTGAAAAAAAGAAAACAATACCAAACACAGCTGGTGAACAATATAAAAAAGAACACTTAGAAGGGCTTTGACTTTTCGAGTGGGCAAAAGTAAAAAAAAAAGGGGTTCGATTCCCCAATCGAAATACTGATAACTATTTTTTGTTTTCTACAAAATCTTTCTGTTTACAGGTACAATAAGATAGAACGTGACAAAATCAATGTATATCTACTTATGTTATACCTACGTAGTTTTAAAAATTAGTTTTTATTAGTGTTAAGGTAGATATAAAATGCTTGTTTGATGTGATCTGATCTTAGTATAAAATAGATATTTGAACTTTATAGAATAAGATAACAAAAGTGGAAGTACTTCCTAATAAAAAAAAGCGCTATAAAAAAAATGTTTTATTATAATGTGTGTGTTTATTTTTTAAAAATTGTAAATTCTATAATATAGTGATAGTTTTAAGATTTTAAAAGAAGAGATCAATTTGATTACTCTCAATTGTTAATTATGTTTCACTATTATCGATATTATTTTTGTGACTTTTTTATTGTGTTTAGTAGATAGCCTTGTGCCTGAGTAATATAGACATTGGATTAGATTTAGATATTGGAGTTGTAGTAGTGTCTGAGTTATAATTATGTTATAATTATGTAACGCTTCGAGAGCGAAGCATTTCGCAGGAAGGCCGTGATAGCGGCGGCTACTGAGTCACAGCCCTATGTATATCATAATGTAAACAAATAGTGTAGAGAAAATAAGATTAAACAGTATTGTTTTGACCGCTCCAAAGCACTGACGTTTTATTTAACTCCACCCCTTCTATTACATGCGTCTCTTGGTCTCTCCCCAACGACGTCCGACATTCAACAACGTTTTACAATGCATACAGTTCTTAACATTTAATCACGTCTTTCAATTTACTCGTTAAGTTATTTATTATTCAAATAATGTAGGGGTATTTTTCGTTGACCAAAAAAAATCTGATTGTGTAGTGAAATGCGTTTAGCTTTCTGAAGTCTTTGCAAAACAGTTTCTACCTTAGAAACAAACCCATAGCAAAACAAAACCAGTGCTTAAAAGTATTAGTTACCTATTATACTAACAGTTTTGATATATTGCACTAACGTTTAGCCTATCCCCGTGCCCCTTTCAATAAAAAACTCTTGTTCTTCAATCTGTTACCTCGCTGCAAACGCTCGATCCAATATTTATGTGCACAAGTACACATGTTGAGTATAATGATAAATACATTATCAATGAGCACCGCGAACCCTTCTGTCCGAGACGGGGGAGACGCAATAATACTACAAATATAGAAATCACTGTTCATAAAAAGTCTATAAGAGGAGTAAAACACGGAGGGTCGAAGGTCCGGCCGGTACCACGCGCGGACCTGTCGTAGCTGCGGCGACGTCGTAGCGGATAGCTGTAGCTTGGTAGTGGGTGCTACGCGTGTGCTACGAACAGGCGTAGATGCATATTGGTCAGTCAGTTCGTAGAATACACATACAAACTTATTTATCACGTTTTTATCCCTTACGGACCAAACAAGTAAGGTAGCAGAAGACCCAAAGGCCACGTTAAGAATGCTAGGTGGAAAACAAAGTTGGTAGAACCAAACTAAATTAAGCTACGTGATATGATGTCTGGAACAGATGACTTTTCAATGACTCAGTCGGGATCATGGCAAAAGATGAGGAACTTTCAGGAACATTTTTGAATTAGAAAATTCAAATGATTACTTATTTAGTAGATAGGTTTTTCTGGGTACTTTGACATGCTAAGTGCTATTTTTAGCCAGATATTAGAAACTAGTTTCTAGCTTTGAACCCTTATTCCTTTAACCTTTTAGGATACAAGTATACACACTCAGTAGCTACTTTTAAGCACAATAAACAACAACCCGCAAAACAAATTCAGTTAAAATTTATTTCCCGGCCCCTACAAGCAATACCCGATATTTTTGTAGGTGAAGGTTCAAAAAGAGCAATTTGGCCGAAACGAGTCCATTTGAATTGGTAATGCAAGCGAAAGATGTTGCCGGCGATTGTGTGCCCACTTCCTTATGAGCACGGAGGGCAGGCCAGAGAGCAAGCTTTGTGGCGCTTCATACAGTGTTTGGCTATATTCTTGGACACTTATGATAAAATATAGTTGGAATCGAAAGTGTCGTCCTAAGTCAAAACTTTGTTCTAGAGAAAATTATTGACTTAATTCTAAAATGTAAATAAGTGAGGGAACCTAATAAAACTACTAATATAATTTTGTTCTAATTTATAAGTAAATGTTTAAATGTAGCAACATATGGTTTTACATTCCACTTGGTGTGAATTGATGATGTGACGTGTACAATTTATGAATTTCAATAGTGGTGTATCATTTATGTTAATTGTTTTTTAAGGAATATTATTATAGTTTAAAAAAGTTTTATAGATAATTCACCAATTCGTAAACGACTAATTGAAACAAGTAATATAATAATTAATGTATGCGAATTTTTTTTTTTTATTTATTCTATCTACGTTACACACAAATACCTAACTTTTTACGCATACTTAAGTACCAATTAACAAACAATATTAATACTCGACTACTCGCCCACAAGCATAACAAATAAAACATTATAACTAATACTAGTAAACTTATTTTGAATCTGGAGCATTTCGCATCTGTATTCAGAACAAACACGGGCCATCCCGTCCTCAAAGAGCGAATTCAAAGCAGCCGTGGCAATACCGGGCGCCGCCGGCCTAAACCAACACACATTACGTAAATGCATGCGCCTGAGTCCCGATAGATGCAAGAGCCCGCTTCAATCGCCAGCCATTACACTTTCATGCGAGGCGCGATCTCCATCGCAAAGTTACCACTTGCGAGAGCCTTGGAAATGCTAATTTTCCACTTACCGCTCTGGAACATTCCTTGCGGATTTTAGACGAAAATCACTCGTTTAAAATAAGTAGTGAGAAATACGAATAGAATCGAATCGTTTATTTGCGTTGGAACTGGACAAACATTGTAGATATTTTATGACTTATGAAAGCTCCCCTCTGCAAACTTATTTACATTGGCCAAAATATCGAGTTGCAAAAATACTGTATATTTACTAATAACGAAAGAAAATTTGATTTCAGTCGCTTCCAATACTTTCAGAATTTGTAAATACAATTATTCCATAATAATTATCATAATTTTATACATTGATTGATAATAAATTCATTGATTATCAATTAATAAACAATTCCTTTTTCTTTAAATGCTCCTGAATATGTTAAATGTATAAATTTTAAAGCTATTAACCAATAACAAACTCTATTAATTTCGAGTAGGTATTAATATTGCTTAATTTAAAACCTATGGGCTGTAATTAACGTTTGTGGATTTTCAAAACGTTATGATATAAATTTGATGAATTTAGAAAAAAAATTATACAACGTGGCAGGGACATACCCGTAAAAAATCGCTTTAGTATAATAGAATTAAAACAATAGCCAAAAACAAAAAAAAATTGCATTTTTCATATTAAAGTGTACAGCCACCCGGGCAATTTGTACGGGAATATAATTTTTTTTTTTTGTTATTTACTGTTATTGTTATTTTAATTTTACCATGCTATAGAATAATTACGGGTACGTTCCTTTCACGTTGTATATAACTTAAATAACATAAACTATGATTAAACTAAACAATTTATTCATTTAATTAATTATATCTACATTTAAATAAAAAAATATATTATGTGTTGCCGAATATTAAGCCGAATGGTATGCATAACCTTTTTTATATTTATGTTTTCTTAAACATTTCACAAATAGTTTGTATTTTATGTGTCATAATATTCACAATGTAGTTAAGAGCAGTGTTTTAACCCATTCTTTGTAAGGTCTCGGAGGGCGGGCGCTGGGCGCTCGTGCTTTCAATCGCGCCCTCGGAGGCCGCGCCGCGCTCCCAGATCGCCTTTGCGATAACGCGGCTGGTATCCGAGCTGCGATAATCTCCCCAGACCAGAGGAAGGAGGCCCAGTACTGATGTCAGTAATAATAAATAAATAAATAAAATAAAGGGACAAATAACACTAATGGAGCTAGCACCAAAGTAAGTTCAAGACCTGTGTTATGGAAAACTAGCTAAACGATACTATATTTTCTAACAAATACATATAAAGATAAACATCCAAGACCCAGGATAATTTGAACAAGGCCATTTTCCAACTTGCCCTGACCGGGGATCGAACTGTGGGTGGCGGACTATCATGGTGACCACTACGCCACTGAGATAGTCAATAATGTATTTTGATTTTTGTTATTTACATAATAGGACACAACATTAGTAACATAAGTAGCTACTTGTCATGCAATAATAAAACACCACCTGATTAACCAACAAACACCTGATTAACACTCTTGTGAAATACATGAAAAAAAAGATTTCTCTTCGATTTTTATTTTGTAAGAATTATGATATATATGTACACTGTACATTTGTAGAGTCAAATAGCATTAAGTAATTAAAATGTAATAAAGTTGACATTATCTTAGCTACACGAACCAAAAGCACATTTCTAGTACTTTAAGTAGGCACAAGATTTTTACTTAGTTTTTGGATTTTAAATTCCAAAAATAAATAAAACAGTCGATAGTCCAATAGTGATCATAAAATGTCGACTTTTGTTCCATGTAGTGCATCACTTAACCCCTTGTATTCCGGAATATCAGACATAATACTTAAACAATGCATTCTCGCATAGATCTACGCAACGGCCTACGAGAGGTTAAAGTATTCATAAAACTTTTAAATAAAAATAGTTATAAATGGACGATCAAATTCCGTGCATAGATTAACTAAGCTGCTAAGTTCTGAAGTTGGGTCATATCTACGCATATTGCGGAGACGAAGCTGTTACTGCAGCGGCGCCAAACGAAACGTAATTAAACTCAATAAATCAGAGCAGCATATTGTTATACCGTCTGAGCGCAGCGCATGCGCCGATAATAGCTATAACGAGCACACTCCGAACAAGCCTTTTTTTCACCCGATATCGGAATTCGCGCATCGGTTACCCAACCCCGGCTCCCCTTTCCAAAAAAATTAAACAGCTTTTAAAGCGAAAAAAATTCATCTCAGGTAATCGCGAAAAAAATTCACTAAGGGCGGAAAAGAAACGGATTCGTACAAAAAAGTTCCAATTTTTAATTCGACTGTGGGGTTGCGCGGGGGGCGCGGCGCGGGGGGATCTACGGCGTTGTTTGGAGGAGCGTTCGAGTTGGCTCAGTGTGCCTCCGCGCGTCGGCGCGCGATCTCGAGAGCTCTGCGAGTGGCTGCCCCGCGGTGTACGCCGTACATTGCGCGCACAGTAGCGTGCTCCTGAAGCAGCGGCTGAGAGCGCGCAGCAATGGTGTTGTCGGCGTGCGTGCGCGCCACAACGCGCTCCTACTGCGCCTCCTACCGTGAGATTTTTTATTAACTTATTTTAATTACCGCAATTCTTAATTAGCTTTCGATTTATTAATATTAATTGTGTTTTTATATTTTTTATTACCTTAAGCAAAATTATATGCATTCTTTGTAAAGCAATTTCCGCCTAGGCACATAAGTCTAGTTTCACTATAATTATTTATTATCATATCTAACTCTTAAATATTTGGAGCTAGGTAATATTACGAGAACTTGTTCTATACCTATAAGTATAATATTTTTAACGACTTTTTTATTTATTTACACATTTATTTTATTTTATGAATATTACTAGTAGCTCTGTGAGCTGTAGGCTGTAGAGTCACCCTAACCCGTTGAAATGTATCGTATTAAAAAGTCGCTTATAATTTTTAATTTAATATTTTTTATGACATTTTGAAAACTTTCCGATTGGCTGAAATATGATTTTTTTAAGATACCATATTTATGGAATATAAATTAAAAAATCTAAATAAAAAAAAAATAAGTTGAGAAACAAACGGAAAACGTATATCCGGAATACAACACACGAGAGATTTTATTCCGAAGCAGACGAAGACCTCCATTGGCTTCGCTCATTCGGTCAATAAAACTATTGTTTATTATAATTTACATTTACTATACTCAAATTCGTTGTGTAGTTCCTGCTTAAATAAATTTAATTTTTAACGATAAAGTAACAATTTGAATAAATAAACATATATTTATTTTTTGAAATTAGTATAAGGAAAAATTACTACACTAAAACTTATAAGCCAAAATAAAATTAAATACTATTTATAATAAATTGAAATTTCAGTTATAAAAATCATCTGCTACCCCTACTGTTGATATACCGTTTTCCAAGGTTCCATTTACATATTTAATTTGTATGTAAATCATATTATTTATTAGTAGATGAGAGCCTACGACTTATAGAAAGTATTGATAATCATAAAAAAAAGTTTTTACTTACATTATTGATAGTAGAGATACTGAGGGTATGTAGTTTAGAAAGAAGGCGAAACAATATATAGGTACTTGTTTCGAGCTGCCCACGCCACTAATGACTGGTTAGTCTTATATGGTCAACGGTATAATCACCTATTAGCAAAATGCTTCTTATTGTAATAAAAATGAAGCAAACAACCTTCAAACTTACCTTGAATAAGCTCACGCACTTTTCAGAAAATGTTGCATATCCACCGAACACTTGTTGGATATCTGTATAGTTCTGCAAATTCACTCGCTGACGTCTTTAGCAGTGGAAACTATCAAGCTGATACAATGCGGATAGACGTGGGTATAGCTCAAACTGTTGCTTTGTGTAGACGGCCCTGCTATAACCTATATAATTATAGTTTAATGCTTTCACTTCAACTAAAATAGGCAACGAAGCTCTGGTCTGATACCCGACTATGGCAAATCCAAAAAGAAGGGTGTGTATTGCGTGTAATATTCTTAAAGAACTAACTATAAAGTGCATGAATAATAAACTGTTCAGTACACTTAAAAAAAAAGACTTTTGCATTTCTATCATTTCTTAAAAAGTAGACGCAATTTTATACACTAAGGTATAAGTTTATTATAGTCTTTTTCTACTCCTCTACTGTTATCTGCCTTTTACATAGTCACGAACACTATTATAAGAACATTGATTATTTATGACTTCAGGAAAGTCTATAGTCTATTCCCCATAACAGCACTTGTATCGTTATTTCGCCAAAACGATACTCCTAGCCATAGACTTAGAACCTTTTTTTTTCTTTGAATCTGTCATACTGCCAACATAAGAAAAACGTTTTATTATTATTCGTGATATATTCACTTGGGAGACGTCAATTTAAAAAAAATAAAGTTTACCATAGATGCCTATTATCTACCAAACATAAATGATGTCATACATTTTCATATTTTTCTTTGTTTATTTTTGTATTTTATTTAGTAAATATAGTCGTAGAAAAAGTATTGTATGCAACGTTGTATAAGTACGTCAAAAAATGCTCGATGGCGTCTTCTTACGATGCTCGCTAAAGCTCGCAACGTAACCTGCGCCACTCGCATATTTTGAACCCTCTTATACAACTGTTGCATAAAATACTATTATTTTATTATCTATGAATATGGTATCGTATAAGTTATAAGTCCAAACAATATAATAGAATTTTCGTTTGAATTAACATTTGCAACAATTATTCTGAAGGCTTAAAATATTATTTTGTGTAGGGATTACCTCGAGCTCGCTCAAACCTCGCAACTGTCAGACACAGCGCGTTTCGAACATTGCTCTATCAAATCGTTGAAAGAGGTATTGCATTTTTTGTCTCATCGCACAATTTCGAATTCTAAAAAGCGTCGCGTAAAAAACGTACAACTGCGGATTTTTTAGCATTTTCATCGCCCACCCTTTTGATAGCTACATTCGAAATGCAAGCAAAAAACTGATGCATCGCGATGACGTTTCAATAATGGCCCCCTCCCCCCGCGGCCCGCTACACCCCCGCACCAAACCAGCATTTTTTACTCCGCGACGACATGGCTCCATTTTTTTTCTAAATAAAAAGTTTGTACAATCATAATGGTATGGATTTCAGCGGATGGATTTTGCAAGAATTAAGGCAGGTACATTTTAAAGTTCCCACACTGTTATTGTTACGTTACTTCTTTGACAGAGTAACATTTAACTTGCATAATCTTTACTTGTTATTATGTGAAGATTTGCAAGTTATCTCATGTGTATATCTCACGTACGCGATGCAATGGATGTAAGCTTTCGTAGCGCTCCGCGTAGCGTCGTAGCGTGTCTACGAGCGGCCTACGCGGCCTGCTACGATGTCTAATTAGTTAGCTCTGATTTTCATCTAAATCAAGTTTGTGGATACGATGTACGGAACATTGAGGCAGTTTGTAACAGCTACATACATACTATCACGTCTTTATCCCTAATGGGGCAGACAAAGCATTTCGGGTCTCGCGGCTCTAAGCAGACAGAGTCCAAGGCCACAAGATTGAAAGGCCACTTATTATGGAACCTCTACATGTCATTTTTATAAATATAATCATCGGTTATTAGGGCAAATGCTAAGGATTTTAACTTATGTTAAAATCCTTAGCATTTGCCCTAATAACCGATGATTATATCGGTTCTCATACTACCCTGTTTCTGTATAAAATGGTATTCATTTGGGAAGGTATCGAACAGTCGCAATACGGTAAAGCATTGAGTTTCAATGTAACACTAAACAATGCAAATTAAATACAATTGCAAATGCAATTTTGAATATAAATGAAGATATTAAATAGTAAAATACCTATTTAACCTGAAGAACGGAATTATGAATACCGATTGATTATTCCACGTACTCTTTAAGGTTCCGTATCTCAAAAGATAAAACGATTGAAATTATTGAAATTTTTGAAACAAATATTTACCCATGTGTCTGTCTATCCATCTATCACTGCCATTCACTCTAAAGGCCCATTTAGACGGTGCAAGTTTCTTGCGTGTTGCATACAATTTTATTGAAGCAATAAATGATTTGTATGGCTGACATTTCGTTTAGACCATGCAAGTTGTCTATTGCTTCAATAAAATGGCATGCAACGGGCAAGAAACTTGCACCGTCTAAATGGGCCTTAAAAGTGCACTCCTCAAAACGCTTACGGGAAATCTGATAAAACACAGAACAAACGCGTGACATACGCGCGCTGAACGAAAGCATAGAACCCAGAGCCGTAAAAAAAATTAAAACAGAGGCAGACGTTTTTAAGTCGCGTGAACTTAAAGTCGGCATTCTATTCGTAACCACGGAACTCTACTTTTACGTTATTTATATTTACTTTCTACAAAATCATAGCTGATTGATTGATACTTGTAATATGCTTGCTTTTAATTTTAATTTTTGCATAAACATTTAACAAACCGTGTATCCGTTCCTACTTGTTAAATAATTGTAATAAATATTAATTATAGAGTAGAACATGGAACAAACAATATCGTATGAGACATTTCTCTCTCTCTCGGGTATGTTAATGGCTAACACTGCTGTTGGATATTTGGAGCTACCTTAAGGCAACGTCTGACATACTTGGAATGAGTTTGGTAACTTTGACACGTTGATCAAGAAGGTTTTAACCTTAATCTGTCATTGTCCACCGAAAAGCAACCTACCGTCGCGCATTGTTATCCTAATGCCCTATCTGGTTTCCGAACAGCGAAGCCTGCAAAGGATTACCGCCATCCCCTATTAGAGCAGTTTACGCTGGTTCAGTCCGGTTTAAACTGGTTTATAGCGGCGCGAGGCGTCACGTAACCAGCTTACCTCATTAGAAGACGATTAATCCTGAATCCTGCGGTTTTCGTGTCACGAGGATTTGCCTTCGTGGGCTTCCGGGCCGAGTCCGAATGCTGACAAGTTTCCTTTATTGAGAACGATGTGGCGGTTTCGAGGACTGAACTAATTAACAGTCTGGTATATGTCATAGTCGTAAATCATCTTTGGAACTCCTTTTCACGTTAGCTCGTTACCGGTTGCATTCTTAAGCTGCCTTATTTCTCATACTACACCGGACGTCAATCCCCCACGATAGATAGATATATCATAACATAACAATGTATTCTCAGTCCATACATCTAATTTTAATATGCAGTATAATTGTAAATTTACATTTTTGGAAAAAATGCAAACTAAGCTATAATTTATTGTTCTGACATTAACAACTATTATGTAATCGAAAGGAAAATTGACAATTATCAAGCGATACAAATGTCCAAAGTTACGTTAATAATATGTCACTTTAAGAAACAAAAACCAATTATTAGAGAGCATATGGACCTCCAGACCTCCACTCCACCTACTTCGATCCATATACACCATATTTCAGTTTTCAGCAGAAAAACTATTTAAAAGCGCTGTTTGACTCAAGGAAACTATAACGTCTCGCTTTGCTATTTTATAAAACTGTCTACATACTCCCTTAAATATAATTAGACCTTTTCCTTTCTTTTTGTAGATTCTTTTTCATTTTAAAATATGTTTTGCTGATGTAATATTCTGAAGTCTGAACCGAAATTATCTTAAGTAGGTATTTAAGTATTATGTAAAAATTCTGTTAACTAAAACCATAGACCTCTGCGATTTAAAAGCTGCGCTTTTAGAAGGTCCAAACAAAAGTAAGTACATCTGTTTTAAAGTTATTTTAGCTGTAAGTTAAATTAAATTGTTATCTTGTAACTTTAATTTTGGCAAATAAATATATTTTAATTTTTAATTAGTGATCTTGTGACTTCTTTATGGCTTCAAATCATATCATCTACATTTTACATCTTTATCTCTTATGGGGTTGACATGATCAAAGGCTATAAGACTAAGCTACTTTCACTAAACCCGCCTTAAAGCGCCGAAAGTAGCTCATGTGTTAATCCAGGGTGTCAGCTTCCTGCATTATAAATTTTATCAAAAATGGTCCAGTCATTTGCGCGTAAAGAAGTAACAAACATACACATACACTCACTATAATATTAGTGTAAAACTAATTCAAGTTAATAAAAATATGCATAGTCATGTATGTTTATTTTCAAGTAAATTCTCGTTATGAATGTTATGCAATCATCTTTTTAGTACTAATATAGAGAATCAGCACAAACTGAAAAGTCCCTCCACCTGTTTTGCTCGGGTTTGTCACTATACATCTTTTGCTTCTGATTCTACCGTTTGCTGGTAAATGATTTTTGTTCAACACACAAGATCAGTAAAGTACCTACTTTATAGATATCATTCAGCAAAGAATCCGATAGAAACGAGGAATAATTAAAAATTCAAATAAACTATGCAAATTCGTAATTATAATTAACCATACTTGAATTAGACAAGCAAATAATTATGCATATGCTAAGTTTATGCTCATTAAATACGAATAAGTACTTACTATTATTTGTAAGTATAGCAAATATAATTAAAGCCATAAACTATTTATTTTATCACTTAGGGGTTTACTTGCAGTCTCGCTCGCGTGAACCGCATGGGTGTTTGTTGTTGTGTAGATTTTACTTTCGAGTTTTAGTCAAAAATTTTCGGTTCTGAATTTTTATTTTTACTAGCTAATTATATCTTGTGTTGTATAAGTGGCCTTCGGCTGCCTCCGTGGTGCAGTGGTTAGAGCGTTCGGCTCATACCCGGAGGTCGCGGGTTCGATTCATGGCGGGGGCAACGACTTTGTGTTGTTGTCCTAGTTTGGTTAGGACATTGTAGGTTGATCACCTGATTGTTTGATAAGTAAGATGATCCGTGCTTCGGAGGGCACGTTAAGCCGTCGGTCCCGGTCAGCGGTCACTGTCGTTGACATTGGTCGTTACCTAAAACCATGTCAGAGGCCTTTATGGCGGTTTAAAAACTCTGACACTACCGTTAGTCACTAACACACACGATAAGAAGAAGAAGGCACACCATAGGTGATAATCATTTGATGCTTAAATCTAAGAAGTTTTTAAGTACTTTGCTCGAGGCTGAGGACCGAAACACGATGAACCTACAGTACTTACGTCTTTTAAAATATGACCATTTTAATAAATAAATTACTGCGGTTCTTGAATAGCATATTGAAATTAAATATATAGAAGTTCAGCTTACAGTGTCGTTTGTCGTCTGAACTCTTGCAGGTCGTCCTGGCGCTTTGATTACAGCGGCCCATCTCTAAGGCATTCCAATATCTCTACCACAGCTCAATGTCTTACTTCATCTTCTTTCCAGTTCATCCAGTTTTTTCAGCGAAATCTCCTAAAGTTATGACGAAGCAAAATATATTGTTGCAAAAGTGTCCAAAGATTTATTTGGACCCATTTTATGACACAATTTGACATTCCATAGAAATGGTTCTCAAAAATGTGTGTGTATGATATTTTTTAATTTTTGCCGTTAAAGATAATGTTGACGTTGAAGACAAAGCGCTGACGTGTGCGTTTGTTTGTTTCAGAGGAGTCCGGAGAGCTGATCAAGTCTCCGTCGCCGCCGCCCAGCAACGGTCAGTACTCACACTTATTTAAACACGTCACAGATCTTCTTGTCATCAGATAGACCGTATGCCTAATCACCTTTCAAATAAGTCACACAAAAATAGACAAAAAAAATTCAACTACACAAGCTAATACAGTTAATTAAATTCATCCATCCCATATTAAATAAAAATCTTAGCAATTGCAGTCAATTTACATAATTTACTCTTAAATAAAAAGTAAAATTGTACTAGCGTCGAGTACGGTGTTGGTAGGGAAAGACAGCTAAAGCAATAAAATTAACCGGCTAGCAGCCTGTTCCAAGATCGACTGCGTATTCAAGATGACGCTCTAAACAATAAGCTCGCATTCACGACCAATGCATCTTACCAGGTCTCACATACGGGGCTGAGACCTTGGTTTTCACAATAGAGATCCTTCATAATCTCAGTGTTGCACAGAGAGCAATAGAAAGAAAACTTGAAGGTGTTTCGCTCAGAACGAGAAAGGAACGAGTGACTCAGAGAACAAAGTAAGTCACAGAAGTCATGAAGGGGGTTGCGAGGCTTTTATGGTAACGAGCTGGTCATGTCGCCAGAAAACACGGTTCATGGTGCAAAGATTGGTGGAGACCGTGGGCAGAATAACGCCCTCATATGTTGGTAATATAACATCAAAAAGAGAGCAGGGTTGAAGTGGATAGAAGTTGCCCAAGATCGGGAACGATGGCATTGTCTAAAGGAGGCACACACCCTTCTGGTCCAAAATGGCTGAAAGGAATAAAGAAAAAGAAGAGAGCACTAGTGTCTCAACCACTGCTCAGAAAAAACGCAAAAAATCGGTAGCCTCCTGGCCTAAAGGCCTTTGTCATATATATATATCTGTCTCATAGAACGTTTAAATACCATTTCATTTCGCCAACGAGCGAGCAAGTGTGAGACAGAGGCTCGCATTAAACGCAGAGACGTCTGTCATGTAATGACATGCGCAAAAGGTAACCTTTTTTCATCAAGAATGAAAATTGAAATCTCAATGATGCCTTATTCATCATATTACTCAACGAATACATTTGAACTGAAGAAGCTATTAATATAATAAATTGAAAACAATACTTTAAGTATTAAATTATTTATTAATCATGACAATGCATAGATGACGCTTAAAATGAGAATCAGTGATAAATGAGAACATATATTTTTTATGACAATCATATCCATAATATCCACGTTTTAAATCATTACCAATCGTGTAATTCATAGACACGGCATCCAATACATTTCCTTTTAATTGATCTCCGCCGTTTTACAAATGATAGATACTTAAAGCTTGGAACGTGTGCACTACAATAGCTCGGAGTCAGAGGGGCCGAGTATATCAAAAGTATTAAAGACACCTTTAGACGTTCCTTACGTGTGTTTCTGCACACCGCAAGGGTTAACATGTACCTGCGACACGCGACTGACGTTAACCCTCGCACGCGTCGGGTACTGCGGGACCCGCGACCTGTCGGCGACAGGGAAAGGAAAGGGTTGAAGATACGCACATCCTTAACTCGCGAGATAATAGAGGGAAAGTAATAAATGGGTTCTGTGATGGGCGGGAGACTCGTGGCCAGAAGGGTGAATTGGATACGCATTCAATTTCTGAAAGATATAAATAATAAAATATTCGTGGGTACCTACTTTGTTTATATAAGTATACTTTCACCTAGTACTTCACCCCATGATGAGAACTGTCGAACAATATATTTGAGTACCCTTAAGCTGACTTTGCTCATGTTCAAATATTTTTCACCTAATTTATTTCAGATTGTCTAAATAGGGCTCTTAGAAATTTGCTCAAAAGAAGAAATAGAGAGAAACTTAATAAACGAATAGTTTCAGAAGTTTGCTATCTTAAATAAGTTTTTCTGAAATTAACAAAAATTTTTTAGTAAAAGCTTTTGTTGTGAGGCGACAGTAAAAAAAAATGAAATGAGCACAATCTCGATGAACTTGTATCTTTTTTTACCGCCATCGACCACCTTCCGTCCGTCTCCGTGATCAGGCCTAGGACTTACGTCGTCTACCATGAAGGACTCGTCGAGACAAATGAAACGAGTCCTACTCAATGGGTTATGTTGTTTTGTAACTGAGTGTGTTCTGTCAAATATCTCCCGGCTCCATCATCAGAACAGCTCATTGACTTCATAATATTGAATTGTCATCCGACTTCCACAAGTATGTAAAAATTTAACTTAATCGGTTGAGGGTCTATAGTAATTTCTTGAGAAATAAGTAGCACCTAAGTACTATTTTTACTTTTATAAGGTTTAATATGTAAATTTTCAAGTGTACATGAACCAATAAAAAAACAATAACTGGTTGCAAATTAGTTGCAAGATTTGAACTAAACAAACAAGCTACATTGCAAGTTGAATAAAATCTACCCATTATGAAATCGAAAGAAAAGTTGACAATTATCAAGTGATCCAAAGATGATTGATGATTGTTGACTTTGACTTTTGCGGAATTTAGGTCTGAGGCCTTTTCTACCAGTCAACCAACACTGGTGATGCTGTAACATCTTTGAGAACCTAGAATTTACTGTGAAAGGTTGCGGGCACTTTGGCGATAGTTGATGAAGATGAATAGAATGAATAGACGTAACACATATCCACGAATTTTCTCTAGCCGAGACTATATTCTCACCTTAAAAAGCACGCGTCAGTGGAGGGGTCCGAGGGCATCACGATTTGCATTCAATATCCGGAACCCGGGCCCATACATCACCGCTGCGATCGACAGTCGTTTAGTATTCGTACACGGTGTGTTTTTCGGCAGTCATAATGATAAAAACGCCAACTGGATGATTTTGTGGTATATCTGACCTAAAGATTTTTGAATGTAAAGCAATAGATTGATATATTTTACAAGCTTTTATTTAGTTTCACCTGTCTCGTCTGTCTGTCTGTAATTAAATCTTTCAAGTTAAATTTGAATATTGTGTATAAAAAAATATTCTTATAGCTCTTCGCTCTATGTAGTGTGTTGACTCTAACCTGACACTGTTTCTGATGTATATTTTCATTTTAATAATCTAGAGTGATATTTGGTGCAACCTGTGTAAAACAGTTATTAAATAAGGTCGTTTAAAAGTAACTTTACAAATTGTATCTAGAAGGAAGATTAGACTCGCTTGGGACCCTTTTTTTTTTTGCAAATTTTTTTTGGCCTAATATTTGGCATACTGGGTTTGGCATAAAATATTTTGTCATAATAGTTTTTAGGCATAAGTTGTTTTTTGGCATACTGGTAGTTGGGCATAATTATATTTTAGGCTAATTTGTTACGGCATAATGTTAATTGGCATAATCTCCATAGGCATAGTAACTATAAGTTTAATAATAAGGAAATGTATTTCTACGAATAAAATGAGTATAACGGGAGCGAGCGACTTAAACTTAGGGCGAAAATAACACAGACACAAAAAAATCTTTGCCACAGAGTATAGGTTAGGTTAGTTAGGTTTCGTGTGACTAAAACACGAGCGACTCTAGCTTAGGGCGAAACTAATACATACACAATAACAACTTACATCCTACTTACATCCTTTTATGCTTTAAAGTGTTAGGGTTAAATAATGATTATGCTTAGGTACATTATGCTTAAAATTATTATGCATACTCCATTATGCGAAAGAACGTTATGCTTAAAAACGATTGTGCATTAAACCAGTATGCTATGTGATATTATAGCTTAAATTTGTATGCATATAAATAGTGATCCGACTCGCTTGCTTGTCTTAATCTGGCGAATATGGTAATGCGTAGCAGTGATTTTATACTGACTTGGTAGAGAAGAGCAGACGTTAAAAAACCGAGTATCTAATAAATTCACCCACCAATTCGCCGTGAGGTTTCCGGCAGAGTAGAATAGGACCACTCCAAGTCTTATGTCACGACTTCTGTCGTAGAAGGCGATATAGGAAATACAAGCTAAACAAAGTATATGAACATCAGTAGGACCTCTCCAACCTGTCTGGCAGCGTGGAGAGTGTAGGCCAAATCCTCTGGATGCTCTGGCCAAGTATGACTCTGGTAGTACAGAGAGGATCGTGCTCCTGCAGTGGAGACTAGAAAAGCCTGATGAAGATGACAATGAATAAATTCACCCAATATACATTTACTAAAATTTAGGACTTAAGGGTTTTTCTTGTTCTTACTGGAGTGCTATCTTTTGCAGATGGCTCGGCGAGCGGCGAAGGCGAGGGCGAGCTGAGCGGCGACGAGCGAGCGCCGTCCCCGCCCCGCGCGCCCTCCGCTCCCCTGCCCCACCCCGCGCACCCCGCGCACCCCGCACACCCCGCGCATCCTGCGCACGCGCCGCACTCGCACGCCTCGCATGCGGCGGCCTCTGCTGCCACTGCTGCTGTGTTTGTAAGTATAACTTCTTCCTTATTAGAATTACAGTTTTAAGTATTGTCCCGTTTTCCTTAGTTAATTATTTTCAAATTCAACATGCAAGTCAATTTTAACATTAGCAAAAGCCATAAAAGAATACTTATTCTTATTTGCCTTTTTTAAGATTTTAGCTCTTCCAATATGAA
This sequence comes from Acrobasis consociella, assembly GCA_963555685.1. Taxonomy (NCBI): domain Eukaryota; kingdom Metazoa; phylum Arthropoda; class Insecta; order Lepidoptera; family Pyralidae; genus Acrobasis; species Acrobasis consociella. The sequence continues at coordinate 20,232,305 of OY743117.1, forward strand.
TAAGTAGGTACATTCTTATTGACCGAGCTTGGCCAAATGCTTTATTCTCCATTTGTCACTCTGCCAGTCTGTTCTCGCCTCTGTGCCTACAAGTAGTATTTCTCAACTGATTCTCGTGAAATTTTCTAAGCAGGTTCCATAATTGCCTATAATAGATTCTATTTTTTTTGATTCAAAATATAATAAATAAACTTCAAGGGGTCAGTATTGCTATGCAAAAAAGACTTTGCGAGGTCTACAGCTCACAGGAGCCACTAGTTAAGTGGATTATTAAAATAAATTCTTATTAGGAGGAACATTTAAGTTTCCTATAAGATATTTCAAGATTTTTCTTACAATTTCTTCGAACTTGTTTCTTAACATTTTGGGGCCTCAGTTTCTATAAATTTAAATAATCCTGGCGATATTTGTTTAGCAACTTTTTGCACGTGTCTTTTTCCGTCGCAGACGGCGGCGGGCGCGGGCAGTGCGCTGGCGCAGCTGCAGCATCTGCTGCTGACGCCGGGCGCGCACTCGCTGCTGCTGCACTCGCAGGTGCAGCAGGCGGTGGCGCAGGCCGCCGCGCAGCAGCTGCAGCAGCTGCAAGCGCGCGCGCAGCACCAGCCGCACCTCACAGGTCCTTATCATACAGGTCTTTATTGAACAGTTATATGTACATACGTAGGTTACATTACATACGCCTTGTAGTTTAGTAATAGTGCATTACCACATAAGCGACTTTATGGTGGTAATAGACCCGAGTGTGTTTAATCAATATGCAAAAGGATCGTAGTAAGTGGAAATCCATAGTCTCTGCCTACCCCCATTGGAAGCAGGCGTGAAAATATGTATGTCTGTGTGTTTTTAAAAACTCTAGCGCGGACAAATACTTAATAAACTGTTTTTTATTTTATTTTAAATAAACTCAACCATAAAACTGTGATGCACACTGAAACTTTCCCACCATTTTACTTATTTAAAATCTGCGTGGCGAGTTGCCTACTGGTTGGCCGAGGAGGCGGGCAAGTTCGAAATTTAAAAAAGACCACTATAACTTCATTATTTGCGTTTATAACACACGCGTGATTTATGAGCTGCCGTATATATCTAAAACTAGTAAAATTAGGTCTACTTTATGAACATGTGTGTTGAAAACGCAACTAATTACTGATGCGTATTGAGGTTTCTAATTATTTTATGAAAATCCTAATCCTACCCAAGAAATGATGCTGACACTGCTCGTCATTGCAGACGGGCGGTCGCCGTCGCCGCGCCGCACGCCGCCCGGCGCGGGCGCGTTCCTGACGCCGCACACGCCGGGCTCGGGCCGCGCGCGCTCGCCGCACCGCTCGCCGCTGCGCTCGCCGCACGCGCACACGCTCGCCAACACTCCGCTGCACGCGCACGCGCACAAGCCTCGCGCACTGGAGCCGGCGGCGGATGACACCGCCGATTTAGAAGAGCTGGAACACTTCGCCAAAACGTTCAAACAGAGAAGAATTAAACTCGGTCAGTGTACTATCACATAGTGTGACTTTACTCACCAGCCAAACATTTCAAGCACGCCCTGTCCATGATACTGAACAACTTAAAAAAAACAATTAACAAAAAAACGAAAAAAACATCGGCTTCCCTTACAAATCAGCACTTGGCCAAACGAATTTTGTTGATTTGGATTTTTTTTTATAGATTTTTAAAAACTTTTTATACAGACTAGTTCAGTATCATGGAATGAACTTGAAAAGTTGAAAAGTCAACCTGTTTAAGGAGATAACTAAGTCAATTAAATACTGACAAAACTTCAGTGTTGCGCTGTTCCCTTAAGTATATTTTAAAAAATAAAAAGGGGGTATTATTTATTTTTTAAAATAATTCCAGGTTTCACGCAAGGCGATGTGGGACTGGCGATGGGCAAGCTGTACGGGAACGACTTTTCGCAGACCACTATATCGCGGTTCGAGGCTCTTAATCTCAGCTTCAAGAACATGTGCAAATTGAAGCCATTGCTGCAAAAGTGGTTGGAAGACGCAGGTCAGTCCTTTTATTGTAAATTCTATGACGGTACAAAATTGCACCCTGTAATGAGCAAACTAGTTGTATTAGACTAGTGTCTCTGTGAGCTGTACACCTCGCGACTCATCCCCGACCCGTTGAAGTTTATCGTATATCATTTTTCAAAACTAAAAACCGACTTCATTCCCAAAAAAACCCAACGGATTTTAATAAAATTTCAATGGGATCACCTGACAAGTTTGCCATATCAAAGAAAAGAATTTTTCATATTGCTCTAGGCGTCTTCGAGTAATTGGTGAACATAAAAACTCTTTTATATAGTCGGTTGAAAAAATTTGTTCACGCAAAAAGTTGCGTAAGGGTAAAAAAAGTTTTTTTTTTTTAATTTTTTTAAATGGCTGTATTCTTATATTTATAAGGCTTTCAACCCCTACATTTCCGCCATTTTAAAAAAAAATTTGAAAAAGTGAATCATCCATAAACTTATAAGTATATAATTTTCGAAGCTTCTCACAAATTTCACGATAGTCGGTTGACAAATGCGACCTGTAGGCAACAACAGCCGGACAAACTGTCACACCCGGAGAAAAGCATTTTTGGCCAATCTCGAAACTGAGACGCTTCGCTCGTTCGGTCAATAACCATATTGTAAGTTTGCATTGCGGTTATTGTTTTGGTTAAAGTAATATGAGTGGATGCTCAAATGTTGTACTACAACATTGCAGACTCTTCCCTGTCTGGCAGCGGCGGCGGCGGCGCGAGCGCGGGGCTGGGCGCGGGGCTGGCCGAGGCGGTGGGGCGGCGGCGCAAGAAGCGCACGTCCATCGAGTCCGGCGTGCGCGTCGCGCTCGAGAAGGCCTTCCTGCACAACCCCAAGCCCACCAGCGAGGAGATCGCCGCCTTAGCTGACGCGCTCTGCATGGAGAAGGAGGTCGTGCGCGTCTGGTTTTGCAACCGGCGGCAGAAGGTCCGATTTACTACAACATTTCTTCATTCTTTAAGGCTTGGCACCATAAGACGTGTAGGTTTCCTAGTACAGCATTATTTTTATAGACACAAAATTGGATACTTAGATGAAGTAACCTAAAAATATTTGCCTAGTATTTTTGAAATGTAACCCCCAGTATGTAAGACTATAAAATATTTTGCATCATATCACAGTATCTAAGATTTCTTTAAACATCCTTTAGCCTCATTGAAATCCCTCAATTAAGTTGGAATCATGGTTTTCAGGAGAAACGCATCAACCCTCCCGCGGGGGAGAGCGGGCCGGGCGTGGGCGGCGTGCTGCCGCTGTCGTCGCAGCTGCCGGCGCACGCGCAGGCGGCGCACGCGCACGCGCACGCGCTGCACGCGCACGCGGCGGCGCTGCAGCCGCTGCAGCCGCTGCAGCCGCTGGCGCTGCTCGCGCGCGCGCCGCGCGACTGACCGACACATATCCACCGACCCCCTCCTGGACACTACTTAGACGTTTACGATGATCATATCTGAGATCCCACTTCTGATGACGAAGTGTTCGTGTTTAGCAATAATATGCCCGTGTTTAAAGATAATTGACAGCGGTGACAGTGATACATGGAGTTTATGCGATAAGGCACGACGACTTTTCTTGGAGCATTACGAACATCAATAAAGGGAAAGATAAAATCCATAACTTAAATAAACTCGAGAGAGCCACACGATAGAGAGACTAGCGTGCTAAATTGTTCATGCTACAGCCAGGCGAAGAGACTACAGAGCCAAAAATGACCACTCATATAAACCTCCAGGGACTTCAGCAACGACGTTGTCGTTTGTTCGTCGTCGTGTCGGGTCAGAGATCGGAGCTCTGACCGCTCGTCTCGATGCATGTTGATATTCATCTCGAGATCAGCATTTGGTCACATTTCGTAGACTTTTCAAAAGGTCCTATTCGCAATCAGCCTTACTCGCATAATGTCCAGGGTGGCCCGAATGTAATTCCCTGTGGAGTAGTGATTTTATTGTACATATACTTTAGTGATGGGCCATCCGAGGGTGTGACATGACTTTTTGCAAACCGGACCTTTTGATAACTATTTAATTAATAGGTAAAAATTCATTAAAAATCTTTATTTTAAATATGACCAATTGTGAAACTGTAGCTCAATCAAACACCTGCGACTTCAGTTATCTCAAATGACAATCTTGTGTTTTTGGAGAAAGCTTGATCAGGATTATCACACTGTGTAAAAATTAAATTAAATATATATAAATATTGTAAAATTAGCCATGAAATTGTTTCATCAGTCTTTAAAACTTTCTTTAAAATACTAGATTAATATTCACTTTATTCAAAAAACTTTTTTTATGATATTTTTTACAGAATTCATTTGAAAAAGTCTTAGACGGTGAAGCAATTTTATGCTTAATTACTTAAGTATTACTATAAAACGTTCAATTTCAGTTAAGCGTGCCCGACAAATAGCAAATAATTTATTTAGGAGCAATGTTGTCAAACTAAATGTTTGCGTAAAATAAAATGCTGCAACATTGACTAGCAAACTTTAACGTAAAGGTAACTCGAATGAATTTCTCCCAGAAATATATTTATAATATTGATTAATTTACTTTCACAAACATAGAAGCATTCGGTATTACTGCTTTTTAAAACCCAAAGTGTGAGATCGCTGTTGTTGTGAGCAATAGCAGTGACAGTGCGGTCCGGCGTCAGAAGTGAGACAACTTATGCTGTCGACATCGTGTGAACCCCGCGGGGTGGTCGTTGTACATAGCCGCCTGTACAGTTAGCGTAGATGTATATAGGTGTATATGACATGGGCGACATAGCGTAAGTTTATATTCGTGGATGTATTTATGCGAGCGAGCGCCGGCGCGCTTATCAGCGCCGGCCGTAGAGATATCTGTATGTTACAATAAAACATCATAGACTTTACCCATGTGTTTCATTTTCCTTTTTAATACGAGGTGTTCCACTCTTTTATTCTCAACCGTTGACTTGGCTAGTTTTAACAAACTAGTCGTCTTATAATGGGGTAACAGCACAGATATTAGTGACCTATTCGCAATGCAAAAAAAGTGTGTCAGAATAATAGCCCAAATAGATAACATGACATCTTGTAAACCTTACTTCAGAAAATATAATCTACTTACCTTACTATCATTATATATATATATACGACGTCTGCATGTTCACATACAAAAACATATACTCTTTTAAAAATGTATCGGACACACATAGTATAAATACCAGACATAAAGAAAGACTACACCTACCTGCGTCTAGAATAAAAATGCTAGGCAATAGTCCATATCACATAGCGGTCAAAATATTTAATGAATTACCAGATAAGTACTATACGACATCAAAAAAACATTAAAAAAAGTCGAATGCTCTAAAATCCTACCTTATTTCAAAATGCTAATACACTTTCAATGACTATTTCGATGTAAATAAGTACAGAATTTAATTTGAATGTAGACAATACTATGCATGAAATCCGCGTACTAATATTATTTTTAATTATGTTTAGTTTATTAATTTTATTTATTGACATCTACCCATTGTATTTGCAATACTCTCTGAGTTGCTATGATCAGCTGGTCTAAACCATCAATGTACCTAAGACCTGTATGTATTATGACTGACTCATAGTTAGCAAATAAATGTTTGAATCTTTGAATCTAATTGGCTAATCAACTTATCTTTATGTAATACGAACGTTATTGGTTTTACATTGTAAGGTTCTATTCCTCTAAATATGAGTCAGATGTTGAGATTTTTATAAATCAAATTCAGTTTTCTCTACATAGCTTGGCAGCCATTTAGACCTCAATTATTATTTTTTACTTGGCTCCCATTTCCACATTTGCTATGTTTTTGGTGGTCCCTAACCCTAATGTTATTACTAACAGTAGTAGTTAATAGTCGTTAGGCCGATTTTAATGTACGGGTGCGAAACTTGGACGCTAACTTTGAAGGAGGAGAACAAACTCTTAGTGGCGGAACGAAAGATATTGCGGAAGATTCTGGGACCAACCAAAGGAGAAGATGGAGCATGGAGGCGTAGGCACAACCGGGAGATAGAAGAACTAGTGTGCGAGCCGACCATCATCGGAGAAATAAAATCTTCCCGACTTCGCTGGCTAGGACATGTGGAGAGGATGGAAAGAAAAGAAAGCATATCATGGTCAAAGGTCCGGGCGCCGTTCCGAAAATTCCTAGGGAAGTAAAGAATTTACAAGCTTATTAATATATTCCTATATAGAATAGGAAGGTAGCTTATGCTGGTACCTATATCAGAATATTAAGAATTTGTAGTTAAGAGTTGCAAGTATATCTTGCTTAGAACTTGTCTGGTTAAAAATAACACTGTCGAGACTCTTTTATTTAAGGAAAATTGACATCACAACGTCGCAAAATGTTAAAAAAAGTCATAACTCTACCTGTAAAATTAATCCCACCAAAACATTTACATGTAACTTATGCGAAGACATGTGCGTTCCCAAGGAGAGCAGGGGGGCAGCCCCTCCATGGAATTTTGTTAACCCAAATAGGTAAGTATATACTTTTGTCGATAATAGTAAAAAAATACTTTTGCCATTTGCAATACAATATACAATTTTTAACAAGTTTATTTGATAGGAAAATTAAAAAAATCCCTGATTCTCAAGCGTTTACCCCAATAACATAATGTTTGAACTACTGAACCGATTTCATCAAAGAAGCGCCGCAATGAAACTTGCTTTCGCGTAAAAAAATCGCATCGAAAGATATTCCTAAATAGTACGGGAATAAGCCCGATGGGAAACCTACTAGAGATTAGGATAACTATTTCAAGATGTCGCTACTGTGCTGCGGCAGTGGCGCCCTCTCGACAATGAGCCATTGAATGCAAACTCACGGGATGCACCGCACTGGTCTCGTCGAACTTTGTTCAGTAACATTGTCGACGACTGCCCACAGATGGCGTCCAACGAATACAATAAAAGACATTGAAAGTGGTAAATACGAATAGGGAAAAGGATAGAGTATGGAATTAGATCAATTAATATGCTAGGAAATAGATATGCTCGTTTTACAGTAATATTATGATTGATTTTGTGTATCTAAAAATAAAATATTATGTGACTGTTTGCAGTGCATGATGCAGGGTTTTTTTCCAAAAAAATGTTTTTATATAATAAATCAGTCACTACTATAAAAACAATGAGAGGTCATATCTCGAAAATAAGTAGGTAGTCTACAAAACAAAGAGAGGTCTTTGTTTCGTAGACTACCTACTTATTTCCGAGCTGAGTACATAGGCACATATTATAAACTAGCCGAAGCCTGCGACTTCGTTCGCGTGGACATTATGACTCCAAAAAATGCTCATCAGGCTGAACAACTTTTGCTAAGGTGTCATTTTTATATTTCTTATAGTTTAGCTGGACCATTATGGGTCTGCATCAGATGTTCCATTTTCTAAAATCAATAATACCCTATACTTATATGTTGCTCAGGCTTAACATCTACATAACAAAAAAGTTTTTTTTATTTTTTGTTTGTTTTTTTTTTAATTCTTACTTTATTACTATGTCTCTATCGACCCCAATATTTTTTTTGGAAATATATTCAATGTACAGACAATTTTTTTCTACTCTTTTATTACATGTATAGATATAAATGTAGATGGGTATTGAATTGGCTTGTCAAGTAATTTTCAAAAAGATCTGATTCGCAATCCTTTTCGAGGAATAGCCTCTAGGAGAAGATTTCTCAAATCAGATTTTAAAATAAGGTCTTACCTATTTAGATATTTGCAAAAAACCCATTGACCTTTATTTTCAAGCAAGGTCAAGCTTATTTGAGGAAGTGATGTCACAATGAAGATTTTTTGAGTAAAGTTGGCAATTTCCACTTTCAGTACTGTACTGAAGTGCCATTTTTGAAACGCGATGTCACCTAAATTACTGGTTTTTTCCATACAAAAACCGTTCGTTTAGTGACTCCACGTTTCAAAAATGGCACCCCTGTATTATATGTCACTGTCACTGTCATCTACCAACACAACAATTTGACAACAACCAACATACAGACGGTAATTTAAACAGTACACATTGACAGTTGACAGATGTCATTGTTTTATTAGCGCTAAATTTAAACTTCGATTGCAGTGTGTCGTCACTTCCGGTGTTTTGTTTAAAATTATATAAAAAAATCCTAATAAAACGTAGAATTTTTATAATCAAATTACTTTCTTAAAATTGTCTATATTTTCGATTAAAGGCACTTTTAACACTTTCATATTTCTTAGTTGACAAGCTAATTGTTATTACTAGATAGAGTAACAGATAATAGAAAATATAAGTAAGTACCTATTTTACTGATTAATATTAAACATATGTACCTACCTACCTAATTATTATATTATATAAATATTTATCTTAGTAGCCGGAAAACGGACCGGGCTTCGCAGCATTACAGCTGAGGATGCAACTGGGGATACGCTGAGATGAGTAATAGATAGATAGATTAAAGATTTATTTTGTTTTGTCTGTAACACACATCATACAAGAAAAAATTATATAATTAAATATCTTAATACTAACTTAACCTAACATGTATCATGTGTGGTGTGCCACAGAAGCACAAAAGGGCTACAGCTCAGCGAAATGTTGCTCGTGGTGAACAACCGCTGATTTTCAGCTGTCACCCTAGTAGAGTTGACGCGGAGCTCTTATATGTATAATAATGTTTTAAAATTTCTACTGCGCGCACATTATGCTGTTAATAATAAGTTTCATTAATTTTATAATTATTATTTATCGATTCAATATTTATTCATGATTAAAATTACCTACACTCTTACATAAATTAATTAAAATTAGGAAAACTAAATTAAAATAAAATACATTACACAAATATATAAGATAATCTATGCAATAAAAAATGTCTAGTTGTGTCATGGTCATAGATTAAGAATTAACTATGCAGCAACCAAAGTGTCTGGGAACCCCAGATTTTTTAATATTGAGTAAATATGTTTTAAATTGATTTTTAAAAGATTCTTTCCGTAGCAAAGAGCGGACGGATATTGTCAGACTTTCTGTTGAGCGCGTTTGTGAGGTGACCTGTGCCGAGCTAGATCATCATATAATTATTTGTGTATACAGTCCTCCTAATAGTGATTTTAAAAGTTTCCTTAAAACTATGGACCAGGTACTTAAGTCCTGTTCATCTAGTAAAAAGAATTTAATTGTTTGCGGAGATTTTAATGTTGATATCTTAGTAGATAATCCAAAAAGTACACAATTTTTAAATCTTTTTAAATGTTATGAATTAGTAAACGTATTCTTTGAGCCAACCCGAATTACTGCTACATCTGCTACTTGTCTAGACAACTTTTTTAGTAATATTCAATATTCTGATAAATCTGTTATTAATAAACTGCCTTCTGATCATTCAGGTGTATATGTAGTTTATGTCAAGGAGTCCAAAGGCAAGTCCAGCATTTTGAACAAAGATAAGACTTTTTGTAGGCCGATTACTTCTAAAAATATACAAAAACTAAAAAATAATTTAGATAACAAATTTTTGTCGGTCGTTTACACAGGAAAAAATCCTGACGACCATTACAATAAACTATTTAACGTTATTACCTCAGAATATTCAAAAACTTTGAAACAAAAACAAGTTGTAGTGCATAGAAAATTACAGTTTAGTGAGTGGGCTACTACCGGCATCTACATAAGTAGGAGCAGGCTTTATGACTTATATTCCCAAAAACAATATAATTTTAGTCCTTCCTTTCTAGAATATGTTAAAAATTATTCCAAAATATTTAAAAAAGTTTGTAGACAAACCAAGGCAAATCGTATAAGTAGAAAAATAAATAATGCTCCTAACAAAATAAAAGAAACTTAGAATGTTATAAATAAAGAAACGGGTAAAAATAAAGCCAAAGAAAATATCTGTCAAATCAAATCTTGTGGTAAGACTATTACTAAAACTGAAGAAATAGTAAATATTTTTGATGATTTCTTTACTAACATTCCTTTGGAACTTACTTCTAATGTGAATTCTAGCCCCCAGCGTGCTGAAGCCTTGCTTATGAATAATGTTAGGCCTTGTGATTCTAAATTTAAATTTAAGCATATTGGCCCCAAAGATATAATAGATGCATTTAAACAGTTAAATTTAAAAAAATCTGAAGACCATTGGGGCATGTCAGTTGCTGTAGTAAGCCATATCATAAATATCATAGCTGCTGATTTAGCTTTTATATTTAACGAATGTATTGATGAAGGCATATTTCCTAACCTAATGAAATGTAGTAAACTAATCCCCTTATTTAAAAAAGGAGAAAAAACAGATCCTGGCAACTACAGACCTATATCTATCCTGCCAGTTTTGAGTAAGGTGTTCGAAAAGATAATGCTCAATCAAATGCTTCTTCATTTTAAGACCTACAACCTTTTCCATAGCCAACAATTCGGCTTTACTGGCGGGAAATCGACCACCGATGCGGGAGTAGCACTTGTTACTCATATATACGACGCATGGGAGAACAAAAATGATGGAATTGGATCATTTTGTGATCTCTCCAAAGCATTTGATTGCGTAGATCATCCGACACTTTTGCTTAAATTTCGTCAATACGGTTTTGATGATAAGTCAATAAAACTTATAGAATCTTATTTAACAGATAGGCATCAGACTGTTGATTTAAATGGCATAAAATCGCACGGATCTAATGTTAAGATAGGCGTACCGCAAGGTTCAATTCTTGGACCTTTCCTTTTCTTAGTTTATGTCAATGACTTGCCTTACATGGTTGAGAAGCAGGCTGGCATAGTGCTGTTTGCTGATGACACCTCGCTTATATTCAAACTTGATCGACATAGCACAAACGCTAGCGCGGTGAACAGCACCTTGTCTTCCATTTCTGATTGGTTTTCTGCCAATAATCTCATGTTGAATGCGAAAAAGACTCAATGCGTTAGATTTTCTCTTCCCAATGTGAGACAGGGCTGCGTTGACATAATGATAGATGGTGAAAAACTCGATCTTGTTGAAAGTACTACCTTCTTAGGAATTACAATAGACTCGAAACTTCAATGGGGTGCTCATATAACTAAACTTTCAAATAGGCTTAGTTCTGCGGCTTATGCTGTTAGGAGAATAAGACAATTGACAGATGTAGCAACTGCTAGACTAGTGTACTTTTGTTACTTTCATAGTGTAATGTCTTATGGCATACTCCTGTGGGGGAATGCAGCCGATATTCATACTATTTTATTTTACAAAAACGGGCAATTCGTGCTATTTACGGGTTAGGATCTAGAGACTCACTCAGAGAATTATTCAAGAAAATAGATAAACTTACCTTAGCATCACAGTATATATTTGAAAACATAATGTATGTAAGAAAAAATATTTCCTCATACAATAAAGTAAGCGATTTTACCGATAGAAACTTACGTAATAAGAATGACTTAGTTGCCCCGTTTTATAGGCTTAAAACAATTAATAGGACATTTATGGGGAACTGTATACTTTTTTATAATAAATTGCCAAAATCGATCCTTGATATGCCAGACAAAAGATTCAAAACTTATGTAAAGAAAGTACTTTGTGAGAAGGCTTATTATAGGACCGATGACTACCTTAAAGACAAAAAAGTCTGGCGTGAGCTTGACGCGGGTCCCTCTAAAAGTTTGTAATATAGGTACTCGAAAATGTCATAATTTGGTACATTTTGTACAAACTGAATCTACAACTTGACATTACTTTAAAATTTTGACATTCTAAAAATTTAATTTAAATTATGATATGACATAACAAACAAAACAATGTATTCTCTGTCCACATTAACTTTAAGTATTAATTAAATTGTGAGTTGACGTCCTTGGAGAAAAGGTGCAGTGCAGTTTGTTACCGCTTCTTCTGCACTAGCGCTTTGGAAGCGGTAGTAAACTTAGCTGTAAGTAACTATTTGACGTCAACAATTGTGCAACAAAATAATGACGATTATTAAGAGATATTATAAATATCCTATGATAATAAAGATATATTTGATTTGATTTGATTTGATTTGTTTTTGTACGTAAATATTTATCTAAAGTATTTGTTTATTACAATTTATTGTTCCAAAGTAAAATAATATATTTCCCAGTCAATTGTTTTTACCATGTTCACTCAAATATTTTGTTTGATACAACAATATTTAAAACACGAATGTTTACTATTACTCGTTTATTAATAATTTTCTTCTGCAAATGAGTTTTCGAGGTCAACATTATAAAGTCTGATTAATGAGCATTGTATGTTTTAGATTAGGTTTATTTAAATGCCTAGTTAATTATTATAATGAGAGCAATTTTAATTTATCGAATCGAGTGTGTCGTACCTAGCAACGCTAACCCAGAACTTTTTTTTTACTACGTGTTTAAACGTAGGTAATATCAGCTTTTGATATGTCTGATATCATTCTGTAATTTTATATAAATAAACGGCCAAGTGCGAGTCGGACTCGCGCACAAAGGGTAACATTATCTATAAAAATCACGTTTGTTGTATGGGACTTACTCACTTTAATATTTATTTTATTCTGTTTTTAGTATTTAGTGTTATATCGGTAAACGAAATACGTCATCTGTGAAAATTTCAACTGCCTATCAGGGTTCATGAGATACAATCAGGTGATAGACAGAGAGGCAGATAGACAGAGTGTCTCAGTTTCGAGATTGGCTAAAAATGATTTTGTCTGTCTGTCTGTTTGTCTCGTCTACAGTTTGCATCTCTAAACCGATTCCCGTGAAATTTTTGAGGAGGTTTGATAATTGCGTAGATTTTCTATGTAGATTGCTTTTTCAAAATGACAGAAGAAAGTGGGTTGGAAACTTCAAAAAGTCATATTTGCCGTTTCTATAAATATTTAAAATGGTATAAGTATAACTTTTTGTCCGAACAACTTCATCCGATAATTAAACTTCAAGGGGTCAGTATGTAACCTACGCAAAAACAGATTCGCGAGGTCTACAGCTCACAGATCCACTAGAATCTAAATTCCAAAGGTTAAAATAATATGATGCGACGAATAACGTTACTGTCAAATAAATCAATTCATGAATCATAATTGTCGTCACGAATAAAATGATACTAGAATGGCGACCTAGATATTGTTCCAACACATGATACATCTAGCACCACACAAATTAGCGAGGCATGCGTCTCGTAGGGCTTGACATTAAGTTATTAATTTATACTGAAAATATATTTTTACTAAGGGTCTCATAAGAATAAGGCTTAAGATTGCTCAACGCGCTATAGAGAGCTCGGTGCGTTGCTCGGTGTTTTTCTACGTGATCGTATCAGAAATGAGGAAATTCGTAGAATAAAGTCAATGACATAGCTCAGCGCGATGAACCGATGGCCAAAAGGGTAAAAAGGTTCTCGAACGGCGACCTCTCTCGAAAGCGCTGGATGCAGGCCGCTCTTGATCTTTGGGAGAGGCCTATGTTCTGCAGTAGACGTTATGCGGCTGAAATGATCAGTTATTTAGTCGACTTAGTATGTACCCTGATTAGGCACTCCTCTACTTAAATTATGACACCTTGACCTATATAAATCTACAAGAGCTAAAGTTTAGAACTTCTACCTTCATCGAAACCCTGGTGATAGCCGAAACAGCCTTGGGTGGTATTGCTAAACCAACTCATAAGTAGGCCGTAGGCGTAGTTCGGAGTTTGGACATTTCAATGTTAACTTTCAGAGATCTGGCAGCAGCGTCTGTGCTGTGCAAAGACTGAAGCGTGGTCATCATGCTTAATCTTACTGGAAGAAGCCTTATAGAGTTAGACCAATGTATGTTAAAGAATAGAAAAGTTATACGCTTCATAGGTATATTATGAAACGTGCCTTTTTCCTATCAGTCAGAAATATATCCACAAGAGGAACACATAGATTCCAATCAGGTTTTCGTCGTGGACACGGCACGGTATCAGCCCTCCTCAAAGTGACTGATGACATTAGATTAGGAATGGAGAATAAGAAAGTCACAGTCGTAGCATTGGTAGATTTCTCCAATGCCTTTAACACCGTGGACCATGATATCCTTCTAGCCATACTTTCACATCTCAAGGTATCTTCACCAGTTGTTAACTGGTTCTCATCTTATCTTCGAGGACGACAGCAGGTAGTTCGCATTGAGGAATCCTCCTCAGAATGGTGTGAACTTGAGACAGGCGTCCCTCAGGGAGGCATTCTTTTGCCTCTACTCTTCTCTATTTTTATAGATTCTATTACTAAAGATCTTCAGTGTTCGTATCACCTTTATGCCGATGACTTGCAACTTTATGCACAAGCTGATGTAGATAATCTAGACGCTGCCATTAGTCAGGTTAATACTGCTCTGAGTGCCGTGGCTGAGTGGTCGCGAAAGTTCGGGGTTAAGGTCAATCCTAAAAAATGTCAGGCTTTACTAGTTGGTAGTACATATTTTATTAGGCAGATTGACATTGACTCTCACCTATCTGTCTGTTTTGAAGGCACAGTAATACCGTTTGGCTCAAGTGTCAAAGATTTAGGTTTGCACATAGATCCATTCCTCTCGTGGAATGCACAAGTCACGGAAATTTCAAAAAAAGTCACGGGTGTCCTACGTACCCTCTATAAGTTAAAAAAAATTCTACCCTGTGACACCAAAACAATGCTGGTTAATACATTGATCTTGCCAATCATAGATTATGCTGATGTGTGCTACTCGGACTTGACTGGCGATATGCTAAACAAACTTGACCGTCTTCTCAATAATTGTATTCGTCATATCTTTGGTCTTCGTAAATACGACCATGTGTCGTCTTATCGCTCCCAACTTCACTGGTTACCAATTCGTCAACGGCGCAACCTGCACATCCTTACAACTCTCTATTCGATTCTTTTTGAACCCGCTACTCCAGCTTACCTTAAGTCTAATTTTCAGTTTCAGGGTGATACCCATCCTAGAGATCTTCGTTCTTCTAACAATTTCAACCTTTTTTTGCCAGTTCACCGGAGTGGGTTCTTTACACATTCTTTTATCGTCCAAGCTATAAAACTATGGAACGAATTACCAGTTGATGTCCGGAAGGCTAAAACCCGTTTTTCATTTAAGAAACAGGTGAAGGCACATTTTCTCCAAAAACTGTCAGATAGAGCATAGTGTATTTATGTAGTGTATGTAGTATATGTAGGTATTGTTTATTTTAGCATATACTTTATAGTGTGTATTTTGTATGTAGTTTATTGTTTTGATTATTTTTTAATTATTATTTTTACATATAGTCTTTTCTTTCTTTTTCACCATATACCTGTCAAGTTGTGCACTACCCCTATCATTCTCCACATCACCCGTTTGGTTGACTGGTAGATAAGGCCTTAGGCTTTAAGTCCGCCATTACACTTGTATTTTGTGTATGAAGTTAAATAAATAAATAAATAGATTTATTAATCTGTGACATAGAGATACATAAGCATCAAATCGTATCTCTGTATGTTTGTCTATATCTGTATGTGATGTCACAGCACTAAGCCGGTGAATTACGTTACCGGTGATCTGGGAACATTTTAACCAACTCAGTGACGAACTATGTTTTTGCATGTAATACAGTAATTGAATGATAGTAGAGTGCGAGGAGCACAACCGAGGCGTTGTTGGTGTGTGTATGTTAATGTGCGGCGCAAACAATGCCGGGTCACGACCGACACTATGCCCCCCCCCCCCCCCCCCCCCTCGCGGTGCCCCCCGCCGACGCCGGCAGAGCGACCGGTGACCCGCGGGCGAGGTCGCGGGTGCCATCTAGATGCAATCTAAGTCACCGTCACCAATTAGGCGAAAATACCTTCGTTCTAGCCCTAAATATTTATACAACGTGGAAGGGACATACCCGTAATAAATCGAACCACTAGACCACTATAGTAAAATTAAAAATAATACTCAAAAACTGAAAAAAAATCGCCATTTCTATAAAAAAATTGTGCAGCCGCCCGGACAATTTGTTAGGGAATGTCTAATTATTTTTGTTGTATTTTTTTAGGTACTTTATTTTTATTATTTAAGTGATCTGTATACCTGTGGTTCGATTTATTACGGGTATGTCCCTTCCACGTTGTATACCTACCTAGTTAGATGTTTATGCTATGCCAGAGACGGGCGAGGTGACCTGATACCGAGTGGATACTGAGAACAAACGTTATTTATATTATCTTTGTCTACATGATACCAAAAGTTTTAATTATGAGTCAACGAAGTGTCAGGAATCAGGATATAGAAAATCGGTGGACTTATTCACTGACTTGATGTATGCCAACTCTACCAAATTATTTTCAGTAGCTTGGAAACTAAAAGCCTTCCTCACAGTTAATTTCCCCAATTATAGCCATTTGACAGCAGTTGCAATAGGGACTGGAATATCAATTTTATTTGCCATGAGCGAGTGGCTTTTAGAGCGTAGATTAGATGTAGATTGTGGTGTGAGTACGTCGCTGCAGCGCGGAGCTGATCGCCTGTGATAGCGCGCGCGTTATCAGTCCGCGATTAGATACCGGCGCGCGCGCACCGGCACACGCCGCAGCCGCCATGGCCGTCAAGGACCGCCTGCCCGAACTCCGCAACGTAAGTTACGAACACCATCGCTGGTGACTTGTGTCCGTGACAGAGGCTGCATCGCAAGATAAGTGCCAACCTGTGTCTTAGTATACACGATGTTGGTGTATACGCTTTAACGCTCGATTTATGGATCAACTTATCCGTAAAAATATTTATGTTAGAACTACAGTATAGATCAGCATCAGTTTTCATTAGTTTTCCTTAAAAAAAAGTAACGATAGTGACTGTACTTACCTAAAAGGTGTATGAGTGACAAATAGCTACCGGTGACTCAGAATATTAGTTTTAGTGGTGCAAAAACGATAACCTCAGAAATTTGTGGTTGGTTAAGCAAGGAGTGATGCATATCTTGTAAAACACACAAGAATATTAAACTTTGGTTAGCATAGACCTAGAAATTTACCTTCTGAATCTATGACGGATACACACTGTAAACACACGCTCCACTTGGTATAACACGTAAGAAGTAGTGATCGGCAATTATCTTGTAAATCGCAACATGTGTGTTTATTCACCTGTGACCCCCATCGGTAAGTGAATGTACGTACTTCGCACTAAAAGCAATGCAGATCCATTACAGTAGAAATTTGGTTAAGGTGGAAGCCCTGCAGGAAAACCTGAGAGTGTTTGAATACTACAACAAACTTACAAAGTTCCAATTCCAAGTAATTATAGGTTACATTTAGAGATCTTCATAAAATGCAATATGTGAATGAATATTATAGTAATTGATGATGTCTGAAGGTTGTAGGTAATCTCATGATCAGTGTTGTGGACTTTATGTTCCAAGTTAAAAGTGCAATACCTACACCTGATGATAATGACTTGTTGAAACTAGATACTTTGACTTTATGATTATTAACGTGAAACTTTAACCGGTTTAAATGATGCTAAATGGGATTCGGCGGGTCACTACGTGTGCATAATGCACCGGGAAGCGACGCCTAAATAGCGACGGGGTGGTATACTGACGATGGGCGACGCAAAAATCCATGTGACATAAGATGATGGATGACATACGTAAACTTAAACAATTGTCGAAGATTTAATCTTATACCTTTAAAATTTATTTCTGTGATCTCGGAAACGGAACTAGATTAGTCTTATATTTGGGAAAACGCGTGTTTTCGAGTTTTATGCGTTTTTCTTTCCACGCAGAATATGGTCGCTAATATCTCCTAAACACCACCATATTACAATAAATAGTTATAACCGAGCAAAGCTCGGTCGCCCAGGTACTTGCACTAAACGGACAAGTTTGGAAGATTACGAGGTAGAACTTAGCCAAGAGTGGAATAGGAAAGAAGTTAGGGTTAATAAAGAAAAAAGTTTCATTTATTTCAGTGGCTGTATGCTTATATTTATGAGCTGTATGCTTAGTGCTTCTATGTATCTTCCATGCTGGCCTGGGAGAAAAGAAAAAACTTAGAATGTACCAGCTGCTTGTCTTCCCACGCAGATCGTAAAAGCCGATCGAGGGAATGGGCGAAAATGCGAATCATTTTAACAGGCGATGCGGCTAGCAACCAATCACTGTATTGATTGCCATGACGCTAAAAGTGGCTTTTGGTTCTTGCGGCCCTGGGCTCTACATAGAGCCGCAAGACCCAAAATGCCCTGGCTGTCCCATTAGGGATAAAAACGTGATAGTATGTATGTATGTATCTTATTGCTCTTGTTCGAACGCAGATGCGAGGTCAGACGTCATCCAGAAGCAGCAAAAATGCACGAGAGACAACAGATTGCATGTGCGGAGAAATCCGCCGATTTGTGCAGTCGGCCGCGTCCGGGTATCGGCTCGTTACGGTGCGGTCGGCGCGCCACACTTCAGATGCTCGTGCGGAATCATAAACATAGAATTTCTGTAAATCTATGTGCGGAATGGACACTTACCTATGTCAGTTACAATGCATAGGGTATATTGAGCCGATAGGGGGCAAGTGTGTTTATTCCGTGGGGCAATGCACTATTTACCATAATTAATTTAAAAATGAATAAAATTATAAAATTATTTTTTTGAAATATTTTTGTTGTGAACCTTATTCCATTGCTGAAAAATATAGTTAGAGTAAAAATATCTATGATTGTTTATATTTAGTGCTTACCAACGCTTGTAACCTATTTTAACGTGATTCCAATTAAGTAAATGTATTTTTTATGGAATATCCGATTATGTTACAAAGTACAATTCGTCCTCAAACTCTCTCTCTCTCACGACTCACCGTCTGGCTCGAACTGCAGAGATTCAAGTGGAATTTGTGATTTTATTTCTTTGTGCTCGGGAGAAGACATAAATATACCTGTAAAATTCTACTTTACTCGTATTTCAGGAACTTTTAATATGTCATTTCACCATTCAAATAAGGCCTTGGCTGGCACTTTATTAAACATCCATTCTGTAGCACAAAGATTTCAAAATGTTTACATTTTATATTTGCAAGACATGACAGCAGTTACATGTCGTGGACTTTATAATTTTTTTGCTCTTTGGTTGACTTTTACATGGTTTCGTGGTATTTTGTCTGCAAAAGAAAAAGTATTTAAGAAAAGCTGAACTGGAACAAAATATCAATCTATGGAGTTGAAGACTTTGAAATGGCTGCAAAACGCTGGATTTAGACTTACTCTAACCAATTAGTGGGGATAGTACAATGTTGTCATTTTCTGTTTTCAGGCAAGTGCGGCGCGAGGCGTGTACCATGACACCGTGGAGGTGGGGGAGCCGGCACTGCTTGACGAAGACATCCGGCAGACCTTCAGCGAGGTAAGCATCAAATGACTATTCTTCTTTTCGAGTCCAGCCTTTGAACTATAAATAAAGAAATAGGCCTCTCCCAATAAGGAGAGCGTTTATTGGGAGAACCTCATTTTAGTGATCATAGAAGGCCTATTCTATCACTATGCCGGGCAGGCGGGGTGGGGATCTCAGAAGATGGTATAAATAAAGTCGTTGCCCATAAGACGGATCTGCCAGTTCTCAGTTATCTATACTTGCTTGTCGGAAATGGGTGGTAATAAATGTATTCTGCCGTCACCTTAGGGTGTGAACTCTATAAATAGGTGGAATAGGAATAGGTGACGGCAGAACCTATACCTACTTCCGAACAGACAGTGATTCAACGCAAGTTCAATAAGTGTGATCAGTCCAAACATTAGGTGGCCTATGGTTAGACTACACTGCTATTCTATCCTTATGAAATATCTCTTACAAAACACTTTCCTAGGTCGATCTATGGATCTACTTTCTGAACTAAAGGGCTTTTCGTTGTAGAGTTTAAGGATCAACCTAAAATGCTTACTATGAATAGACCTATAAATAAAGAAATAGGGTATGCATGTGCTGTACTGTGTAGTTATTGGCAACTTTAAGACAAGCATGCCTATCACAGTGCATTAAGTAAACCTACGTGGTAATGAACCAAACTCCACTGTGAAATGTAACTTTGACGCCGCGTCCAGAATCGGAACAGATTAGCTGACAACGGGGCTAGTTGGTCGCGCGGCCTAATTGTGACTTCCTATTTACGATTATCTGGCTAATGCGGCATTGTGTGCGGCGGACGCAGGCGCAGGCTCTGCGCCGAGCATGCGCACTCTCGGGACGTCCACTGTTGCTAATCATCTCACACTAACGTCTCTTAGCTTTATTGACATAAACATAAGGAGAAATAATTATGTTCGTTTAGATAATTGAATTGATTATTCAATTCAATTCAAATCATTCATTGCATTTCATAATATGTATATATCAGTTCTAACTTCTTCCTACTAAAACTCACTGTCTAATAATTAGGTAGTTAGGTACACTATGAACCCTGTTGGGATCCAAACAGCGGATTGGCAAGTGAGTTTTATGACATGCAGTTAATTGATAAAAATGTTACCAAAGTATAAATAAATAGCTTTTTTGGTAGTTATCAGCGAGATTTTTTAATATTTATTATTAACTAGCTGGTGCCCGCGACTTCGTCTGCACAGGATTATCACATAATATCTTTATAAATTGTAGCCTACGTGTTATTCTGATGTATAAGCTATATTATTGTAGAGTTTCATTAGAATCTTTTTAGTAGATTTTACGTGAAAGAGTAACAAACATTTATCCATACTTACAAACTTCCGCGTTTATAATATTAGTAGAAAGTAGGATAAATTATTGTCAAGTTATAAGTGTAAAGGTAATTTAAATGTTTATTTGGTATAGTCCTAGACAGACACTTATCTAGGAAACATACCGTAGCTTCAGTGATATCTTTGGAGTCACATAATCAAGTGCATAAGGACTAAGGTACCTACATAGTGTCAATCAATTGAATCCAATTTGTAATTGGTTTTATTTACTAAAATAAATTTCGGTTTGAGATTTTTTTCCTAATTTATGGGGTTGTCGGGTAGGGCATTCATCATCTTCCTCTCCTTATCCCACATTATGTGGGGTCGGGACAACATGTAAGTTTCTTCCATTTTCCCCTATCCTGAGCCAGCCCCGATGTTATATTCCGTTTTCCCATATCCTCCCTCACACATTCCAACCACCTTTTCTTTGGCCTCCCTCTATTTATTTTTCCATTAACTTTCATATTCAACACTCTTTTAGTAACATGACTTTCTTCTCTCCTCAATACATGCCCATACCATCCTAACCTACTACTTCGCAACTTCTCTGTAATTGGGGCTACTTTCACACTTCCTCTTACGTACTCATTTCTTATCTTATCCATTTTAGTCACACCACTCATCCACCTCAACATTCTCATCTCCGCTACATGCAATCGTCTTTCATCCATCACCTTGGTTGCCGCACTCAGCACCATACATAATGACAGGTCTTATTATGCTCTTATAGATCTTGCCTTTGAGCCTAAGGGGCATGCGAGAGTCACAAATTACTCCGGTTACCTGTCGCCACTTCACCATCCTGCGTTTATGCGCCCATTGATGTCTCGGTCTATACTGCCGTCGCTTTGAAGAAAAGACCCGAGGTATCGGTTGTCGGGTAGGGCATTATAATTTTTTATTACGGGCCAGATTAAAAAAGTTCTAGGTTGGAAAATGGCGTCACTAGTTTATTTTTCTGCCGAGTATCGTCTTGGTAAGTCTTCTTTAAGGGTACCAATTTGCAAATTTGCTTGGTCATTCGAGTCAATGAGAGTTTAAGAACGAGTAGGTAAGTAAGTAGGTTCTGCTGCGAAACAAACGAACTTAAAGGCCCCTTTAAACTATGCTACTGGTAGGTCTATTGGGACAAAAATTCCCATCAGTCCTACTGGTAGAACAAACTTGGTGGACTAACTAGCTCCAAGTTTCTTGCCTGTTGCATGCCTTTTATTGAAGCAATAAATAATTTGTATGGCTGTCGTTTCGTTTAGACCATTCATTTAATTATATGCAACAATAAAAAGCTTGCACAGTCTAAATGAGGCTTCAGTTACAATGTCAAATTTAAGAGTACACAGTTAGGTCGAGTAACCAAGAGGTTTGATATTTTTGTTTATCTAAAAGCAAGATTAAAGCGATGCATGATATGTAGTTTTGGAAAGACTAAAACATCATCTATATTCTTTTCTGTTTATAAAGAAAGTGATAAGTACGCCTATTACGGGTGCACATTGTCTTACATAATTTTATGTTATATAAGAATATATCATAACATACCAAAGTTTCTTACTAAAGTTAAGTAATTAAATAAAATAAGTATTTTCGTTTATTGAAAATATAAATTTCAGATTCATTATTGTCCGACTTTAGCTCGCGTGCGGGTGAAGTGCAATCAACTCATTAGCGCAATATTCGGTTCCGTTACCAACGCGTTAGCGCGCTGCAACATCCGATACTACGGTGAGAGCAACCATTCACCTGCGACACATGATTCACCGATTACCTACTGATATTACTGTGGTAGCGAATAGGTCAAACCTACAACAGATCAAACCTATGATACTTACTTGAACTAAAATTCAATCTAACGGTAGATAGGCAAGTAACTATAGCAAATGCGCTATCTACAGTTTGATACAATTAGAATTGTAAACCTTATTTTGGTTTGGCATTTTCTACGCCTATAAGTTTAATTTGAAGGTATAAATGGTTAACTAACTAGGGACCAAGCGGTTATAACTAGTGTCAAGTCAAGAGTAAACAAAGTAAGGACGAGTGACGTCACGCAGCGATAGCAACGTTGAGGATTATATATTGAGGACGCGCCCACCGGCCGCCGGCGAGCGCTCTGCTCACGCCGCGATGACCCGCTGATAGCGATCTTGTTATCTCGAAAACACACATTACACACACCACTTACTGCTGTGCGCAAGATAGCTGGTTAGTTTTCTCTGCTGCTGATGCCTTTCGCCGGATCTGACGGCACTGCAACGCGTGAAATGATGACCAATGTTGCTTTGACAGTATTGTCAAAGCAACATTGGTCATCATTTAACATCATTTAACAGTATTGTTAGAACAGACCTCACCCGTTTTACTGAAGAGGTTTACTTGGTCACCTATGCCAATCCTGAAAAACCATTTTGGTTACCTTTATGGAACTGTATGCGGAAAAGAAAATGGATGCCCGTATGGTTTTCTCAGTAAAGCCGTAGTAGCTTAGCTTTAGACCCGCAACATGCGGTGCCTACGTAGAACCTAAACTGCGAAGATGAATTCCCTGTCGATGGTGTAAAGTGCAATCATCATCAGGTCTTTTTGTCTCGACTGCAGGAGCACAAACCTCTCTGTACTACCAGAGCAATTATCAGCCAGAGGACTTCGGCCTACACTCTCCTCGCTGGCCAGATGGGTTGGAGAGGTTTCATGATGTTTATAAGCTTTGTTTTAGATTGTAATTCCTAAGTCGCCTTCTACGACATCTACGGGAAGACTTGGAGTAGTCCTATTCTACTCTGCCGGAAACCACAAGGCTCTGAAGTGCAATAACCAAGGATTATTACCTTCTGTGATTGCACACCTGCATACTGGTCCTGGTATTTAGCGGTTGTTGTAGCTGGTATTGTCGTGTCGCAGGTGGAGCGGCTGCACGGCTGGCTGCGCGAGCTGGGCGCCAACACGCTGCTGCTGCGCAGACTGCACGCCGACCCCACCTTCCACAACAACAGAAGTGCGTACTACTTGTGAACTACCTAAGTTTACGAGCAACGGTAACTTACCACGAAAAACTTCGAAGGTACAATTAGGGCAAAATTATCACACAACCATCCAATCTCTATTATAAGTGATGTGGTGACCTCTACTCTACGCCACTAGGAGGAACTATATACCACACACAACAATGAACGAAGCGAAACCATAAGTTCACAATAATCATACGAGATGGCGCCAGCAGTATCTACATCTCAATCTCAGAGTTCTGGTTTCAACATACTATATATATACCTACAAGTTATTGTAGGGTACAACTTACGACGATACACCGTTGGAGCCGTGGTTCCCCAGGCGCAATAACATGCCTGGCGGGAAGATCTTCCCTTTGTCGAGCATATCACCTCGCTCCTGTCATAGTGTTACAGGACTTATCGCTAATTATTATCGCTTAGGGCAAGATCAAAACTCTAAAATCATATAAAAACCATCCAATCGTATACACCAGTGCCCTGAGTAACTAAGAGGTTGGGCTGCCATATATCGACGCATTTTACTCTTTGTTGTTAAAGTGTCTGTGATTATGGACCTATATATTATGACAATCATTAAGCTATGCCAGATTCATAGTGATAAACATAGTTGCGGTGCCCTCAAGTAAGTTATCTCGCGAGCAATTCTGTGACGTACGTAGTTATAAATCCTGCGGCAGACGAGTTAAATGATTTGTCAACGTGTTCTGTTGCAGGTTTGCAAGACGAGTTCGACTCCGTGGCGACACAGTCCAACGCCCTGGGCACCAAGATTTGCGGTGCACTGGTGCAGCTGGAAGCGAAGGTTATTTCTATTGGCCCAACATATTCTACTGCTATTAATACTATTTTTTATTTATGAAAGGCTTGAAAATTCGAAGCCCACGACTTCGTTCGTGTGGACTTTATGGTTCTGGAAAATGCTCATTAGGCTGAACTACTTTTGCTAAGGAGTCATTTTTGTATTCCTTAAATTTTAGCTGGACCATTAAGGTTCTGCATCAGGTATTTCACTTTCCACAATCAATTATACCCCATATGTTGCCCAGGCTTAACAGCTATATAACAAATAAGTTTTATTCGAATCCATCTAGTATTTCTGGAGATAAGCGTGTTCATACATACATACTGAGAGGCAGACAGAAAAAAAAATTTTTTTTTTCTTTCTATTATTCTTTTTCAGTGTCCTTCTATCCATTTCAGTCAAAAGTACTAAATATACAAACAAAATATGTTTACTGTTTTATTATATGTATAGATTATGTTGTGACAGGCGCGAGTGGGGCGCAACGACGCGCGCGCCCGCATCGCGCGGCTGCAGTACGCCACGGCGCGGCGGCGCGCCGGTGACGCGCTGGCCGAGCTCCAGCTGCTGCTGCAGCGCGCGCGGGACCAGCAGCAGCACCTGCTGCACGAACAGGTCAAGCTCAGTAAGTGTTCTCAGGGTTTTGTTGTGACGTTAATACAATAGGTATGTGGACTGGGTCAAAAATGTATTATTTTAGTAAGTCCGTCAACTAGATTATCCAAGAATAAAGGATTAGTCAAAATTCGCGAAGATACAGCGCTTCGAAGTTTCGGAGTGGGGGTGATTTACGTCACCGTTGGTTAAAAATCGTAACCAATCGTGACGTCACGCGAAATTTAAATGCTCTGTATCTTCGTCATTATTTGCTAATGATAGAAAAGAAAAAAATACGTATACCACACTTTTTAATATATCTAATGAGTCAAAATAATTTTTTTTTGTCTACATCCCTATTGCAGCG
This sequence comes from Acrobasis consociella, assembly GCA_963555685.1. Taxonomy (NCBI): domain Eukaryota; kingdom Metazoa; phylum Arthropoda; class Insecta; order Lepidoptera; family Pyralidae; genus Acrobasis; species Acrobasis consociella. The sequence continues at coordinate 20,257,799 of OY743117.1, forward strand.
CCCGTCAGGGCCCTTCATTGATTCTATTATTATAATCAAAGACCTATATGTACATTTGGAAGCAATAAATAATTGAGTACAATACAATAGAAATACTTTTTCATTGTCATCATCATCAAGTCTTTTGTCTACGACCCTCTCTGTACTACTCGAGCCATTCTTGGCCAGAGCAGCCAGAGGAGCGAAATTTTGGTCTCAATGGGTCAACGGAGTACAACAAGCATGGTGGTGTTATAAATGACCTGCGATGCGACACGGGCTTGCTACTTGTTGTGCTGATACTGATAACACTGTGATTGTATTTCTTTCTAATATCCTTACGAGTATTTAAAGGAATTATTATTCTATTTTTTCCAAATAAGAATATTTGCAATAATTGAACAATTAAGAAACAAATGATAATGGTTTTGTTTTCAGCAAACCTGACTATATCCGATGAAGAATGCGAGGCGCTATTGGACTCGAAGAACATATCCTTATTTGTAGATAATGTGAGTATATAAGAACGGGGAAATAAAGTATAATCAAAGTAGCGACGCAGTTTCCACTATTATTCAGTAACTAGGTACGTAATACAAGTGCATTTATATCCCATGCATCCTATCTTTATCCCTAATGGGGTATACAGAACCCATAGGACCGCAAGTTCCGAAGGACACGGTCATCGTGACGGTGTATGTGAAAATGTAATCCAAGTACCTAGTGACTTATTGCTTGTCGGATCGCTTATTGATTCAGATTCTCGCCTTTCTCTCGACCGTCTTTACAATCTGCTTGTGAAGAGTTAGTGATTGTCTGTGTGAGGGCTCTTGTCCACGTATCTGGTTCGCGCCGTGAAGGCGCGACGCCGTGGTCACATCTCCTCGAGGCTTCATACATGACTTACGAACTTACACCGGTCCGGCGCGCCGTCACGGCGCAAACCGGACGCAAACCGGATACATGGACACGTGGCCTGAGTGTCGGGTGGCGGGTGTCGCAGGTGAAGGCGGAGACTGCGGAGGCGCGGCTGGCGCTGCGCGCGGTGGAGGCGCGGCACGAGGAGCTGGCGCGCGTGGAGGCGGCGCTGCGCGACGTGCGGGACCTCTTCGTGCGGCTGGCGCAGCTCGTGGCCGACCAGGTATTACGTTCTATTGCTTATCAATTGTATTTAGCACCGAGTAGGTATACTGAGAAAAAAAAATGGTTGCTAGTAGCAAAAGTGTTTGCTACACGTTATCAAATTCGAGTGCTTCCTGAAGGGCTACTAGTAGTTAAAATGTGTTTAAATTACGAGAAATATCGGGAATGGAATATTTACATTGTACCTGGCATAATAATGTCTTTATAATCTAAAACTTCTTGGTTTTATTAATCGAATACCATTTAAATATTTTTGAAAAAAGAACGCGGTTTTGTCTTTTGGTCTTGTCAAACTTGTAAAGTCGGTGTGAAAATGGAATTGACTCGAGAAAATTCAAGAGCAATGATTTATTACGACTTTCGAAGTGGTTTGACGCCTAAACAGTGTGTTGATCGGATGCTTTCTGCATTTGGTGATGAAGCCCCATCTAAAACCATAATTTATCGCTGGTTTGCGGAATTTCAACGTGGACGTGTCAAGCTCAGTGACGATCCCCGTCAAGGTCGCCCAAAAACTGCAATCACCCAAGATAACGTTAATGCCGTGCGTAAGCTGATTGAGGAAGATCGACATGTCACATATCGCGAAATTCAGGCAACTTTAGACATTGGCATGAGTCAAATACAAATAATCTTGCATAAGCAATTAGGTGTAAAAAAGTTGTTTTCCCGATGGATCCCGCATGCACTCTGTGAGGAGCAAAAAGCGGCTCGCGTTACTTGGTGCGTCAGAACTCTTGAGAGATTCCATGGAGGATCTTCAAATGCTGTATACAGCGTCGTATCAGGTGACGAATCCTGGATATATGCATATGAACCCGAAACGAAAAACCAATCACGAGTTTGGGTGTTCGAAAACGAGTTAAAGCCAACAAAAGTTATTCGTTCGCGGAGCGTTGCAAAAAAAATGGTGGCCACGTTTGTCTCCAAAACCGGCCATGTTGCAACTATTCCTCTTGAGGGACAAAGAACGGTCAATGCAGAATGGTATGCTAGCATTTGTTTGCCGCAGGTCGTCTCTGAACTCCGTAAAGAGAACTGCAACCGCCGCATCATCCTCCATCACGACAATGCGAGCTCCCATACCGCCCACAGAACAAAAGAGTATTTACAGCAAGTAAACATTGAATTATTAGACCATCCGCCGTACAGCGCCGACCTAAGCCCGAATGATTTTTATACTTTTCCCAAAATTAAGAACAAATTGCGTGGTCAACGATTTTCGACACCTGAAGAAGCGGTAGACGCCTACAAAACGGCCATTTTGAGTACCCCAACTTCAGAATGGAATGAATGTTTTAATAATTGGTTCCATCGAATGGAAAAATGTGTCAAATTTCGAGGAGAATACTTCGAAAAACAATAAATATATTTTTTACTAATAATGTTGTATAATTTCCTTGATTCCCGAAATTTTCAGTGCACCCCTCCGTAAAACTACATTGTGTGACATATGTCGGTAGCTTGATAATGTTTGTATGTAGAGTATCTCGCAATAAATTTCAAAAGCTACGTACATTTTTAATTGTGCTCCTCCCACAAGATCCTGAATAGGGACTTCTGGCTACATATTCTTCACATTGTTTTGCTAATTTGAAAAAAAGTTTGGTGTGTGATAAACAAATTGCAAGTAGCAAAACCGGTTCAGTTATCACTTTTTTCAGTGTACCGTTGCTTGCTTTCGTGTGTGCAAGTTGCAACACTATTGTCAGATTTATCAAGCTGCCTAAAAACATTGACATAGCTTGACGATTGCCATACAATCATGACAGCCGGGCTTAAACGTGCCTTCAGAAACAAAAAAATGTCGAGAAGATTTTACGCCACCCATGTGCCAATCATGATTTTTCAAGTTTTGACTATGATTTCCAGCAAGAGCAGGTGGACAGCGTGGTGCACTTCGCGCTGGCGGCCACCGACTACGTGGAGAGCGGCGAGCAGCAGCTGCTGCAGGGCGTCGTCACGCACAGGAAAGCCAATCGGGTGAGTCGCGCGCCGGCGCGGCGGCGCGCCGTGGCGTACTGCGGCCGCGCGTCGTTGCCCCACACACGCCTATGACATCACAAACACCTCCGACGACCTCCGTGGCGAAGTGATCACCGTGCTAGTTCGCTACCCAGAGGTTCCGGGTTCGATCCCCGGTCAGGCCAATTCGAAAAATGGCCTTTTTCAAATTATCCTGGGTCTTGAATGTTTTTTCTATATATGTATTTGTTGTAAAATATAGTATCATTGAGTTAGTATCCCCTATCACAAGTATCGAACTTACATTAGAGCTAGCTCAATCTATGTAATTTATCCCTTTATATGTCCGCGAGCAGCGACGCACCCTCAGCAGGCGGCGGCTATCAGTATCAGTAGTGATCAGTGCGGAGAAATATGTGAAATGTTTGACAGAAATGCGCGAGTATCCTTTAAGCGAGCAAGCACGCAACCGAATGTTCACAGTGTACGAGTTTTCACGAAAGAACAAGGGTCGTCCCCTATCGTGACGCTATTGATGGCCGGTTAGTTGCGAGCTGCTTTAAATTACGTAAAATTGCGCATCGAACACACTTGTGCTGATGTAGCATTTTATTGTACGGCTTGCTCGTACAATACATATAATAAAACAGTAAAAGATGTTTGTATATTGAATATATTTCCAAAAAAAATATTTGGGGCACGGTACACGCTAATCTCCGGAAATACTGGATAGATTTAAATAAAACTTTTATACTACATATGATTTTAAAGTTTCACGGTCACAATTACTGTTATTAGTACCGTATTACGAGACTTACCGCGATTAATATCGTTTTAGCGAAATATCTGGCAAATAATTGGCCAAGTGCGTGTCGGGCCACGCGCAGTGTAGGGTTTCGTAGTTACGAATACCAACTTTAAGTTCATGCCACTAAAAACATTTAAAAACTAATTTATCTATTGAATTTGTATGAAATTTTCTTTTTCCAAGTACATTTATAAGTTGATCGCCTATAACTTTTTAATTTGTATACCCTACTTAGCTCTGATAGTTTTCCTTTAAACTACATTATATATACTATAGCTGTAAATTTTTTCACGTGGCCATATATAACCGTTAACAGATAGTGGGGGGGGACACTTGCCTCCAACCAAAATTTGCTCTTTAAACCCAAATATTTCGGAAACGGATCCCTTAATCGAAAAATGGTGTTCACAAGCTCAATATCTTTGAAAGACCTATTTAACGATACCCCACACCATTTGGTTGTCGAGAAAAAAAATATTGAGTACCACTTTACTTGTATGGCAGCTAACCTAAAAAAAATTTATTTGCAGATTTTATTTTACGACTTTTTTGCCATGATTAATATACATATCCATGCCAAATTACAGCTTTCTAGTACTTATAGTTTCTGAGTAGGACCGTGGACGGACAGACAGACAGACAGACAGACATGGCGAAACTATAAGGGTTCCTTGTTTCGAGAGTTCCGTAGTAGAACTCTAAAAACGATATTAATCGCGGTAATTCCCGTAATACTAATAACAGTAACTTTTATACTTTTTAATAAATATAAAAAAATCTCTGTTTCAGAAAAAAACGCATCTGATCATCTGTGTGGTGGTCGGGTTCGCGGTGGTGCTGCTCGTGCTGGTGTTCACGTGACGCGCGCACGCGCCGCCGACCGTGGCTCTCACCGGTCTCCCGTAAAGACAACTGTGAACGTGTGTTTCTCTCACAGAGCGGACTACTTAGCTGTAATAATATATTGTATACCTAAATAATGAAAAGCAACTTGACGACAAGTTTACTTCCCAGGCAAATGAAAAACTCCTGACTTTCAAGCGTTCACCCCCAATACCTTTTGAACAGCTGAACCAATTTTCATCAAACATAGCTAAGAACCACCGCAAGGAAATCCGCATCGAAATCGGTCTATCCTTTCGAGAGCTAAAATGCCACAAACAGAGAGACAAACCGACAGACATTGGCGTCAAATCTGTGCACCAAACTTATAACACCCCTCTTTTTTGAGAGGGTATATAAAATTGAGGCGAAAATTACTAAAATAGGGTGGGGGAATGCGGTAAGCTTATTCTGAATTAAATGTGTAAAAGATTATATTGTTTAGAATACGCTTATGTTCGTGTGCATGAATTGACTTCATCACTACGAACAGAGGAATATGTACTTTTTATTTACGTAAAGTAATAAGCCAAAAAGTCATAACTCTATTTTTCTATACCTAGATAAAAGTTCCAGTATATACTAGTCATTTTTCACAAAACACAGCGAAACGTACAATGAAATAAAGAGTTTATATGAAAAAATCCTGTTTTGATTTCCGTTGAACAAGTTTGGCACCATAAGATGACGCTAGGAAACTGTTTTGTATCTTCCTGATAGCAACTCTTCTTATACTTAACTGCGCCACGTGTCACTGATAAAGAAGGCATGTTAATCTGCCGACTTGCATGGTAGCCGTACGGAGGGGCTGAAAATTGGAAAACAAATATTCAGGCGCGTCGTTCAGAGGGTGTGTTAATTGAGCCTGGAATAAGCTCCCATTCGAAAGACTCACGATTCGGAAGTGACGCACGAACGTAGCGGCTTTTTGAAAATGCAAAAAACAAAATGCCATGCACTCGAACTCGATCATTTATACAGAAGGTTTAGTTTGGTGTCTAATCGTGCTAGCCCAAAATCGGACAATTATTTGGACCCTCCAAATAATTGTCCGATTTTGGGCTAGCGCATTTTCCTAATCTGACGGTTTTAAATTGTCTAGAATGGCGGCCATCTTGAATTTTAAAAAAGGTTAAATATAGTTTATCTTCAAATGACTTATAACGTAAGCTCTTAGATTTTGGAATAAAAATCACGTCTCTAACCCTAATTGTTTCTGCAGGCCCCCTTAACATCAACATCTGGTGATCTTCAACTTTTAGTATTTTTCGGGTTACTTGACCGGTAAACCCACAGACATAGAGGTAAACCTCTAGGCAACGCGACGAAAAGCACTGTGCGAGAGAGTAAGGCATAGAGAAAAAGAGTGGGGACGGTGCGAGAGAGTGAGGAATAGAGAAAAAGTGAAAGAAAACGAGAGGCGCAGAGTAAGGACCACATGCTTAGAGTACAGCATGTATTCCCTACTCCTTACGCACAACTGTATAAACTTACGATTTTTGATACTTCGGCTTGTGAAAATCGTCAGAATATTTTTTTCGTTAGTCTTACATTATTTATTTTTCAAACTTTATTAATATCAAAACACGGGTAACTCACGTATAGAGTCAGAAACCTAGATATTGGTGGAGGTACGTGGACGATGTTTTTTCTATACTACACAGGGACCACGTAATGCCTTTTCTAGTTCTAGAACACCTAAACTCACTGCATCCAAGAATAAAATTCACAAGTGAACAAGAAAAGGACGGAGTCCTTGCTTTCCTGGACGTTCTGGTTGTGAGAGAACCTGATGGCACACTATCACAAACAGTTTATCGGAAACCGACTCATACAGACCGCTATCTGAAGGCAGATTCCCACCATCACCCAGCCCATTTAGCGTCGGTTCCTCGATCTCTCATCGGCAGAGCGTTGCGTCTGTGTGACCCACAATACATTGAGTCTGAGCTGGCACATGTAAGGCAAGTGCTGGAAAGCAATGGATACAAGTGGCGACAAAGCTTGAGGGTTAGTACCAACAAGAGTACGCAATCGAAGCAATTATCATCGGTGGATAGAGCAATATTGTACCTACCATTTGTGAAGGGAGTGACGGACAAAATCGGTCAAATGTTGCGTCGCAAAGGAGAAAATTCAAATTGGGCCCAAAGTCAAAGTTCCAGCTGTTAGGCGGCCATGAAGTCTATAGTTAGTACTACTAATGGCGATCATTTGTTAGTATGGCATGAAACCTGTGGGGATATTCCACAACTTTTTATTTCCATTTAAAGATTTATTTTTTTCATACTTCTTTCCAAAATGCCGGCCAGATTCCGGCGATGCACTAGGTCGTTAGCACTAGTAACGGTGAGCAATTATTACTATGGCATTACAAAAGTAGGGTTATTCCACAACGATTTATGGGCTTTTGAAAAGTGAACTTTTCATACATTAAAAAAAAAAGTGCCGGCCAGAAGGCGGCCACAATTTCAATTGTTAGTATTACTAATGGCGATCATTTGTTAGTATGGCATGAAACCTGTGGGGTTATTCCACAACTTTTTATTTCCATTTAAAGATTTATTTCTTTCATACTTTTTTCCCAAGTGTCGGCCAGATTCCGGCGATGCACTAGGTTGTTAGCACTAGTAACGGTGAGCAATTATTAGTATGGCATTAAAAGTGTAGGATTATTCCACAACGATTTATGGGCTTTTGAAAAGTGAACTTTTCATACATTTAAAAAAAAAAGTGCCGGCCAGAAGGCGGCCACAATTTCAATTGTTAGTATCACTAATGGCGATCATTTGTTAGTATGGCATGAAACCTGTGGGGTTATTCCACAACTTTTTATTTCTATTTAAAGATTTATTTCTTTCATACTTTTTTCCCAAATGCCGGCCAGATTCCGGCGATGCAGCAGATTGTTAGCACCTGTGACGGTGAGCAATTACCAGTAAGACATAAAAAGTGTAAGGTTATTCCACAATGATTTATGGGATTTGAAAAGTGAACTTTTCATACTTTTTTTTTAAAAAATGCCGGCTAGAAGGCGGCCACAATTTCAATTGTCAGGGTTACTAATGGCCATCATTTGTTATAATGGCATGAAACATGTGGTTATTCCAAAACTTTTTATTTCCATATAAAGATTTCTATTTTCATACGACGAATATTCATTGAAGGCCTTCGATATAAATTGATAGATCAAGCTGGAAGCCCTCGGAGTTTTCGATTTGAATCTGCGTCGGTTTAAGTATCGACTTCATCAGCCGCGATCTTTCGACCTTGAGATCAATATTGACGATGCCTCATAATATTCCTTGATCGCTCCCGGTTTTGATCCGATGTATCACGAGACATCGTTGAATATTCGTCTCTTAGTCATTAAGATCAAGTCGATTTCGTTCTTAACAGGGGGCTGGTTCTTCTTTGCTGCACCTATCCAGGTCCACTTCCTTTGCGGTGGCTTCTTGAAGAAAGAGTTCATCGCAAAGAGTCCCTCTTGCTCCAAAAAATCAGCCAGACTACGTCCCGTGTTATTTCGTACTCCGTATCCGAAGTTTCCCAGCCTAAACTCTCCATCGCCTCGTTTGCCCAGTTTTGCGTATAATTTAATGCGCCTCGTCTGAATTATCACTTTGAGCAGATGTATAGTCGTTCGCTGCGTTGAAATTAATTAACTTACGGTGTCAAAACGACTTATACAGTGATACAACTTATACGAAAAGTTTAATAAAACAGTGATCCATAAACTTAAATAAGCTCCATAGAAAAATTGATTCTTATTCTTCCAAAATTAAACAATATATTCCCAAAAGTGTCGGTTGTTGTGATATTTTTTATAAAATCTCTGTGACTTGGTGAACAAAGGAGCTCAATATCCACATCTACCCATAATATTATCGCAATTCAGTAGCCTACAGACGACCATTTTCGTCAACAAGCTTAATGGTCAAACAGCTCAGCGGTTAACGACGTCCATTTTTGCGCCTGCCGTGACGCGTCCGAGAGACCCCGGTTTCGATCCTCGCGAGCGCCAAGAAATTTTTAGCTACAGAAATGAAGTTCGCCTGTTGCAAATCCACAGATGGCGCCACTGGTACACAAAATCTATTAATATGCAGTAAATGTAAACAAAACTTCCATACTCAGTGTGTCCGTCTCACGGAAAAAAAGAGAGACATTACTGCGGAATTCAAAAAATCTTGGATATGTCCCGACTGCGCACTTCAAAACCCTAGACCTATTAATAAAGATAATACTCCAGTGAAAGGAAACACACAGTCGCAGCCGACGAGCAGTGTTACCAGCGCGGACTCAGTGTCGTCCTTAGTGCATGACTCAGAGGTGATCAATATGATGAAGGATTTAATTGTTGCCGAAATGGCGAAGATGAAGCGTGAATTGCAAGTAACAATCAAAGAGTCTATTTCTAGTGAACTTAAATCGATCAAGGAAGAGATTGCGGTAATTAAAGAATCGGTGTCTTTTATGGATAGCAAGTATGAAGAATTAAAAAAAGAAGTAGCTAAGACTGGGGTTGATTTAAGAAAGTTGAATAGTACATCTTTGGAGGTTGAGAAGCTTAAAAGCACCTTGAATACTATGGTGGAAAATAGCAATCACCGAGAACAATGGGCTCGAAGATCCAATGTTGAGATATATGGTATCCCCGAAAAAAAGGGAGAAAATCTAATGGATATTTTGAAAGTGATAGCCGAACGTGCTAATTGTCCACTAAATATTTTAAATGATGTAGATTTTATTACACGAGTGGCACCTAAAAATAATGACTCCAAAAAGATTAAGCCCATTGTCGTGCGCTTTTTGGCCCGCTACAAGAAAGATGATTTTTTAAGCAGTGTGAAAAAGGCTAAATTAAGATCGCATAATATTGGATTCTCAGACGAATCAATTATATATTTTAATGATCACTTAACTAGCATAAATAAAAACCTCTTGCGACAAGCCAAGACACTCTGTAAAGAAAAGAACTTCAGCTACGTGTGGGTAAAGAACTGCTCAATTATGGTTCGACGCTCAGATACGAGTCCTGTACTTCATATTACTTCACAGGCTGATTTAAACAAAATCCAATAAGAATACTTGCATATTTTTTAAATATCTTAATAGAATTTATCTTCCTATACTGTTTTTGTAAAATACGTGAGATAATATGGGAACATATTACTAAGTATAATTTCAATTGTAACATTCTAGCTTTCCTCAATTACAAGCCGGGGTCCATTAGATCTATGATGTATAATATATTTATATCTTATATGAACAATACCTTACCGTTTAACAATGATTAACAAACCAATATCAGTATATTACCAGAACATGCGCGGTCTAAGAACTAAAACCACTCAATTCTTTCGTAATATTATTCAGGCCGAATATGACATTGTATGTCTCACGGAAACGTGGCTCTTAGAGGGAATTTATGATGCCGAACTGTTTGATTCGAGATTTAGTGTTTATCGTAATGATCGAGATTACGCTTTGCGTGGTGACACATTGGGTGGGGGGGTCCTTATAGCGGTTAATCGTAAAATATCAGTACAATCTTTCAATATCCTCAAAATTACTAAAGCCGGAGCTGATGTTATTGATATCATAGTTAACTTAGATCGTCACTCTGGGTCTGAAGCTGTTCATATTTACTGCGGGTACTTTCCTCAAGGTCCTTCTCATCTTAATAGCCTATGTGAATTTTTCGAGTACGTCTCTGATCATGCAGTGAGTAATATTAACGAGTCTTATTTAATAGTGGGAGATTTAAACATCAGAAAGGCTCAGTGGTCCCCGGAAGGCTTAGCCGCAAATTTAGTTAACTGTGACAGTGATGACAACCTAGTTAGTGCTCTTTATAGTTTTCTTTGTTTTACTGACTTCAAACAATTTAATTCAATCTATAATGTTAACAAAAGGTGTCTTGATCTTGTAATCAGTAATCTCGATTGTAAGGTAACCCACTGTAAAAATCCGTTAGTACCCGAAGACGATAATCATCCAGCGTTATACATAGACATTAACTCTTTATCCTCACGACCGCTTAGACCCACACCTCACTCCGTAAGACTCTTTCATGCAGCTGATTATGAACTCATCAATCAGGAACTTTCTAAGGTAGACTGGCAAACAATCTGTATTTCCGATGACATAGACTTAATGGTCTCAAAGTTCTACGAGATAATAAATAACATAATATCTGATTTTATTCCAGCTAAATTACATAAACATAATACACGCTTTCCACCTTGGTACACTCCAGCTCTTATCAAAATTATAAATGAAAAATTAAAATATCATAAAAAATGGAAAACATACAAGAGAAATAGTGGTTTTGAGACATTTAAGTTGTTGCGCGAGAGGCAGAAAAAGGTCCAGTTGGAATGCTATGACAGTTTCATACGAGACTCTGAGAACAAAATAAAACTAAATAGTAAATGCTTCTGGACCTTCGTAAAATCCAAGAAGGCCAATTCTGGTATGCCTGATTCAATGTTCTTTGATGATAAGACAACAACAGATGGTGTTGAAATCTGTAATCTATTTAATAGATACTTTCAGTCAATGTTTGAACCTGAGCGAAATCATTCAACGCAGTCTACTCATTCGGAATCTCATAAATCATCCAGTACTCTTTCTATAGGCTCTATCAATATAACTGTGTCAGATGTAGAAAAACGTTTAAAGCAATTAGATATAAGTAAAGGTTATGGACCCGACGGCATACCCCCAATATTTCTGCAGAGATGTCATAAAAATCTCGCTGTACCACTAACACTGCTGTTTCAACATTCATTACGAACGGGAAAAATGCCAGAGATCTGGAAACAATGTTATATAACACCGATTCACAAATCCGGCGATAAACATAACGTAAGAAATTATAGACCAATATCCAAAATAAGTGCTATACCTAAACTGTTTGAAAAAATTATCTATGATAATCTTTATCCTCTACTTAGACCAATATTAGTAAACCAACAGCATGGATTCGTGGATAAGAGATCTGTAGAAAGCAATCTCTGTGAATTCACACATAAAATAGCAACGTCGATGGATGAGGGCTTTCAAGTAGATGTAGCATATACCGATTACTCTAAAGCATTCGACAAAATTCCTCATTCTATTCTTGTGCGTAAATTGAGTGATCTCGGAATCCACGGCGACTTGTTGCGTTGGCTTGAATCATATTTGAGACATCGAAGTCAGGCTGTTTTGGTCAAGGGTTATTGCTCTACTTTTGTTCCGATCTCCTCAGGTGTCCCACAGGGTGCTCATTTAGCTCCTCTTCTTTTTAATATATATTCTTGGACGAGACGATCCAAGTTATTTTTTTAAAAATAAAAACACAATTACCTAAACTGATTTTAATAGTCTCAAAATTAACAAAACAAATTAAATTAAAAATTAGCAAAATCTAAAAATGTCGTTCACTATGACGAGGCACGCACGATGTTGCTACGGCGACGATCTCGAACAAAATGGGGGCGTGTCAGGGCGGCGCTGCGTTATATAGGGTAGCGATTTTCTTTTTGTTGACCCGTCAACACGGCCTCCCTGACAGGAGTCCGTCCCGGGCTCCCATCATCGTCTTCAACTCTGCTGGTCGGTGTCCAGCACAGGCATGGATAGGCCTGCGCCAGGTGTGAATCCCTCCAACTCAACATCCAGGTGCGCTAGCCCGGGCTCTACCTGAGGCTGCAACTCCTCGGGTACGAAGTAGCGCTGCGACACCTCTTCCGCCTGCAAGTGCTCGTCACTCATCAGCGGTGGTGGCCCCTGAGTTCCAGAAGAACTCGGCTGAGGCTCGGCAGCAGGCTGGCTGGCTGGCGGGAGTATCTCAACTGGTGCGGACTCCTCTTCATGGTCTGAATCTGCACAAGACACATATGCGGTCGCACATACGCTATAAGGCCTTTAAGCGCATGAGCGTTCGCATTATTGGTTAAAAAGATAAAATAAACATGCTCTGAACTGCAAGGAAAGAGGCACGCCGTGAAGCTTATCCCGACAGCGTAGAGAATGTAAAACACATTAAACTGCGAGAAAGAGGCGCGACGTGATGCTTATCTCAACAGTTTAACATGTAACATACCGAGACGCATCTCGATATCGGACTGAGAAAGAGGCACGCCGTGAAGCTTATCTCAGCCCAGGCCAGGATAGAGGCACGCCGTGAAGCTTGTCCCGACCACAACAAACACAAACAAATAACACATATGAAGCTTCATATAGCATGCGAGCCCCCTAAGGGCACTCACCATCAAAGTATGCAGCACACACTTCAGGAGTCCACTCTCCACGCCAAGGAATCATGTATTCCGCTGCCGCCTGCGTTAGCTTCCCGTAGGAGCCAGCCAACAGCTGCAGCTCGTAGCGCCCTTGTGGTAGCGTCTTCACGATGCGGTACGGGCCACGCATACACGAGTCCAATTTGCCCGTAGACTGCGCCTGTTTTCTTACAAAAACCAGACTGTTCAGTTCAAAAGCCCGGGGAGGCTTCCTCCCCTGGTTAACATAAGCGTCTTGTGATTGCTGGTTTCGCCTTAGTCGCTCTGACGCTCGCTGTCTGCTCATCTCACGCAAAGACTCTCTATTAGGACTGGACCCGTCGAGTGCTACGTCACGAACCAGACTCCTTATAAGCGGGGTAGCAGCGTCAATGCCCGCCAGCAGATTGAGAGCGGAATACTGGGTGGTTCTATGCTTAGTAATATTAAGAACCAGTTGAATTTTCCATATGATGCTTGGCCATGCGTTTTGTCGATAATTAGTTTCGACACGAATCATGTTTAGTACTGTCCTACAATAGCGCTCGACCTGTCCATTAGACTGGTGCATCTCGGGCGTTATGAAATGCGTATCACAGCCCATACTTTTAAGCCAGTTAAGAAATTCAGCGCTTTGGAACATGCGACCTCGGTCGGCTACTATTAATTTAGGCGTACCAAATAAAGAGATCATGTTTGTGAAATATTTTTTCAGTTCGTTTGTGTCTTGCCGATACATAGGGTATAAAAGGCAAAATTTCGAGAATGCATCGATAGCTATCAGGACATGTCGATACCCATCGGCTTCAGGCAGGGGGCCTAGTACGTCCATATGGACGGTTTCAAAGGGTAGGTTGGGTTTCTCCCAAGAATTAATTGGCTGGAATGGGGCTCGTGCGACTTTCTTATGAGAAATACACACTAAGCAGTGCAAGACGTATTTAGTGACAAAACTTCTTAAGCCAGGGAACCAGAAATGTTTGGTAATTAAATCGATTGTCTTATCAGCCCCCAGATGATCATGTTCATCATGGAACACGCGTAGAAGGCTAAGCCGATGTCCCTTAGGTATGTAACAAAGTAAGCGAGGAGGTTCCCCAAGAGGAGAGTATTTAACGTAAAGAACATCGTTCTTAACCATGTAACGCGTAGCGTCAAGTTGCCCATCTTGCAGACTTTGTATGAGAGCACGAGTCTCTTCATCGGCAGCCTGAGCAATCTGTGCCCAATTCTGAGGCTTCTGAATTGTACACACATTGACAGGATTCCGACTCAGATAATCGGCATGGGACATGAGAGTACCTTTGCGATAATCTAGGCCAAAATCAAAATCTTGGAGGTATACCCACCATCTAGCTACTCTGGGCAACAGGTCCCTCTTGCGTTGCGTAAGCTTCAATGCATTACAATCTGTAACGACAGTGAAACGCACACCTACAAGGTAAGGCCTAAAATGCTGTAGGGCTTTAACCACAGCGAGGGTCTCAAGTTCATATGAGTGGTATTTATTTTCTGCATCCTGTGTAAGCCTGCTGAAATAAGCAACCACTCGCTTATAACCACCCTCGTGCACCTGCAGCAGTACAGCTCCATAGCCAATGGAACTTGCGTCCGTGTGTACCTCTATTGGCAAGGAAGGATCGTAAATCGCGAGAACAGGCTCACTGGTAAGGCACTCGATTAGTTTATCACGAGCGGCCTGCTGTTCTGATCCCCAATTAAACTCTATTCCTTTCTTAGTAAGAGCCGCGATACAAGCAGATTTCTGAGCAAAACCAGGTATATATCTGCGAAAATAGCTGGCAAGACCCAAAAACTGACGCACTTGCTTTATATTTTTTGGCACTGGGGCGTCGATCAGGGCTTTGATCTTATTGGCGCTTGGCCGTACCTGACCTTGACTGATTTGGCGGCCTAGGTACTCTATTTCTTCTGTCAAGAAGAAACATTTTTTCAAATTAACTGAAAACCCTGATTCTGTTAAGGCTGTCAAAACTTGGTACAAAAGATCAAATCCCTGCTCGATAGTAGAGCTCAAGATAAGTACGTCATCGATATATACAAGCACATCACCAGAATCAATAAATTTACGGAGTGTTTTCGAGATAATACGTTGGTATACCACTGGGGCATTGGCCAAGCCATACGGCATCTTAAGATATTCGAAATGACCCTCTGACGTCACGAATCCGGTGAGAGGAATCGATTCCTCACTGACAGGAATCTGATGGAACCCTGTCGCCATATCAAGGCTGGTGAAGTACTTGTTACGTCCCAATCGATCTATACAATCGTCTATACGTGGCAGTGGGAAACGATCTTTAACCGTGATTTCATTTAATTTGCGGAAGTCGACGCACATTCTATCCGACCCGTCTTTTTTTTTTACTAGAAGTATCGGACTTGCATAGTCAGATTCCGACTCACGGATGACTCCCTTGGAAATAAGGTCGCTAATTATTTCACGTACCCGAAGCGTCTCAGCGTGAGACATTCGATAAGGTCGATAATTAACCGGAGTGGTACTATTCAGTCTAATAGTCATAGAACCCGTAGTTACCGTAGACGTTGCGGTACCCGATATCAAAAACTCAGAAAATTCATCTATCATGCTAAGTAAACGCTGTAATTGCTCGCCAACAAGAGGCGTATTAATTGGTGTTGACTTATTAGACTGAACAGTCATCACTTCTTCTACAGCATCTACCTTCCTCGTAAGCGACTGTGAATCTCGCGTTCGAACGTATCGAACGCCTTCCCTGTTGAGCACGTCCGTCCCAACAATAATTGGCGTATTCATAAATTCAGACGCCACAACAAACAAATCACTTCAAGTGTTATACCGTCGAACTCAATTGGTAAGGTAACATAGGAAGTACTTTCAAGTTCCTGACTTCCTAATCCCCGTAAAACTCGAAAACCAGGCTTATGTGAACAATTAAAATGTTTCAATATAGATAATGATATAAGCGATATGGTCGAACCACTATCGATTAACACATCCACTGGAATGCCCTGAATAACGGCAACTACAACATCATTATTGCGAGACGTTTCATTTTCATTGCAAAAATTCACGTTATTTTTATTACGTAATTCAGATTTTTGTTTCGCAAAACAATTGTCTACTTTGTGGCCAGGCTTCTTGCAAAAAGAGCACGGCTCAGATTTTAAGGGCGCATGTACATTTTTTAAATTAACACTATTTGAACCACTTGGGTTGGAACTCGCACTAGAATCTGTCTTAATTTTCTTGTTGCAAGCAGCCTGCCTGTGTCCGGGAAGACCACACGAAAAACACTTGCCTTGATCAAGCCTACGCTTTCTAGTGACATTACTTTCACTATTACTCTTTCCTAAATTATTTTGTGTTGCGATACGCATTTTCGAACTAGGTTTTACATAAATCGATAAAAACTCAACAATGTCGTTAGGCGACAACTTGGCATTAGTAGCTGATGCTCTGATATGGGGGTCCGTGATACCGCGCACAACAATCGCCGAAATAAGCTCGTCACTGAGCCCGCGCACTATGCGTAATCGCAGCAATGAACGGCGAGCATAATCCGCGTACGTAGAGTAATTATCTGAGTTGGTGTTCATAACCTCGAATAAAATATTCGCAATGTCTGGCGTTTTTGGACACAACGGTGTAAATTCCTTCTTAAAATTACTCCACGTACGGTCACTCGTTACCCACTCGCGTAACCACACCCTAGCATCACCTTTTAAGCAATTTCCTATCCGAGAAAGACATTCGTGATCGCTCCAATTATTTAAAAGTTTTGCGCGATCAACTTCTTCGCACCAATCACTAATATTATGCAAATCAGGATCAAAACTAGATATAAAAAAATGTTGGTCAGACCTCACCCGATTGTTAATGGATTTAATAGCATCCACTATGCGATCCGTGGCGTCGCTGGCTGCGTGTCCCAACAACGACGCTGTGGCACCGGCACGTAGTTCACTAGGCGGTGCAGACGTCATGGGCGGCAAGGGCGGCGTATGTGACCGCGGCAATTGCGACGATTCGCCCAGCGACGGTGATATTGCGCGGGTAGGCTGCGAGCGCGCATGGCGACGCGCCGGCGGTGATGGCTGGCGCCTGGCCGCGGTCGGCGACTGGCGCCGCGTAGACGGCGCAGGCGGCGCCTGGCTACCGCCGCTGCGCTCGGTTCGCACAGAATCACGCGACATCGAACGCCTAGGGCACATAGATGCTCCTTGATTTTCTAAAACTTGTAAACGAGCGTGCATTACCTGCAGTTCCCGTCTCAGATCACTCTCTGGGGTTCGCGTACGGCCCCGGTACCTCCTATGTCGTCTGCTCGGCTCACGGCTGTGACGACGGCTTCGATGGCGTTCGTGATCCGACATTTTTTGATTAACAATCACTGATCAAGTCACACTAATTAACAAACGTGGGCAAAAATCGAGCTACTATCCCACTTCTGATCTTGGACGAGACGATCCAAGTTATTTTTTTAAAAATAAAAACACAATTACCTAAACTGATTTTAATAGTCTCAAAATTAACAAAACAAATTAAATTAAAAATTAGCAAAATCTAAAAATGTCGTTCACTATGACGAGGCACGCACGATGTTGCTACGGCGACGATCTCGAACAAAATGGGGGCGTGTCAGGGCGGCGCTGCGTTATATAGGGTAGCGATTTTCTTTTTGTTGACCCGTCAACAATATATTAATGATCTCATCATAATGTTTAATCATAATAATATTATTTTATATGCCGATGATATGAAAATTTTTAGAACTATAAAATCTGAATTGGATTGCGCCGACCTGCAAAACGATTTAAACACCCTAAATGAATATTGCAAACTTAACGGTCTTCACCTAAACACAGGAAAGTGTAATATAATTACATTTACTAGGAAACTAAAACCAATACTATATAATTATAAATAAGATAATGAATCACTTAAGCGTGTTTCTGAAATAAAAGATTTAGGGGTAACCTTAGATTCCAAACTTACTTTTAATTCTCATGTCATTAACATTACAGCAAGAGCTTTTCGTATGCTGGGCTTTATTATTCGAATTGGGAAAGACTTCAAACTTTGTTCGACTATGATTCTACTTTTTAATTCATATGTAAGGTCGATCTTAGAATATGCGTCAACGGTTTGGAGTCCGCAATATAAACTGTATATTGACAGCATAGAAAAAATAAATACAAAATTTATCAAACACCTTAAATACAAATCGTCACGCTATGGTTCTGTTCTCAATCCAAGGATTGATATAGACATGACACTAATGGATCGCCGCATTCAAAGAGATCAAATGTTTTTATACAAAATTTTGAATAATCAGGTAGACTCTCCCTTCCTCTTAAGTTGTATAAACTTTAAATGTCTCCGTATTAACTCACGTCATCATAAGTTATTTGTTTTGCAAGATACCCACACAAATTATGCAAGTAATATGTTTTTGAAAAGAGCTTGTAATTGCTACGATATGTTGTTTCAAGAACTGGATCCCTTCATTCTCTCACCTGCTTCATTCAGAAATGGGCTGAGAAGAATACTATCAACAAAGGTGTAGGATATATCGCTATAATTGTTTGATGTATACTTTTAGTTTAGTTTAATTCTTCTTTAACACTTAGTGACCTTTTTATGTAGTTCCTTTACACTGCTCAAAACGTTATGCGTTAGTTATTAGTGGAAACTTTACTGATGTATGTTTAAGTAGTTAAGTTATATCTGTTTGTACAAGGCTATTGTTTGTTTCCCAAATAATTAAAAAATAAAAAATAAAATAAAATAAATCCCCCATAACGACCGTAAAATAGGTTTCAGAAGTATGTATGGCCCTACATGTCCACATACACTTCATCCACCTCTTCGTCGGAGTGATCATATATACATTGGCATATATACCTGTATAACCTTCATCGAGCATCTTTTAGATACTCTGAGTATCATGTATATTACCCTGCTAGAGACACTCTCGATGGTTGTGAAGTTGTCAGTGAGGGATTTGTAGACGATAAAACCCGACACCATGCTGGGACTTCTTTTTGTCCCTTTCCCGGTGATAGAGTAGGTTACAAGACTTTAGGGTTGACGTGCCCTCGCCCTGTCTTTGGACTTCAGGCAACCCCACAATGTCACCTCAGCTAGCTTCTCGTCTGTCCTCAGTGTTCGGACGTTGTGTGTCACCAGGGCCAGTCGTCGACGGGAATGGTAGCCGGATCTCTGCCGGGGATTCTTAGAACCGTTACCATGACCACCAACGGATATAGGAATAGCGGGGCTGCCGGGGACTGGGGGCCTGGTCTGTCTTTGTACCTCCATTGGAGAGGTT
Organism: Acrobasis consociella; assembly: GCA_963555685.1. Classification (NCBI taxonomy): domain Eukaryota; kingdom Metazoa; phylum Arthropoda; class Insecta; order Lepidoptera; family Pyralidae; genus Acrobasis; species Acrobasis consociella. Next base: position 20,277,184 of record OY743117.1, read on the forward strand.
TTGCCATACTCGCCACGCTTGGCAGGCGGGTTGGCGAGCGCAGTGTTGTGTCAAGAGCCTGTTTTGGTGTTCGTGACGTATTTATCCTTTATTCGCCTCTTACGACATCTACAGGAAGAGATGGAGTAGTCCTATTCTAGGCGGGGCACCATATTATTTATTTCCATATAAAGATTTAATTCTTTCATTCTTTTTATGAAAAGTTCACTTTACAAATGCCCATAAATCATTGTGGAATACCCTACACTTTTAATGCCATACTAATAATTGCTTACCGTCACTAGTGCTAACAATCTACTGCATCGCCGGAATCTGGCCGGCACTTAAGAAAAAAGTATGAAAGAATAAAATCTTTAAATGGAAATAAAAAGTTTTGGAATAACCCCACAGGGTTCATGCCATACTACCAAATGATGGCCATTAGTAACCCTAACAATTGATATTGTGGCCGCCTTCTGGCCGGCACTTTTTTTAGAACGTATGAAAAGTTCACTATTCAAATGCCCATAAATCATTGTGGAATAACCCGACACGTTTAATGCCATACTAATAATTGCTTACCGTCACTAGTGCTAACAATCTGCTGCATCGCCGGAATCTGGCCGGCACTTGGGAAAAAGGTATGAAAGAAATAAATCTTTAAATGGAAATAAAAAGTTGTGGAATAACCCCACAGGTTTAATGCCATACTACCAAATGATCGCCATTAGTAATACTAACAATTGAAATTGTGGCCGCCTTCTGGCCGGCACTTTTTTTTTAAATGTATGAAAAGTTCACTTTTCAAAAGCCCATAAATCGTTGTGGAATAACCCTACACTTTTAATGCCATTGTAATAATTGCTCACGTTACTAGTGCTAACAACTTAGTGCATCGCCGGAATCTGGACGGCACTTGGGAAAAAAGTATGAAAGAAATAAATCTTTAAATGGAAATAAAAAGTTGTGGAATAACCCCACAGGTTTCATGCCATACTAACAAATGATCACCATTAGTAGTACTAACAATAGAAATCTTGGCCGCCTCATAGCCAGAGTTTGACATGTGGACCCAAAAATGTATGGCGCCTGAATGGTCTCCTTTGATATTAAAACGATATTCCGGCCTCTCACAAAAATCCGACAGCTTGTGCTTTCCCCAAAAGATAGCGAGCCACTAAACGTTCCCGGTGTTTATGAAGTCCCTTGTGATTGTGGAAGGAGCTACGTGGGGGAGACGTGTCGGAATGTGTCTACTAGGTTGCAGGAGCATATAAGAAGTCTAAAGAAACTGGACAGCAACGGGTCAGCCATCGCCGAACATGCGATAGAGACGGACGTCACACATTACATACGCTTCGACAGGGCCAAAGTCTTAGCTAGAGAGAAAGGTTTTGTCCCTCGTAAAATACGAGAAGCAATAGAGATTGGGCGACGTCCTAATTTTAATCGTGATGTTGGTTGGAGCTTACCCGCCGCCTGGAAACCGGTGCTTCAAGAGACGCATAATAGATGCCATGTACAGCCGACAGTCTCTGATACAGTGAGCTTTTTTCACGCACTGGCGCTATCACCAGCCGCAGAAGATGATGAAGAGGAAATAACGACTCCCAGTACATCCACGGGAGTCCTTGACGCAACTATCCAGCAACAACCACCATCTACCGAATTGTCGCTGCAGGCGCAGAGGGCGATGGCCCGCGCTGCCCGCGCGCCCCGCGCCTCCCGCGACTAACATCAGTGTGTCGCGAGCCGGTGCGGTGTACGGGCCTCTCGGCACATTCGCCCTGATGAAGACCTCCGGATGAGTTATTAGTATTACGGGACTTACCGCGATATCAGTAATTGTGACCGTGAAACTCTAAAATCATATACCTCCGGATGAGGTCGAAACATGTCGGCAGTAGCTGACTCTATAGGTGAGTTACCCGTGTTTTGATATTAATAATGACTGCATCTCACGTTAGTTTTAACCAAAAAATATTTTTCAAACATTTTTTCATTTTTTGAAATGAAAACTTCTTTAGCGGCGTTGTGCACTTTTTTTGGAATGGGTAAAAAATGTTAAGCTCGCGTCAGGACACGTGACCTGATCGAAAATTCGTTAGACGGATGGAGAGTAGACAGCTGGCGCGGCGTAGGAGAGGGAGTATCCCCCTCTCTTTCTACGGCGCGGCGAAAATGTATGCCTGCGCCTGCTGTTTCGTTTAGGCGGCGCAGGGCGCTTGCGCGAATGTTCGTGTGTGTAACAAATGCACAACGTTAATATTCAAGTTTTCACTTCTGCCGGCACTCCCAGAGCGCAACCCGTTTTTTTTTTTTTTTCAAAATTATGTTAAGTTTTCAGCATGTCTTTATCTGACACGCTTAAATATTTCCTTGTAAGGCGCTTAGCGTCTCACCCCAGCTGCCAATGGTCTCTACGACTATGGGCAAAACAATATTTTGGCTCCAAAGCTGCGTACTTTGTGCTTTAGACTCATTAGATAAATCGTAATTTAAGTGTTAATAAAACGCAAATAAATGACTATCTACTAACTGACGTACAATCATATTTTCTGGCCTATTCACCATCCACATTATAAAGTACTATAAATTATCAGTCATATAGTAAGTTTACAAGTATTGGGATTGGGAGTTTGGGACACATTCTACGTTGATAAATAAATAAAAAAATACAAAATATGATGTTTGATGTTTACAAAATACAAATATGTCTAAAATTATAGCTAGTTATATTCTATCTACATAGAAATAATTTTTCAAAACTAAAAATCGACTTTATCATTTTAGAATTTGGTTAAAAAGGGCTACCTTTTTACAAAAGATTATTTCATAAATTTTGTCGAGTTTATTTCTTCTGTATGTCTAAATCTTCGAAGTCGACAGCGTCACCGGGGTAGCAGTTGTCGTCGAAGAAAACGGTGCTGAGTACGAGCTTGCCGGCGCGGACCATCACCACGATGCGCAGGCGCCGCCCGAACAACACCACGAATACGTCGTACCGACAAATCACCGTCACTGTCGGAGACGCGTTCTCCACCTCCGTCTTATATCTCATTTTATTCTTCAGTTTAGCCAAGTATTGCTTTGACCGTACCCCTTTCACATCAAGATCTGGTGATGTTCACCTTTTAGTATTTTTAGGTTACTTTACCGGTAAACCTCTGGGCGACCAGACGCAGTAGTGTGCGGTGCGAGAGAGTAAAGGATAGAGAAAAAGTGAAAGAGAAAGGTGCAGAGTAGGGAACACATGCTTTATGAAGTACAGCATGTATTCCCTACTCCGTACGCACTACGAAAGAAAAAAGACCTTATTAAAATAAGGCAAAAATACTTAATAGAAAGCAAATTGCATTAAACCAAGAATATGGTTTACTCATATATACTGAAACTAATATTTTCTTGGATATACTTAGCTAAGATTTCTTTTGAATGCATTTTTCAAAAGAAGATAAGTTATATGAAAGTCAAATATAATTAATTGTTAATTCTAGTTTTGACAATTTTTGACTAGATATTTCTAGTTTTAACAATTAGGCATTTATTAAAATCTATTTTTAACTAGGGAAAAAGCGTCCTATCTAAAAACAGGTCTTAACTGTAACATCTATCCACAGAGCTCAATAAATTGTTCTATTTTTGTTTTTGTGTATGTTTTATATATTAATGACCTCCCCGTTTTGCAGAAAAGTTGTGTGAAGTAGTATTGTTTGCTGATCTTTACTTTTTACGGCTGACAGAAAATCTACAAACTATGAAGGTGTAAGCAAAACTATGTCACAAATACTCAGTTGGTTTACGACTAAATATGGGCCTTAAACACTCAAATTAGTGCGTTAAATTTTTCACTCTTGAGGAAACTCAATACTCACACACCTGAACCTTAATGGCCAAGTTCTAGAATGGTATCATTAAACAAATTAAAATCATATATTATTTTTTACTTTTATTTTGCAAAAACAAGTCGTGTATCCCATTTACCATTATTTAACACAAATTTATTAATTAAAATAAACTATACATTACAATGAAAACAAATTACAATTCATGGTCAAAATGAAATAAATAAATACAAAATAAAGTTACAACCTTAGCGTTTTCCGGTGCAAAGGTGCCCAGAACACTGGCCGCGTTACCGCGCTGGAGTGCTATGGCCATTCTTTGCACCAGAAATGAGCCAGAGCGTGAATCCCCAGCCTTTTCTGCAATTCGTTAACCTATCTCCCTTATGAGGCTCTTAGCATCCCATCCCCAGCTACCCCGTGGTCTCTACGGCTATGGGTACAAAACAATATTTTGGCCCGTACTTTGTGCTTTAGACTCATTACTAAAATTGTAATTTAAGTGTAAATAAATCGTAAATTAATTACTATCTACTTACTGACGTATTTTCATATTTTCTGGCCTATTCATCATCCATATTATAAGGTAATATATGAATTATCAGTGATATAGTAAGTTTACAAGTATTGGGATTGGGAGTTTGGGACACATTCTACGTTGATAAATAAATAAATATATACAATAATATGATGTTTACAAAATACAAATGTGTCTAATATTACAGCTAGTTATATAGGTACAAAGCAATAATTTGTCAAAACTAAAAACTGACTTCACCTTTTAGAATTTGGTTAAAAAAAGGCTCACTTTTTACGAAAAATTATTACATAAATTTAGTAAGGTTTCTTTGGTTTTTGTATGTCTAAATCTTCGAAGTCTTCAGCGTCATCGGGATAGCAGTTGTCGTCGAAAAAAACGGTGCTGAGCACGAGCTTGCCGTCGCGGAGCTTCACCACGATGCGCAGGCGCCGCCCGAACAACACCACGAACACCTCGTACCGAAAAGTCACCGTCACCGTCGGAGACGCGTTCTCGACTTCCTCTTTATATGTCTCATTATTCTTCAGTTTAGCCAAGTATTGCTTTGCCCAATAGAAATATTGTTTGACAGATAGAATATCGTTTTCTGGAAGGAAAGGTTTATCTTCATCGGGCACGCGAATATTTTTATTTTCATAGTCGGGCAAGTCAGGAATGCGCCTATGTTTGTAATAGTGGTACACCTTGGCGAAAATGTCCCGGAAGTCCGGCGAGAGGTTGTTGGGAGCTGCGCATTCAGCTGCAATCTCAGCCGCCAACTGCCTGAATAATAAAACAACCATTCTTACCACTAAACCACTGTCGGTCATGACGTCACGGAGGATTTGAGCTCGACGCTCTTCGTATGTTCCTTCCATGTACTCGTCTGTCTCTGTCTGTATCTCGTTCACTTTGTCGTTGAGGTACGATCGAACAAACTCCAAAAGGCTGAGAAAGTTTTCAAAATTAATATCCGAAGACATATGGTCCTTAAATATTATTATTACTATTTCAAGTACTGCTTCTAATGTATCAAAGTTTTCAAGTGTTTTAATGACTTTTATTAAGTATTTCTTTTGTCCCTCAGTAAATTTCGGTTCGACAAACAGTTTTAATATTGGTCCTTTATCAGAACCGTAAATAGTTTGCGAAAGTTTTCGAAGTAATCCCATAAACTTATCAAAATATTCTTGGTTTGTCATTTTCTTCGTACTGTTATACTTATTTTTGTTTTCTTGTGGCGGTTGCGGAGCTCCCGAGCTATTTCCTTGGCTCGCTTCTTGGTGATTTGCAATTTCGGCTTGTCTTGCTTTCTCCTTATATTCCCTTTCTTCTTGTTTTCGTCGCTCTCTTTCTTCGTTGACCTGCCTTTCCCTATCTTGTCGTTCTCGTCGCTCTCTTTCTTCGTTGACCTGCTTTTCCCTTTCTTGTCGTTCTCGTCGCTCTCTTTCTTCGTTGACCTGCCTTTCCCTTTCTTGTCGTTTTCGTCGCTCTCTTTCTTCGTTGACCTGCCTTTCCCTATCTTGTCGTTCTCGTCGCTCTCTTTCTTCATTGGCCCGCCTTACCCTTTCTTGTCGTTCTCGTCGCTCTCTTTCTTCGTTGGCTTGCCTTTCCCTTTCTTTTAGTTCACGTTGCCATACCCACCATTCGTACTCTTCTCGTTCACGTTGCTTTCTTGCTTCTTCAGCCCACCATTCCCTTTCTTCTTGTTCACGTCGTCGCTTTTGCCTTTCTCTACGTTCTTCGTCATCGTCATCATCTTCGTTCTCTTCGCCCTCTACGTCGACTTCATCGTCATCATCTTCGTTCTCTTCGCCCTCTACGTCGACTTCATCGTCTTCAACGTCCTTTTCACGATATTTCTGTTCCGTTCTTTTCTTAGCATTTTTTTTTTCATTACTGCCATATATTTTAGTTCCGATTAGTGCACCTCCAGCAATTACACCAATAACTACTATTCCTGCCACTTTGTCCATTTTGGATTGTTTGTTCTTTTTTTACCAATTTATCAACTTGTGTGAAATCAGCTTATATATTGCAATTTTACTTTTACGACCACCACCAAACATGTGATGATGGTACCACTGCTGCGCCGGCTGCTTCTCTGTCACTCCAGCCTTCGTCGGAATCGCTGGTGTCACACCACTTCTCTATCACGCTATTCAGAATCTCCACACTCTCTTTGATGTTAGCTTCCTCTAGCTCTTTGGCTACGGTGGAACTCCCGGCTGGGAAATGTGCAAAATTGTCGATCAGAAATTGAATAGCGGATCTTTTCACCAACACAGCGCTTGTGAGTCGCGTGCGGTCAGCGTTGGCTGTGCTCTCGATGTTCACCTGTATGGGTCTGATAGCCTCCGCTAAGAGTTCCCCGATGGCTTTCTTCTCGTCGTCGCTGAAGACGGTCTGCTTCAGGCCTGTCTGGAACACGAGGCTGAGCACTCGCTCCGCCTTGCCCTTGCTGGGCCGTGAGCGCTCGCCGTGCGCGCGCTTGAGAGTGCTTAGTTCTCGGAGACCCTGCACCAAGCTCTGCTTCAACGACATAACAGGGACGTATCTGTAAATAAATATATATGTTACCGGCCAAACAAGTTTGTCCTAGACCAAACCGGTTAATCCTAAGTATGTCAGAATATACTAGTTTAACCTAAATACTTTGGGCCCAACTGATTTAGAACAGCCAAACACGTGCCACGCGCATTATAGGGTTCCTTAGTTACAAATGCCAACTTTGTTCATGCGACTAAAAACGTCTAAAAACTAATTTCCTATTGAATTTTTATGAAATTTTCCTTTTCAGAGTACATTTTTTAAGTCAAAAAACTCTACTTGATTTGTAAACCCTACTTAGCTCTGGTAGTTTTCCTTTAAATTTCGTTATACACTTAATCTACTACCGTGAATTTTTTCACGTGCCACTTGAAACAATAAGCGGCCAAAAGCGAGTCGGAATCACCCATGAAGGGTTCTGTAGCAGCAAGTAACAAAATATAAAAGTCTTGTAGTATGTTTTTTATTTTTATATTTGAGGTGATTAAAATAAAGGTAAATTGCAGTTTACGATTTATTACGAATTAAAAAAAGCGAAGCAACTTTTTACACCATATATGTTTTTCATAAAATGTTAAAATCTCAATAATGTTCGTTCCGCTAATGTTTTCAGCCTTTTTACCTCCTCTGTTCTTAACAGGAGTTTCATAGATTTGATTCTTGTCAAACGATCAAAATCGAAGGACTCCAAGATAACATCAGTAAGTCTTTGAGCCCAAGAAAATGCGACGTAAGAGCAACCTACACCCAGTTCTCTAGACTCAAGGTCGACCTTCGTAAAGTCAATCCCTGTGACTTATGTACGGTGACTGTCCATGCTAATGTAAGAGGAAATTGAGTCCTAGAACATGTGCTCTCTTTAGAACGCCAAGTTCGTGTGACAGCGGCAATAGGCACTGTGGCACTGATCCCATTACTATATTTGGGCCAGTGTAGTTGTCAAATCCAACCATAACTACCAAATGGCCATCAATAGGTGATGCATGATTAGGAGCATATAAAAATCAGTAACAATTACAATAGAACCATAACTAACTAATCCTTTTTAGGGTTCCGTAGTAAACAAGGAACCCTTATAGTTTCGCCATGTCTATCAGTCTGTCTGTCCGCGGTCCTACTCAGAAACTATAAGTACTAGAAAGCTGTTATTTGGCATAGATATGTATATCAATCACGGCGAAAAAGTCGTAAAATAAAATATCGAAATAATTTTTTTTTAGGTTAGCTGCCATACAAGTAACGTGGTACTCAATATTTTTTTTCTCGACAACCAAATGGTGTGGGGTATCGTTAAATAGGTCTTTCAAAAATATTATGAGCTTGTGAACACCATTTTTTGATTTAGGGATCCGTTTCCGAAATATTTGGGTTTATAGAGCAAATTTTGGTTGGAGGCAAGTGTCCCCCCCCCCCCCCCACTATCTGCTAAACGGTTATATATGGACACGTGAAAAAAATCACAGCTATAGTATATATAATGTAGTTTGAAGGAAAACTATCAGAGCTAAGTAGGGTTTATAAATTAAAAAGTTATAGGCGATCAACTTATAAAATGTAATCGGAAAAGGAAAATTTCATACAAATTCAATAGATAATTCGTTTTTAGACGTTTTAAGTAGCATAAACTCAAAGTTGACATTCGCAACTACGGAACCCTATACTGCGCGTGGCCCGACACGCACTTGGCCAATTTATTTTCTTTCGATTTCATGACTACTTACAGCTAAGCTTAGTGTGTTGACGGCATCAAAAATAAGCTAAAAATTTAAAATCACACTAATAATATTATAAAGGCGAAAGTTTGCGTGTGTGTGTATGTTTGTTTGTTATATAACTAGTAGTTCGCCACGAACTTAGACCTCGCGAATATTATTCCAAAGGGAGTGCCTCCGCTGCCGGCGCTGGTTGCCGAATTGGCTGCCGGCGCCGGTATAACACGATCTGTGTCTGTAATAAGATATGCATTTTTAAGAAAGTTGTTCAGTAACCCGGACTGAATTCACCCTTAAATAGTTTCAGTATATTTTGTAAGAAGATTTGTATTGTATATGCGGCTCAGTCAGCTAGACTTCGCGAGTCATCCTAAACCCGTTCAAGTATAGTATTACGTATAAAAAAGTTGTTCTGATAAAAAAGTTGTTCAAATAAAAAAATTGCGTTTTTATAATGGCAACAAAAAAGTCTAATGACATTTTTGAAAATATTTGGAAATGGCGGATATATGACACTTTTAAAATTTTAAACCCCCATATTTCCGCCATTTTGAAAAATTTCGAATAACTGGCTCGACAAAAAAAATCTATTTAGTTGCTGAACCTGCTTACAAAATTTCATGAGAATCGGTTAAGAAATGCGACCTTTAGGCGAGAACAGACAGACAGACAGACAGACAGACAGACAGACGGACAAAAGAATTTTTGGCTAATCTCGAAACTGAGACGCTTCGCTCGCTCGGTCAATTAAAATGATAAAAAATGTATATTGTTAATTTTTGTTATTTGTATACGTTAATTATCAAATAATTTTGATAAAATTTGATACGCAGGAAGCTAACACCCTGGATTAACACATACTTTAACCGCGGGTAACACCGCGAGGCGCAGCTAGTAAAATGTAAATAAAACAACGTTTATTTGATAAATAAACGTTAATAATATACTTGTTTAATTAATAATATTTATATTTTACTAATATTTTTGTTTAATTTATTTCTTAATCATAAGTGTTTTATCCATATTATTGAAAATGATAATATCTATAATCAAACATTTGTTTTATACTAATAATATATTCATTTTCATACAGTTTATAATCTGACACTGACAGGTAAAAGTTATGAAACTAATTGTTGATAGAAAAGTAGATAGACACACTGACAGATAAGTCAAACTTATAAAACCCCTATCAGTTTTGGTCGAGGGTTAAAGTAATAAGATATAAAAGTAATAGATTTACTTTTATCGTTTAAGGCTCGCCACCACCCGCGCTAGCGACCTTGAAAACACAAAAAAAATAATTTCTCTTTCTGTAAGTGAGATTATCAGAAGCCCTCGTACAACTTTTTAGCTAATATCCTTAAGTTTCATTAGAACCTCGAAAGTCATTGAAATACTATCCGCTTTAGAAACCTTTACAAAAAGAGTCAAAAGTGGCCGTTTTTAGTATTTTTTGCAAATAAAACTACAGCGTATTGTATTTCAATGACTTTCGAGGTTCTAATGTAACTTAAGGATATTAGCTAAAAAGTTGTACGAGGGTTTCTGATAATCTCACTTACAGAAAGAGAAATTATTTTTTTTGTATTTTCAAGGTCGCTAGCGCAAGTAGGATCCTTAATAAAACGAATTGCTGCCAGAAAAGTAGGTTAGGTTAGAACTGTGACCCCAACAGCGCGCGAGACGAGCGAGCGAAGCGAGCGTGCCGCGGGAGCGGCCGGCGAAGCGACAGAAACTAATTTTTATTTGAAAAATAGACGGAGACACTGACAAATACGTCAAACTTATAAAACCCCTCTTATTTTTGGTCGAAGTCATCCATTTCTATGCGTTACAAAGACAAATCTACGTTAAAATATTTTCTAAGTATTGCTTTTATTAATACAAAAATTTTTTATAATTGTCCTTTATAAAGTAAACTATTCTGAACAACGACGTTATGAGTTGTACTATGTTATTAGTAACAACATTATTAATAAAAACAATATGATAATTGAATGTTATGAAGAAAAAAGTTCTGAAAAATAAATTATGAATTTAAACTTGTTCTTGGTAGCAACAGTATTAATAAAAAAATTATGATCACTAAGTGTTATGAGCTCCGATGTTAGTAATAAAAATGTATGAATAAAAAAAGTATGAAGAATAAAATTATGAAGAGTGATGATTATGAACACAAATCGGTAATAAGATAAAGAATAGGATTTAGAATTTTATGAGAGCCAATATGGACCCATCCTTAACACAGATTTAAAACTTACTGTGGGCTAGCCAGCCCTAAACTTATTTTGAGCTAACTCAATCAGTGTGATTTGTCCCTAAATAAGTATACATTTATACTGAAATTTGAAGCTTAACTGAACTGCTATAGCATTTGATTTGGATTTCACTAACATTATCCAAACTTCAAAAAAAGTTTGACATCAGACAATTTAATAAATAATATGCTCGGGCTGCTATATAGGTCTAAATAGTGATTTAAAAGAGACGTAACTCCGCTTACCTTTACTTTACAATCTTCTTCTTCCAAAGTGTTAGCACCCACTCGCGAGCAACGTTCTTGCTGTTATGATTGCAGTATGCAATGCAATGCAATGATGATGAGTGCAGTGGAGATAACGCCCGTATTAATATCGGTGACATGTAGGTATGCGTTTGCGCACAGTGTTGCCCGCTGCGGGATGTAAGAATCCCTGTTCTTTATCAGAATACAATTTTAATACTTCTTCCATGTTAGGAAATAAAAATTAAACACATATTGATTCGTTAATTCACCAGTGAGATTCGTCGACCGATATTGTAATTATTAAATTTGTGCATGAAGGCTCAGAATCTGATTAAGGTACCTCGAGTAGACCTCGAGAGTAAACGGACTTAATGATAATCTGGTTCAGAGAACATACCGTCCGACATGACGATTCCTTTCTCATAAAGTTACAATTTGCAGTGTTAGGTAATAAAAACATGCGGTTTTTAACATTTTTCAAAGACAACATTTCGATTTAGTGACCCGTTTTTGAAAAATTAAACTAATTCTTGATATAGTACATCCCCTACCCCTTCTAAATAAAGGTAAACTTTTAATGCGGTTACTTTATATATTCTAGCCGCCTACTCAATATGTAGGCACTTGTTTGAATATTTTTTTATAAAATACCTCATTATTAGAAAACAATTAAGTAAATACCTCCTTATATTATAATAAAAAAGTGAATTTGTTTGATATCGATAAAATCAAAATGTCAAATCGGCACTCTGAGCGTGGCACTTTCTGTCATTGCAGACAGATTAGATTTTCTATTGTTCGCGTGTCTGCTGCTGTGTGAAAACGTTTGAATCTAGCTGTGAAGCAACTCGCATATATTTGGCACAGCGTTGTCTTGTCGCGTGTCTCCAGCGATTGCGGCGACCTGTCCCGCGCTGGTCACACCGGCGGCCGCGCGCGGGCTTTCCGCACACGTCTCACATCTAACGTCCGTGATAAATCTATTCAAGGTCAATGCTAACAATAGGCACACCAGGTTTGGCTTTATTGAACAGTATTTACACTTACTTATACGAACACTTCAATACTGATAGCGACAACTATATCACATATTATTCATCTGATGTATGTCCCATTTGCAACTTGCAGAGCGATACAAAATATTTCCAGTACACACAGGTCTAACGAATTGTTTTGAGGAAAGTAAGATCAATTCTATTTGATTAACTGTTAAGTGAATTTAATATGTATGTGTCGCATTTACAGATTACTAATTACATTTAGTAGGACCCCAGCTAAAATATTTTTTATAGTCATTCAACGAAGACAACACGTCTTTGAGTACCTGACTGTTTGGGATTGTAGGCAAACGCGACAGCTAACATCATGTCTCTTCACGATGTGACGGATATCTTACTAACTACTGAATTGTATTTAGATATCAGTATCACCGGCAAAATGACCATTCGGAGTTTTCTCGGTCGGCTAGATAGTTGCGGAATAATGGCCTGGACTCATCACATCACGCCACTATGTAATACTTTTATTAATTCTGTGACGCCTCTACAAACGCCTGTGTTGTTTAATCCGCAAATTCATGCAGCCATGGCCCATGGCTCGTGCGTGCGAGCAGTACGTACCCACCTACTCGTATCGTAGCCACGCGCGGCGGGCAGCCTGCACGTGTTCAAACTTAAAATAGCAGCACGTTGTGTAGCAGAGCCGCGGCGCGGCGCCGGCGGGGACTCCCTTCAATATAAACCTGCGCGTGCGCGTCATCCTAAATGTAATGAGATCTGACTTTAGGTAGGTTTCATTTCACAAAATATACATACATATTTTTACGCCTGTTTCCCATGGGGGTAGGCAGAGACTGTAGATTTCCACTTACTATGATCCTTGCAAACGTCTTTTGTATCTTCAATACTCATAACTCTTTTCATGCATGCTCTCTGGTTATGGGTACTCCGTATCCTTACATCACTTTTCAGAACATATTTGGTCGCAGAACGTTCGTCGCGTTTGGATATGGCAGAAAAAGAATGAAAGTCGGATAAATGCAGTTGAAATGCGAGCTTCAAGAAGTATGTGTGGTGTAACTTCGAGAGACCAAATAAGAAATGATGTAATAATACGTGAGAGGTGTGACGTGCATCACAACATTTAAATTTTTTTGCTTTATGATTTTTTTATGCTGAATAAATAGCGTTTTGAAAACCAGGAGACATCAGGTATTTTTTCTTTTGCCGAAATTTCAATTCTAAGTTATTCACCTAACTGTTACAAGTTAGACAAGACTATACATTAGGGGTTGGTGACAAACAAAAGGTCCGGAAGTGTTAGCTAGGTACCTACATGTATTCTGTCATGAGCATAGAAGAAAAAACCACAGATTATATATATAGACATTTTTAAAGCGGAAGTATACCACTGATAAATACACATAATAAAAATGAAGATACATCATACATACATAATACCACGCCTGTTTCTTTCCATTTCTGGAAAAATGTAAGGAAATTAATCTCCTATATTAAACTAGAGGTAGCGCGCGGCTTCGCCCGCGTTAACCACACGTGTGAAGTCGCGGGCGTGATGCAATATCGCCTATAGCCTTCCTCGATAAACGACCTATCTAATACCGAAAGAATTTTTTAAATCGGACCAGTGGTTCCTTAGATTAGCGCGTTCAAACAAACAAACTCTTCAACTTTATATATAAGTATGGATATAAATAATTATACATATATTATCTGTACTCAGCTATTACAGCATCAGTTTATATGTATAGTTATATTACAAAATTTGCATACCTACTTTCGTAATTACATATTTAGCGCTTTATAATAATTTATTGTACAACGAAATAACAGAACTCAACATAAAATACTTTAAATTAGCAGGTTATTTTGTCACAGAAATATTTTTTAAATACATTAAAGTACCTTTAAATGTAGATACAGTGTCCTTGAAGAGTAGGTATTATTAATCCCGTGACCACGTCATCGGCGTAAACTGTAAACGTCCGACAGAACGATCTTGTTCGCTAGTGGACATGCATCTCCGTCGTCTTCAGCGAGCTGTCCCAAAGTACGGCCAGCGAGGACGGAGATTACTATACTCCATACGTCACGGTATTCAGACGGTACTCTTGGAAAGGAACGCTTGTTAAGTTTCTCCAAAAGATACGCTGATAGCCGCGATGATCGGGTAAAATAAGAATTTATTGATATTTCTGTGGAGCGTCTAACATGAAAAAGATATAATGTACCTACCCTAAAACGAAGTTGAGATTTCGAACCGATTAGTTGAGAAACATTTGAGGAACGCGAGTTAAATTCTTAGCTACAGCGTCAAATACGACACAATGACGTGTCGTAGTAAGTGGTCTCAGCTCAGTACGCAATGATGAGGGATGTAATATTTGCCTGCACTTAACTCATCAGGCGGGACTTTACCCATGAGACCACTTTCAATGTAATGTGACATAAATTTCGCATAATGTTGATATATTGATGAATCACGTGACAGCTTTCGTTCAATGGCTAAGAAATGCATCACGAAGCTTTCGAAGATAGGTTCCGCATTGTTTTTGAAAGGCAATCGTACGACACGTTGTCCAGATGAATCAAGGGTCGCGGGACTCGCGGGAATGGTCCGCCATACAGTTTTGTTCGCACAATAATTCACCTGAGGTTAAAAGTGATTGTTTCGAAATGGAATCTAGTTGAGATGGAGTGAGGTGCGAACGTGCGAAATGGAAAAATGATTTACAATTTTTGAATTGACGAAGTTCTTTTCATTAGCAATTTTTTATCGCAAGTTTAAAAATTTTTATCGTCCTTAGTTTCGCCATGTCTGTCTGTCCATCTGTCTGTTCTGTTCTACTCGGAGACTATTAGTACTAGAAAGCTATAATTTGGTATGGATATGTATATTAATCATGCCGATAAAGTGGTAAAATAAAATCAATGTGGGAACTAACTTCTTTTTTTCGGCTGCCCCATTGTGTGGGGTATCGTTAAATAGGTCTTTTAAAAATATTGTAAGGTTGTAAACACTATTTTTCGATTTAGGGATCCGTTTCTGAAAAAACTGCCTTCGTGGTGTAGTGGTTAGAGCGTTCGGCTCATACCCGGAGGTCGCGGGTTCGATTCCCGGCGGGGGCAACGACTTTGTGTTGTTATCCTAGTTTGGTTAGGACATTGTAGGCTGATCACCTGATAGTCTGATAAGTAAGATGATCCGTGCTTCGGAGGGCACGATAAGCCGTCGGTCCCGGTCACTGTCTTTGACATTGGCCGTTACCTAAAACCATGTCAGAGGCCTTTAAGGCGGTTTAAAAACTCTGACACTAGTGTTAGTCACTAACACACACGATAAGAAGAATCGCAAGATTTCATTATAAACTCCGAGCAAGACGATATCCCTGTTCCGCATCATTCAAAATTTCCATAATGGTAAAATGTGCATTCCCAAAATTCCCAGCCATGTTTTTGTTAAAATACTGAATAAAACCCTGTTATATACTTGAATCACAATTATTATTTATTAGATCGGATTAGAACTACAAGACATATTTGAAAGCCGTCAAGCAACAAACTCTTTTTTTTTAAACAATACTTGTCTTTTCTCTAGGTTTATCTAAGACCAAGAAGTATTCATATACTATAAAATCACCACAATATTTAACACACTTCCTTGATTTTATAGTTATAATACAGAAATAGAAAAACATAAATCTCAAACAAAAAATTAACAACAACCTTTTAACATTTCTGCTATCAAATCTCTATTTGACACAAATCAACTCTCTTAGTTTTTGAAAACGAACTCTACCTAAAGACTTCGTAAAAATATCAGCTAACTGATCTTCAGTATTTATTTTACAAACATTAATAACTCTTTGCTTTTCATAGTCATATACAAAATGATAACTAACGTCAATGTGTTTTGAATTTTTAGAAAACTTTCCATTTTTAGACAAAGCAATAGCTCCCGTATTATCTTCATAAATTTTAATAGGTTTATCAATTTTGATTCCTAATTCCCCTAATATGCCTCTAATTGGTAACACTTCCTCAACACAATCTGCCAATGCATAGTATTCAGAATGAGTAGATGCCCTCGATACAATCTTTTGTTTTTGAGATTTCCAATATATGGGATTATTAAACAATCTTATAATTATACCCGTTGTACTTTTCCTATCTGTGACATCTGCAGCAAAATCAGCATCAACATATGCATCAATAAATTCATCAAAAAATTCATCATAGTTTAACTTCATTTCTTTTGTTCGATACAAATATTTTAGCACTCTCAATGCATATTTATAATGAGTAGCACTATAACTGTTTTGAAAACGACTTAAATAGTTAACACTATATGCTATATCAGGTCTTGTTCCACTAGCGACATACTGTAGTGCTCCCATTAAATTTCTGTACTTGATATCAGAGTTTTGATTCTTGCTGGGCTCCAATTTCAAATTTTGCTCCATAGGTGTTTCATACTTATAATCTTTTATATTATACTTTTCTACCAACTGTTCAATGTACTTCTTTTGACTTAGTGACATCTTTTTCTTCGACGGGCTATATTCTATATCAATTCCCAAGTATTCCTTTACACTTCCTAAATCTTTCATTATAAAACGAATATTTAACAGCCTTTTTACTTCATTTATAGAATTTAAATTCTCTGAACATATTAAAATGTCATCAACGTATAAACATAAATGAGTTACAACATCTTTTACACTTCCTGTGTACAGGCAATAATCATATTCTGACCTTTTAAAATTAATACTTAACATATATTCATTAAAACAATCGTACCAATCTCTAGGACTTTCTCTTAATCCATATAAAGCTTTTCGAAGTTTACAAACTTTGTTCTTTCCAATTTCATATCCATCAGGCGGATAGATGTACACTTCCGATTTGATGTTTCCATTCAAAAAAGCTGTTTCTACGTCCATCTGATGTATCTGCCAGCCATTAACACAGGCTATAGATAAAAGTGTCTTCATTGTAGTAAGCCTTGCTACTGGCGAATAATTATCTTCATTTTCATCATACCACTGCTGAAATCCTCTAGCAACAACTCTGGCTTTATACTTCCCACTTGATTTAATTCTGTAAATCCATT
Organism: Acrobasis consociella; assembly: GCA_963555685.1. Lineage (NCBI taxonomy): Eukaryota > Metazoa > Arthropoda > Insecta > Lepidoptera > Pyralidae > Acrobasis > Acrobasis consociella. The sequence continues at coordinate 20,294,431 of OY743117.1, forward strand.
TCACATCTATAATTTGTTTATCTTTTGGTTCATTTACTGCTTCCCACGTTTCGTTCTTTTCTAAACTATTAATTTCATCCTCCATAGCTTTTATCCACTTCCTTGCTTCAGAACAACTTACTGCTTCATCATATGTAGTAGGAACTAGCGCATTTGACATATTTACGTATACTTCGTAATCTTTTAACCTTTCTGGTAATTTCACTTCTCTTTTAGGACGATTTTCAGCACGGCTTTCTACACTAGGTTCTTCACTTCTGTTCTCCAGTTTATCTTCAGCTTCATCTTCATCATTGTTGATGATGTCAAAGAACTCTTCGTTTTCATCATTTCCTTTCTCTTCAACAGAAGTTTCAAATCTAATTATTTTTTCTTCTTCTACATCATTTTCTATAAATCTTACATGTCTAGAAACTATAACCTTTCCGTCAATTAAAATTTTATATCCCATATCAGTATATCCTACTAAGATTCCTTGCTGACTTTTTGGATTTAGTTTTGATGTTCTGACTTCCTCTGGAACACGTACAAAACATTTACTGCCATACAATTTCAAATTTTTAACGTTTGGTTTTCTACCAGTAAACAATTCATATGGCGTTTTCTTTTCTACTGTATTCGTAAGCAGTCTATTACCTAAATATGCTGCTGTCATTACAAATTCAGGCCAATATTTTTTATCTAGCTTAGCTTCTTCCATTAAGCATCTTGCTCTATCCATAATAGACCTGTTATAACGTTCCGCTACTCCGTTCAATTCATGTGTGTACGCTGGTGCAGATTTAATAAAAAAACCTTTTTGTTTTGCGAATTCATAAAAATTTTTATTGATGTATTCACCGCCATTATCACATCTTACTTCCTTTATATGCTTACCAGTCTGTGTCTTTATTAAATCAAAATATGTTCTAAAACATTCAAAGACATCACTTTTATTTTTGATAACACAAACATATGCATGTCGACTAAAATCGTCGATGAAAGAAACAAAATATCTTTGACCCTTGTATCCTAAGGTTTGCATAGGTCCATTAACATCCGTATGAATTATTTCACATGGTTGTGTGGCACGTCGTCTGTTATTAACGAATGGTAAATTACTCATTTTATTTGTCAAACAAATTTCACAATGCATATACCCTTCTAAAGTGTCAGGTAAACCATCTAAAACTTTATGACGACACATCTCTTTAAGTTTATAAAAATTAGGATGTCCTAAAATACGGTGCCATTTTTCTTTCATTGACATTACTTTACCACTTTGATAAGCTACACTTTTTCTATTAAAAAAGACCTTACCTGATAATTCAAACAATTTGTTTTCCTTTTTGGCAATAGCTATTAATCTTCCTTGAACATTATATATTTTTGCATTATTACGATCAAACCTTACCATATTTCCTTTGTTAACAATACTAGAAACGCTGAGCAAATTCTTCTTCATATTTGTAACAAGGTAAACATTATCAATATCAATTTTTGTAGATTTCAATCCTAAGTTACAAAACATGCTTACTTTACCAATCTTGTCAGCTTTAAGACAAAAACCATCTCCAACCTTTATATTTATTGGATTCTTGAGCGTTTCATATTCAGAAAAGTATTTAATATCGTTGACAATGTGATCGCTACATCCACTGTCTAACAGCCAATCTATGGTTCCAGCTTCATTTGTCTGTTCTGTCCCAACTGTCATTACTTCAACATTAAATGCATTGCCGTAATTTCCTCTGAAGTTTCGTCCTCTTTCTCGGTTACCACGGCGATACCTGTTATATCCACCTCTATTTCTAAATTTTGGACAATCCTTTTTAAAATGACCTCTTTGGTTACACGCATAGCAGTTATCATTACGACTGGTACCACTGGTACTAGCAAAACTTTGTTCTGTCTCTATCATTGATCCATTTTTCTTGAAGTCTAAAATTATTTTTGACTTTACATATTCAACTGTTTGTTTCTCTTTCGGCATTGCATCAACAATATTTACAAGATATTCAAATTTGGACGGTAATGTTAGCAATAGGTAATTCAATCTATCCTCTTCACTCACTATTTCTCCTGCTCCCTTTAAGTCATTAATTTGCTTCTCAAAAGTTTGGAAAAAAACTAAAGGGGAGACCCTTTCATCAAATTTCAATTCAAGTATTTTCCTTTTTAATAATAACTTATTCGCACATCCTTTTGCTATATATATCTCATCAAGTTTCTTAATCATTTTATAGGCACTATCCTCAGTTATTACGATATCGATCTGCGAGTTTCCAATGCTATTAACTATGTAGTTTTGAGCTTTTAAATTCATTTTTCTCCAATCTTTTTCATCTATTTCTTTACCTTTCTCCTCCTGTTCTATAACTTCCTCACAGTTTTTCAATTCTAATAATAACTTCAAACGGAACTTCCATTTCTCATAATCTCTGCCTTCAAAAATTGGTATCTTAAAATCATCCTTACCTTCCATTTTTTTACTTACGGGTTCCGACCCTGATATGTAGTCAATTGTTTTCTTCTCGAAATAAAATTTTCAAAACATTTCTTTTAAATAAATCCCATTAATTGTCTCGGCAGTTCTTCCGCTCTTCACGCTCTGCTACCATGTTAAAATACTGAATAAAACCCTGTTATATACTTGAATCACAATTATTATTTATTAGATCGGATTAGAACTACAAGACATATTTGAAAGCCGTCAAGCAACAAACTCTTTTTTTTTAAACAATACTAGTCTTTTCTCTAGGTTTATCTAAGACCAAGAAGTATTCATATACTATAAAATCACCACAATATTTAACAGTTTTTACGCCTTGGTGATACGATAAAAATAAATCTATGTTCCCCTTATTAAATAATCGTTTATAAGCGATAATACATTTTCGACGCAAAGGAAGGATATCCTTACTAGTATATTCGAAGTAGATTGATTTTGAATTACATTTTAGGGTTCCGTGTTAAATTATTGACATCGTTATTTTAGCAACATTATTTTATAACGAGTCTTAGCAATAGAGGTCTCTGGATTATACGCCTGTCCAAATATAAAAATCAATATAAATGCTCTGCGATCAATAGTGACCAACATATAACTAATATTTCACAACATATGACAAGGTCTGCAAGATCGGGCTTTTCCTGCTCACTAAAATTAAATGTCCAATCTGGTGGTGGCGTCGCTGGTCGGGTGGTTGGTTGAGTTTAACGACGGCTGATCCGTGCGTCAACTCGTGAACGGGTGCTGCTAGGAGGGACTGGTCAGCTCGGCCTCGCTTTTTTGACTCCTTAGTATTTCTTATTACGTAATTTATGTTTGTTAACCCGTTCATTTATTTCGTTTCCTGTATCATCAAATACAGTCGGAAAAAAATAATTTGAAAAAACAATGAGTTTTATGTACCTACGTACTTTACTTACGTACCCACTTCTAGCCGAATACGACACAGTGTCAAACGATTTATAGGTACGTGCTTAGAACAAAACATTAAACTACAGTATTAGAGACGATGTCATGCTTAGGAGTTTTTTATTTCACTTGGGATAATGACATTCCCCGCAATAGTTATATTTCAAGTAGCAGTATATGTGTATCAAAATATTCGGACGTTCCCAAAAAGAGGTGATAATTTGACAATGGAAATTAGAAACGCTGACAAACTTGCATTAATACCATGTGCACTTGAAAAGTCAGGTAAATTAACGCACGTCATGGGTCGGACAGTGTATAATCGGTTGCCACAGGAGATCAGAGCAGCTGATAATATTAAAATCTTTAAAAATAAAGTTAAGAAGTGGCTGATAGAACAAGCCCCCTACTCATTTGACGAATTTTGCCAATGAAATATATTTAAATTGATGAGATCTATTATAGTATTAAAAATGTATGACATGTGTGTTTACACCTAATTTTATGTGTACTGATGTGCTGAATAATTCTAAGTTTTTATTATATTGACCTGTAACAAAATGTTATCAATATGTAATAAACAATATTTATTATTATAGTACAGCGGGAACAGAAATACATAATCTGTAAAAAAATATCATAATATTTGAACATAAAACAGTTAACAGACAGACGGACAAATGGACAGCGGTATCTTAGCAATAGTGTCCCGTTTATACCCTTTGGGTACGGAACCCTACAAATGTAAAAGAATGGATGAAAAATAAAAATAAATACCTACATCACTTAAACTGAATTACGAGGGGCTTTTTCGACCATGAATCTTTGGACCAGAGCAGTTTCATTACCCTTGCTCCTTGGATTGTCACTCGAGCAGCAAGGTCCTTCTGATTCTGGTCTGCAGCATGGTTTGTGTGGTCCTTGGCGGAATCCAAGTAGGCCAAATCCTGAAGGGCCGTGGTGTGGCCCGTGGTTTGGACCTTTATGTGGCCCTTGATGAGAGCCGTCGTGTAGGCCAAGATGAGGCCCGTGATGTGGCCTGTCGTGAGGCCCGTGATGTCCATGACTCATATTGTGGTTCAATTCATCGTGGGGGCCATGACAATTGCCATCAGGGCCGTGGTGGTGTCCGAGTGACCCTCCTCTATGACTGCGATGTGCACCTTCAAAGTCAGGTCCGGGAGAATGTCTGCCGCGTGTATGACCACAATGGGGTCTTAAATGCTTGTATCTCCCAAACTCTTCAAAACGATTGAAACAATGAAGTCCTCTCATATTGGTAGATAATATATGTAGTATGACGTTGCTTGTAACACTGTGGAAAGCGCATTGGCTAAGTGAGGTACGCCGGCCTGTTTATATTAAAATTAAATACGTCATGTTGTGAAGCCGTGTCCAGGAAACGGGCGTTTGTAGCGGATGTGTCATTGTGATGACTGATGTCACGCTTGAAGTTTACACTGGTCGGGCTGGGACTAGGGAAGTTAGAAAAACCGACTTCAATGTCAATGACAGTCACAGAATAGCTAAATATGCAACAAAATAATTTCAAAAATATGTCATCTTAAGTAAAATTCAAAACATTCTAAATTCAAATGTTAATTTTGTAATAAGACCTTTACTGGCACTGTTACATGTCAATAAGTATAGGTTTCATAACGTGTAATGATTATTTAATTCCCAAAAAAAAAGATGAAAATTACTAAAAGTTGTTTCCTGAGTTGCTAATTTTAAGAATAATTTAGATTTAAAGAATTCTAAGATTTTTATTTTTTCGGAAGAATTGTGAACATACAAATAATATTTAAATAAAAGGTTCGGCATTATTTTAAGGGTTCCGTAGCAAACAAGAAACCCTTAGTTTCGCCATGTCTGTCTATCCATCTGTCTGTTCTGTTCTACTCGGAGACTATTAGTACTAGAAAGCTATAATTTGGTATGGATATGTATATTAATCATGCCGATAAAGTGGTAAAATAAAATCAATGTGGGAACTAACTTCTTTTTTTCGGCTGCCCCATTGTGTGGGGTATCGTTAAATAGGTCTTTTAAAAATATTGTAAGGTTGTAAACACTATTTTTCGATTTAGGGATCCGTTTCTGAAAAATTTGACGTGAAAAATTCACGCCATTAGTGAAGTTTATAGCAAAACTATCAGAGCTAAGTAGGGTTTACAAATTATTGAGTTATATTACAGGCTGTGTATGTACTCAAAATGTAAAATTTTATACAAATTCAATAGAATTTTAGTTTTTAGACGTTTTAGTCCCGCGATAAGCGTCCCGCTTAGTATAAGTTTATGAAGATGGCTCTGCCTCCTCTTATGTAATATATTTACTTGAAAGTGGTATGTAGAAGCACATTTGAGAGGAATGCCTGATCTGAAATGAAGAATGTGTACATTACCCAGTTTTATTTAATCCAATTTGTACTCGCTCAACGTGAAGCATATAAGTACCCTCAACAATGAGTGAATTAGATCGTACAGTCGAGTAGAAAATTGCGGGGTCGTGGAAGTGCAAGGTCACGGTGCACACTTAAAAAATAGTTATTTAAATATTATAAACGAATTATTTATTACTAGCAGAAGCCCGCGACTTTGTTCGCGCGGACTATATGATTCCGGAAAATGCTCATCAGGCTGAACAACTATATATTTTGGAATCTCAGTTTAAAATTAAAGACCTGGGTCAAATTAGACAGTGTCTTGGTATGTCAGTTCATTATGATAAATGTAATAAGATTTTAACTTTAGATCAATGTGATTATATTGAGCAGTTGTTACAAAAAATTTAATATGGTTGACTGAAAACCAGTAGATACACCAATGGAGTGTGGATTAAAATTAACAAAAGATTTAAGTTGTGATAAAAGTTTGCCTTATCAGCAACTAATTGGATGTTTATTATATCTTGCCATACTTACCCGACCCGATATAGCTTTTCCTGTTGTGTACTTAAGTCAGTTCAACAATTGTTACAATAAAGAGCACTGGGCTCATGCTAAACATATACTAAGATACCTAAAGGGAACTAAAGATTATTGTATTAAGTATAGTGGTACAGATGACAACAAGATATTGGGCTATGTGGATGCAGATTGGGGTAGTCATATCACAGATAGGAGATCCTATACAGGCTATTGTTTTACTCTATCTAGTGGTTTGATATCTTGGGGAAGTAAAAAGCGAAAGAATGTAACTTTATCTAGTACCGAAGCAGAGTATGTTGGCATATCTAAATGTTGTAAGGAGGCAATTTACCTTAGGAATTTGCAAAGTGAAATCATAGGTCTAATGCAATGTATTGTAATTTTTAATGATAACCAGAGTGCACACAAGTTGTTATATAATCCTGTATTTCACAATAGAACAAAGCACATAGACATAAGATTCCACTTTGGTAGAGAATGTATTAAAAATAATATAATTAAAATTGAGTATCTTCAGACAGATCTAATGCCAGCTGACATACTCACAAAGTCTTTAAATTCTGTAAAACATTATAAATTTCTAGAATTGGGAGTTCAACAAAAGTAAAAATTATTATTTCATATTGATTGTATATCAAAATGTGTACCGTAGCTACATCTAGTGTAGTTTATGTTAACTGTATCTATGTAATTGTCTTTGATAAAATATACAAGTCTGTCTGTCTTTTCCAACGCACTCGGTTGTTTCAATTAAGAATAATGTCATTTCGACATTTATATATTTTAAAAGTAAATCAGATTTTACCATGAATATGGCTAATAAAACTTATAGCAAGTAATATTTCTTTATGTTAACATTATTAGAATTGAAAAATCTTTATTTAGCGATAAATTGATGTGAAATTTCACTTGTGATTTGTAGTGATACATCTTGACCCTCCCGCATGAATTTCATGTAATTGGTTTATTTTTTGCAGCGGAACGCGTCGCATTACTATGAGGCAGCTGGATTTTCTACGGAAATTCCTACACACCTACTAATAAAGATGTGTATAGCTGGTATAGCCTATAACCGTTCTCTTCGGGATAAATTTTGGGAATCATAACATAACCATAACATAACCAATATTGAGAGTTTACAGCATATCAAATAAAAGGTATGTAATAAAACATTTGAGAATTCCATCATTTTTTTATTTTAGGAATCACAATTGATTTGTTATAAGAATGAAAGCCTAACGTAAAAAAATTAACACATTTTAACTACAAAGTGCTGAAGTATTTAATATTTGTTTTTTTTTCAGGACTTCGTCAATGGCCTTCCAGACCCGCAGAGCAATTGAAAGTATTGAATTTGTATACCTATGCATTAATATCAATGTTTGTGTTCAAAAGTTTTGACTTATTTAGCTTGAAAATATTTCTTTTTTGTATTTTTGGTGAAGTCCTTTTGTAAAATAAAGAATTTATACCCGTTTATGATTTCTTTCAATAAAATTATTTAAAAGAAATGTTCTTTTCTTCTACATCATTGAGGCAGGGTCGTATTAGTTAACGTACTTACATAAATATACAAGTAGGTACCTAAAATATTCTAGGTGTGTTTAGCATATGGTAATAAAAGCTAATGGAATACAAACGTTATCTGAGTTGTAACGCTTAGGGTGTTGTTACACGAAACAAAAGGTCCCCGTAAAAAAGGAGTGACCAACGGGGTTGACCGGGTCTAGTATTTTAGGTACGGTAGGGTATTGCGGCACTATGACATAAGAATAAATGTATATATAAGAAATATTACCTATAGTGCAGCAATACCCAAAAACCAGGCTTAAAAAAGGAAATAAGTCTTTTGACATGATTCAGATTCTCGCCCATTCCCTCAATCGACTTTCGCATTCAGCGCAAAAAGATAAGTAGCTGGTACATTAAAAATTTTAAGTCTTTGGGTACATTTTTCTTTTTTTTTCTATATACATTTGCATTATAAGCAGGGATCGGATATTCCAGTGCATATTTACCTAAACTTCGAGGAGCCACATAACATCAGTGGATAATACCACCTTGAAAATTGCGCACCTAAATGTAAAGATAGGCTAATATTCAAATACGTCACACCTAAAAATATCATTGATACTTTTAAAAGCTTAAATAATAAAAAAACTGGTGATTTGTGGGACATTTCTGTATCCGTTATAAGTAATATTATAGATGTAATTGCGCCTTACTTAGCTTCCATATTTAATAAATGTGTAGACGCGGGATCTTTCCCTGACATGATGAAGTTAAGTAAAGTTATCCCTCTATTTAAGACTGGTGACGGAAATGATCCAACAAATTACCGTCCCATTTCTATTCTGCCAGCACTGAGCAAAATATTCGAAAAGATAATTTTTAACCAATTATTAGATTTTTTCAACAAAAATAGTCTGTTCCATGGTGATCAGTTTGGATTTACTCAGGGTCGATCAACAACGGATGCAGGTGTTGCACTTTTACAAAACATCTATGATGCTTGGGAGTGTTGTCAGAATGCAATTGGTGTCTTTTGTGACCTCTCCAAAGCCTTTGATTGTGTAGACCACAAAACCCTTCTATCCAAACTTGAGCACTACGGAATAAAAGGGAAGGCTCTTGAATTGATTAAATCTTATTTGAGTAGCCGAATTCAAAAAGTTAGTGTAAATCAAGTAAAATCTGAAGGATCAACCGTAGTGATGGGTGTGCCCCAGGGTTCTATCTTGGGTCCTTTGTTGTTCCTGATCTATATTAATGATTTACCATATTATGTAAAAGATTGTAAGGCTGTACTTTTTGCTGATGACATTTTCCTTGTTTTCAGCGTAGATAGGTAAAATTGACACCTCTGATGAAATGAATAATATATTGTCGCAAGTGTTGGATTGGTTTACAGCAAATAATTTAGTATTAAATGCAAAAAAAACGAAATGTGTAAAGTTCTGCTTACCGAATGTTACAAAAGTTCCAACATGATTATTTATTGATAAGGAAGCAGTAGATATGGTTGATAACACAACATTTTTGGGAATAATGCTTGAATCAGGGTTGCAATGGGGTGCCCATATTCAAAAATTAGCTGGAAAACTTAGCTCTGCGGCCTATGCGGTTAGAAGAATTAGGCAAATGACTGACGTTGATACAGCGCGTTTGGTATATTTTGGGTACTTCCACAGTGTTATGTCCTATGGAATATTGCTATGGGGTAACGCTGCAGATAAATACCATATTTGTTTTACAAAAACGCAGGTGCTAGAGAGTCTTTGAGGGAACTATTTAAAGACATAAATATTTTGACCCTCCCTTCGCAATTCATCTATGCGAACATTATGTACGTGCGTTAGAATATACACTCATTTAAGAGAAATTGTGACATTCATAGTATTAACACGAGAAATAAAAATAAATTAGCCATCACAGCATTGCGGTTAGAGAAAACAAAAAAATCTTTTGTGGGTCTCGGCTTGCGCCTCTATAATAAAATTCCAGATGATATAGTAGCATTACCATTAACTAAGTTTAAGACAGCTGTTAAAAATCATTTATTACAAAATGCGTATTATCATGTAAATGACTACTTATCATATCTGAGAAAATTTCTTGGAAATAGTTGTCTGCAAATTGTAATTGTATAATTTAAATGTATAGCTTAAGTGTAAATCTGTATTGTAATTGTAACATAGCCCATCAGGCTGGGTAGGGACCAATACTGAACTGGGTTTCTTTCGGCGTAATCTTCCCAGCAGTGGTCGTTCCTAAACGCTAGTAGTTTTTAGCTTTTGCACTAAAATAATATAAAAAAAAAAAGAAATTCAATAAGAGATTAATTTATCCTACATTGAATAAAAAAAATTGACTTTGACTTTGACTTTGACTTTGATAAAAGTTTTGTTTCCGTGGCAACCGACCAACTTATTCAAGACTGCTAATTTAACAGTAAAACAATACTGCTAAGATTTGAATAGGAGCTCATGGTACGCATTAGAGTGAATGATTTAGTGTGACGTCAACAAAAATGCTAGAAAATACAACATTAAAGTAATATTGTTTAAATATTGTTATGTGACGTCCATCGGGCTGAAGAATGTAATGGATCTAAACAAAACACATTCGTTTTGTCACATCTCTAAGCAGGAATATAACAATCTTGTTTTAAGAGTTCATGGTACGATTTGAAACAATATTATTATAAGCTTGAATCAAAACGGAACTAATCCATCATATTTTTGATAAAGTTCATAGTAAGGCCCCTGATGAGTTGTCGCTGGTAATCTCAGTACTGAAGACATGTGACTGTTCTCTAGGCACCAAATCAGTTCCCTTTTCGCCTCTAGGGTAATTGGGAATTGTGCCTTGTTCCTCTTCGATCAAGATGAGTTAAGAAGGCTTTGTTGGTGCCGATAATGCAAGCGACCTCTTGGCACTACGAAGCTGGCAAACTGGTGAGCTCGGTGTCTAGCATCAGTTTCACCATATCGACTACTTTGCTCATTTTCTTGGCTGGTAGTGTTTTCTTGTTCCCCGAGGGATCCCACAATATGCCCAAATATCCGATTTGACGTTGCGGTGTGAGAATGGGTTTCTCCAAATTCACTTGCCACCCCAAGTGCTGCAAGACTTTGACTACAGCTATGACCTTGTTCTGGAGAATCATTGGATCTCGACTGGCTAGCAAAAAGTCGTCGAGATAAACTAGAAGTGATCCCTTGCACGCGGAGGGTTTGTGCAATCCAGTTTGTTATAATGGCGAAAACTTTTGGAGCAGAACTCAAACCAAATGGATAGCGAGTCATTTCTAATAATTTGCCTTCGTAAATTAGCCTTAGAAAGCATCGATCTCTTTGAGCTATAGGAATGTGAAAATAAGCTTGGCTCAAATCGATTTTCACGAGCCAATCCTCGCTTTGCGAAAATTCCGGTACACTGTGAATATTTATTAGCCGAAACTTCTCTGTAAGCACTACTGGTTTAGTGCCTTTAAGTTGAAAATTGGTCGAGGTGAGCCGTCGCTCTTGGGCATGAGAAACATGTTTGAAAGAAAGCTTGGGCTTTCCACAACTGCTTCTAAAAGTCCCTGAGTTTGTAACTCTGGATCTGGATCACCTCCGACATCTCTGCTGAGTAAGGAACTTGAAGGCTTGTCCCTCGACTGGGACTGGGGTTGGTTGGTTGGTTGGTTGGTTGGTTGGTTGGTTGGTTGGTTGGTTGGTTGGTTGGTTGGTTGGTTGGTTGGTTGGTTGGTTGGTTGGTTGGTTGGTTGGTTGGTTGGTTGGTTGGTTGGTTGGTTGGTTGGTTGGTTGGTTGGTTGGTTGGTTGGTTGGTTGGTTGGTTGGTTGGTTGGTTGGTTGGTTGGTTGGTTGGTTGGTTGGTTGGTTGGTTGGTTGGTTGGTTGGTTGGTTGGTTGGTTGGTTGGTTGGTTGGTTGGTTGGTTGGTTGGTTGGTTGGTTGGTTGGTTGGTTGGTTGGTTGGTTGGTTGGTTGGTTGGTTGGTTGGTTGGTTGGTTGGTTGGTTGGTTGGTTGGTTGGTTGGTTGGTTGGTTGGTTGGTTGGTTGGTTGGTTGGTTGGTTGGTTGGTTGGTTGGTTAGGTTAGGTTAGGTTAGGTTAGGTTAGGTTAGGTTAGGTTAGGTTAGGTTAGGTTAGGTTAGGTTAGGTTAGGTTAGGTTAGGTTAGGTTAGGTTAGGTTAGGTTAGGTTAGGTTAGGTTAGGTTAGGTTAGGTTAGGTTAGGTTAGGTTAGGTTAGGTTAGGTTAGGTTAGGTTAGGTTAGGTTAGGTTAGGTTAGGTTAGGTTAGGTTAGGTTAGGTTAGGTTAGGTTAGGTTTTTTTTTTTTTTTTTTTTTTTTTATAAAAGACGCAGCGTTTGTTGCTACGCCTTTTTCCTTTGCCCTCTGATATGGTCAGAGACTATGTTGGCAGGTTAACATTTATATGCAGTCTTTAAAATGTAAGGTTAGGATTTATGTAAATTATACTATTTTACTTTTACTTTTAATTTTACTTTTACTTTTACTTTTACGTTTACTTTTACTTTTACTTTTATTTTTACTTTTACTTTTACTTTTACTTTTACTATTACTTTTACTTTTACTTTTAATTTTACTTTTACTTTTACTTTTGCTTCTAATTTTACTATTTTAGTACTAACTTGATCTATTTATCCTTTAATCTAATTTTTTACATTGATATGCCATTTCAATATGCCACTAATATTCTCCTTTTTTATTCCGCTTTCCCTTTCACCTACTTAAACGATTTCCAATTTGCAGAGAGAACCCTTTGAGCGTTGCTCTAATGCAGACAGAGTTTTAGACCTCAGCAAATAAATTACAGAAGAAGGTTCCCTATCTACGATGGGGTGTTTTTCCTTTTGTTACTTTTTATTTATTTACAATCAATTCTTAACAATTTTATTCAATAATAAAATGTAAAAATTTCCGTTAAAATTTTTAAGGGAAAACACCCCATTGCCCAATACAACCGCAGTGCCTTCAGCGATACACTATACTTCGATGCCAGTCCATGCCGCTCTGTTTCATTTCCACACCTTTTTTCATAACAATATTATTTTGCGTCAAAGTAATATTTGATGAACTAGGGCTCCCATGACAACAAGCGGCATAGTCTGCCATCGATGGCGCTATTCTGATTGCAAGGTCAGGAATACGCTGTTGCTGACCTTGCAATCGCGTCCCACTTCCGCCGCAGCGGGCAGTCACCGCTAAAGGCATTGTGGTCCGTCTGTTCGCCACCTGCTTTCTTACAGTTACGGCAAGTGGCCGTCGTACCCGCCTTGTGCTCAGCACACTCCGACTTTAGGTGTGGACCCCCACAGTGGCTGCAGACGTCCTCCCCCTCCGTGCAGTACCGTCTGCTGTGGCCGTAGCCCAAGCAGCGAGAGCACTGCACGAGTGGGGACTGGTCCGCAACTCTTATGTGCTGGAGATCCACACGCAGGGTCCCGGCATCTAGTGCCCTCCTCCATACTGCCGGAGCTGTGCTGAGCACAATATTACTATTGTTCGGATTACGAGCCTTCTTTCTGTATTTTATTTGAAGGCGGTCCTCCCCCATGCCGAGGCCGTGGAAAACCTCCGGGTTTTGATTCCTCATCGCTCCGATGACGTCATCATCGCTATAGCGAATGTTGACGCCCCAGAGGATGAGGAGTGGGTCCCGGTTTTTCACTTCCTCGGCAGTGAGGTTGCCCGCCTTCTCCAGCCTCTCCCTTAACTTCGCTCTCTCAGATTCCGACGAGCAGCTCATAATAACCTTCTGGTCCTTTGCCTTACGCACGCGCTCTACTCGAATCCACCCATCCTTGGCGTCAACCGCTTCCCGAACTTTGTCGAGCACCTGCTCCCCCGTGTCGCACCCATCCTTGGATGTGACGACAAGGGACAGCAGGGCTCCCCGCTCGGTCGGCTTCGCCAAGGCTGGGCGGGCCGCTACGCGTGCGTAAGTCATGGGACAAGATTGCTGCGCGATCACCATTTCCCTTATTTCGTCCAGCACTCTCTTGTTTTCGCTGATCAGCCGGGCCTGCTCCTCCAATTGTTTGGAGAGAGCAGGCTCGGGTGACCGCTCAATCTCGGGGGCGATTTCGTTGAAAGCCTCCGGAGACGTCTGTGTGCGGACGCAGGGATGGTAGCCCGGAGTGACGTTTTTTTTTTTTGGTTCCACGAACTCAGACAGGTCAATAATTTTGTATTCGAGGCGTTGCAGTATTTCTTTTATGGACACTTTTATGGTCGTCTTTAAGTTCCTTGCCGTTTCCAGTTCTTCTTCGATTTGCCTCATAAATTCTTTGCACTCTGTGACCATATCATCTCTGTCATCATCAGTGATCCTGTGCCTTCTGTACTTAGGTGGTACAAAGGGTGTGGCATCAGGATCCTGGTTATGCCTATCGAAGCTGACTTCGGCTTCAGAGTAGCTGAGGCTTCGTGGCTCGGCGAAGGACACGGACTTTGGTGTCTTGTCCTCAGGCACCGTCTCGTGGGTTTGCGGGGAGTGTACCAGTGGCATCTTAAATAAGTTTTAAATAATAAATAATAAATAATAATCTCTGATTATAATGTACTTGCTGTCAGGGGGCAGCGTCAATAATTAATATTAAAATTGTAATTGCTAGGTCTGAAGTTTTCCTTGACCCTGTATAGGGGAGTCAAGGGAATTGTTAAGAGTATAAATTAAAACGTCAATTTTGCACTTAAATAAAATAAAACTAAAATTACAATCTCTTGGCTCTGTAGAGAGGAGCCAAGGATCCAGCCCGTTGCAATTCCAGAATTAAATGATAAATAATAATAGGAAGTTCTAAAAATATTTTTAAATTAATTATTCCGAATAATTGTTCCGTATTTGTCCAGCTGGCGTGACGCAACCGGGAGGGTGGGGCGGGCAATTTTTTGCCGATTTCCTACGGGAAAGCGGCAAAAGGATGCAGGACCGCGGCCAGAACGAAGCTAGATCAATAAAAAGGGGGGTCTCGGTACAAAAAAGTGATGCCAGGTGAGTATTTATGTCGAAAATATTAAATAAATCGTGTTTTAGAAGAAATTTGGCAAAAAATCGTTAAAAAATATGTTTTTACTATACAAAATTTGTACGGAACGGTTTACTTATACAACGGGGTGTATTGTCTAGCGTATGCGAACAAAAGTCGACTCAATTTGTACAAAAATTTTTGATGTTCGAACAAAATGTATGAAAAATTCGATGGTATAAGGTAACCTCGGTTTAGGTACCGTCACAGAATAAAGTCAATAAAAAATCGATATAACTCAAAAACTACTGAACCCACACTGGCAAATGGGGTGTCCAGGGATGCAGCACAGTCAGTATTACCAGAAAAAGTAAACACCGACACGGTCAAAGGGAAAAATTTGGAGATTTTAAATAAAAAGTGCTGTTTTGTATGAAGAAATTGACAATTTTGAAAGAAAAGTTAAGTTAATTTGGAAACTATTGAATCTACTGAAATAAACTATGGGAATAAAAGATGCGGCTTAACGTGTTCTAAAGGAAAAACGTAAAAGCCGATCAGTCGTTATGGGAAAATTTCGATTTTTGATCTAAAGTTTGTGAAAAAAGTTAAGTTTTGTATATTAATATGTATATTTTTATGTTTTCAGGTGCAATTTTTTGCCGATTTCCTACGGGAAAGCGGCAAAAGGATGCAGGACCGCGGCCAGAACGAAGCTAGATCAATAAAAAGGGGGGTCTCGGTACAAAAAAGTGATGCCAGGTGAGTATTTATGTCGAAAATATTAAATAAATCGTGTTTTAGAAGAAATTTGGCAAAAAATCGTTAAAAAATATGTTTTTACTATACAAAATTTGTACGGAACGGTTTACTTATACAACGGGGTGTATTGTCTAGCGTATGCGAACAAAAGTCGACTCAATTTGTACAAAAATTTTTGATGTTCGAACAAAATGTATGAAAAATTCGATGGTATAAGGTAACCTCGGTTTAGGTACCGTCACAGAATAAAGTCAATAAAAAATCGATATAACTCAAAAACTACTGAACCCACACTGGCAAATGGGGTGTCCAGGGATGCAGCACAGTCAGTATTACCAGAAAAAGTAAACACCGACACGGTCAAAGGGAAAAATTTGGAGATTTTAAATAAAAAGTGCTGTTTTGTATGAAGAAATTGACAATTTTGAAAGAAAAGTTAAGTTAATTTGGAAACTATTGAATCTACTGAAATAAACTATGGGAATAAAAGATGCGGCTTAACGTGTTCTAAAGGAAAAACGTAAAAGCCGATCAGTCGTTATGGGAAAATTTCGATTTTTGATCTAAAGTTTGTGAAAAAAGTTAAGTTTTGTATATTAATATGTATATTTTTATGTTTTCAGGTGCAATTTTTTGCCGATTTCCTACGGGAAAGCGGCAAAAGGATGCAGGACCGCGGCCAGAACGAAGCTAGATCAATAAAAAGGGGGGTCTCGGTACAAAAAAGTGATGCCAGGTGAGTATTTATGTCGAAAATATTAAATAAATCGTGTTTTAGAAGAAATTTGGCAAAAAATCGTTAAAAAATATGTTTTTACTATACAAAATTTGTACGGAACGGTTTACTTATACAACGGGGTGTATTGTCTAGCGTATGCGAACAAAAGTCGACTCAATTTGTACAAAAATTTTTGATGTTCGAACAAAATGTATGAAAAATTCGATGGTATAAGGTAACCTCGGTTTAGGTACCGTCACAGAATAAAGTCAATAAAAAATCGATATAACTCAAAAACTACTGAACCCACACTGGCAAATGGGGTGTCCAGGGATGCAGCACAGTCAGTATTACCAGAAAAAGTAAACACCGACACGGTCAAAGGGAAAAATTTGGAGATTTTAAATAAAAAGTGCTGTTTTGTATGAAGAAATTGACAATTTTGAAAGAAAAGTTAAGTTAATTTGGAAACTATTGAATCTACTGAAATAAACTATGGGAATAAAAGATGCGGCTTAACGTGTTCTAAAGGAAAAACGTAAAAGCCGATCAGTCGTTATGGGAAAATTTCGATTTTTGATCTAAAGTTTGTGAAAAAAGTTAAGTTTTGTATATTAATATGTATATTTTTATGTTTTCAGGTGCAATTTTTTGCCGATTTCCTACGGGAAAGCGGCAAAAGGATGCAGGACCGCGGCCAGAACGAAGCTAGATCAATAAAAAGGGGGGTCTCGGTACAAAAAAGTGATGCCAGGTGAGTATTTATGTCGAAAATATTAAATAAATCGTGTTTTAGAAGAAATTTGGCAAAAAATCGTTAAAAAATATGTTTTTACTATACAAAATTTGTACGGAACGGTTTACTTATACAACGGGGTGTATTGTCTAGCGTATGCGAACAAAAGTCGACTCAATTTGTACAAAAATTTTTGATGTTCGAACAAAATGTATGAAAAATTCGATGGTATAAGGTAACCTCGGTTTAGGTACCGTCACAGAATAAAGTCAATAAAAAATCGATATAACTCAAAAACTACTGAACCCACACTGGCAAATGGGGTGTCCAGGGATGCAGCACAGTCAGTATTACCAGAAAAAGTAAACACCGACACGGTCAAAGGGAAAAATTTGGAGATTTTAAATAAAAAGTGCTGTTTTGTATGAAGAAATTGACAATTTTGAAAGAAAAGTTAAGTTAATTTGGAAACTATTGAATCTACTGAAATAAACTATGGGAATAAAAGATGCGGCTTAACGTGTTCTAAAGGAAAAACGTAAAAGCCGATCAGTCGTTATGGGAAAATTTCGATTTTTGATCTAAAGTTTGTGAAAAAAGTTAAGTTTTGTATATTAATATGTATATTTTTATGTTTTCAGGTGCAATTTTTTGCCGATTTCCTACGGGAAAGCGGCAAAAGGATGCAGGACCGCGGCCAGAACGAAGCTAGATCAATAAAAAGGGGGGTCTCGGTACAAAAAAGTGATGCCAGGTGAGTATTTATGTCGAAAATATTAAATAAATCGTGTTTTAGAAGAAATTTGGCAAAAAATCGTTAAAAAATATGTTTTTACTATACAAAATTTGTACGGAACGGTTTACTTATACAACGGGGTGTATTGTCTAGCGTATGCGAACAAAAGTCGACTCAATTTGTACAAAAATTTTTGATGTTCGAACAAAATGTATGAAAAATTCGATGGTATAAGGTAACCTCGGTTTAGGTACCGTCACAGAATAAAGTCAATAAAAAATCGATATAA
>OY743117.1:20317500-20321082 GCA_963555685.1 Acrobasis consociella
GTGCGGGCCCCCGCAGTGGCTGCACGAGTCCACCTCCTCGGTGCAGTATCTCCTGCTGTGGCCGTAAGCCAGGCAGCGAGAGCACTGCACAAGAGGGGACTGGTCGGCCACCCTTACGTGCTGGAGGTCCACACGGAGGGTTCCGGCAGCAACTGCCCTCCTCCATAGGGCCGGCGATGTGCTGACCACAACATGATGAACCTGTGGGTTCCGCGCCTTCCTCTTATATTTTATTTGCAGGCGGCTTTCCTCCCCGTCGAGGCCGTGAAAAACTTCCGGGTTCTGATTCCTCACCGCTCCGATGACGTCATCGTCAGTATGTTTGACGCTAACGCCCCAGAGGATGAGGAGTGGGTCCCTATTTTTCACGGCCTCGACAGTGAGGTTTTTGCCTGCCCCCTCCAGTCTCTGCCGCAGTTTGGCCCTCTCGGCTTCTGTCGCGCAACTCATCACTACTTTCTGGTCCCTCGCCTTACGCACACGCTCCACGCGGATCCACCCGTCCTTGGCATCTACCGCTTCTCGAACCCTGTCGAGCACCTGCTCCCCCGTGTCGCAAGCATCTTTAGATGCTACGACAAGGGACAGCAGGGCCCCACGCTCGGTCGGTTTCGCCAAGGCCGGGCGGGCCGCCGCGTCTGCGTAAGACAAGGGGCCAGGCTGCTGCGCGATCATCGCCCTTATTTCCTCCAGCTTCTCAGAATTTTCTTTAATCAGTCGAGCCTGCTCTTCCATCTGTTTGGACAGAGCAGACTCGACTTGATTTGGGCTGGGTAGGGCCTCAGGGGAGGTCTGGGTACGGACACTGGGGTGGTATCCTGGTGTGATATTTTCCGGATCACAGAATTCGCCCAGGTCTATCATCTTATCTTCTAATCGCCCTAAAATTTCCTTTATTGTATCTTTGATAGTCGTTTTCAAGTTTCTAGCGGTCTCTAACTCATCTATAACTGATTGTATAAAATCTCTACACTCTAATAATAATGTATTTCTTTTATCATCGTCTATACGTTTTCTCCTGTATTTCTCTGGGACAAACGGTGTACGACTGGGGTCATTTTCCATACTCCTTTTAAATCTGATTCTTTCTTCCGTCGAGCATGTTGGTGGACTCGAGTCCGAAAAGCTCAGACACCTTTGTGTATCGGCGAATGTCACCGATTTGGGCGTCCCGCTGACCGCTGTCCCTTTAGATATAAGCGGAGAATGAGTTAGAGGCATGTTTATCACGCTAGAGGTCTGCGTCAATTACAATTAAAATTTCAATTAAAATTACAATTAAATAAATAAATTTAAAATTTTAAAATACACTTCCCTTAGCTCTGTAAAAGGGAGCAAGGTCGTTATTACCTAAAACTACGTTAAAAGTTTGTATAAGTTGTATAAATAACCGTAAAGATAAAATAAAAATTAAATAAATTGAATTTTAAAACTACTTTGCAAAAGTCAGTCACTATAAACTAAAGTTAAAATTATTAAAATGTATTAAAATTATAAATTGACAATTATATTAAATTACAGATTATTAGAAAATTAAATAAATTAAGTTAAAACAATTATTTAAGAATATTTTGCAAAGTAATTAATACTAAAGTGTTTAAAATCCTATTTCGGTGACACTATAACTTACAAATCTTAAAAACTAAGTAAATAAATAGGTCTTCCCGATAAAAGGGGGGAAGCGGGGAGTCCCTTTTGTGGTCCTCACTGTCCAAATTATTTTTATTATGTCAATTTGATTTTATACGAATTTTTATTTACAAATTTCTATAGTGTCACCACTTACAACGCTAATATGTGCAAATCTATCCCACTTAGGGGGTCCTCCTGTATAAAAACAGGGGTCCTGGGGTCCTTACTACACGATACAAATAAATTTGGAATTTTGAAAAAAGTTAAAATTTTCATCAGGTATATGGTTCCAAAGTTTCTCAATAGATGGCGGGATTTTGTTTACAAGATTATTTTCGAAATTAATAAGAATTTAATTAAACTAGTGCCAAAATAAAATAGTTACCGGTTAATAATGAGGATTTTTTGTATGCCCCTTAAGTTTCCCCTACGGGAAAGGGGTGAAAAAAGGGGGTCAAAATCCCGGCTTTTACCAAATTTGAGATCGAATTATCTCAAAAACTACTGGAGCTAGAAATACGGAAACAACTATAAAACTATTTTTACGACCCGGGCTAAAGAAATTAAGGGTTGTTTACTCAAAACAACCCCTATTTAAAAAGCACTTTTTCAGTTTGAAATTACGTAAACCCGGGCAAAATTTTTCCTATGTTTCAATTAAAAATCTATAATTAAATAACTACTAACACTAGGGATCTCAAATTTGGCACGCAGATTGTGGGATAGATTTGCACTGAACTTATCTACTATAGTGTGTTCCACTTCGTCAGATTTCGGGCGTGGGCGGGTCCAAAATTTGGTGACTTCAACTTTCCAGCGGAAATGTGGCTGTAACTTCAGATCTCCTTGTCCTAGGATCTTGATCGAAGTATCGGTCGAAAGGTCTTCCCGGGGCGCAGCCAATGGTGACAGAACCACTAGCGCGCGCACCTGGGTTCAGCCGCAAAAACGAAAAAACCGCTGGTGATGTCAGCCAGTTTTTTGGTCCTAGTGCTTCGACGCGTCGCCAAAAAATTTGCAAAATGTGTACAAATACGCAGGACACTAAAATACACCTTTCCACAGTTGAAAAATGGGGGGTCACAGATCTTGTTTTCAAGAAATTCGAGTTTTTAGTTCACTTTTTAAATTTTTTTATTTTGTCCTGTCTATTTTGGTTCCAAATTGATATTTTTCGTCGCAGATTTTTATGTGACCAGATGCGTTGGAGTCTGGAGCACGTTTTAACGTTTTATTTGTGAATGTACGTTGTCTGGTTATTTTTTGACGATTTTTTCCGCGCACAGGGTTCCGAGAGTTGAACAATTTTTTATGATTTAAAAATACCTAGAAAAAATCTAGGTACTTGTCACTACACTTGCACGATAGGTATTCTTTGCGCGTATTTTTTGATATATTTTCCACAACGATAGCTACTTCCGCTCAGGAGATATGATTTTTTTAGCCGTAAATCGCAAAAAACTTTGAAATTTTGAGCGCGGAGCGTTGCGGACAGTGCGCGTTCGGGTCGCCTGACGCAGCGGAACTGGGGTTAGGTTAGGTTAGGTTAGGTTAGGTTAGGTTAGGTTAGGTTAGGTTAGGTTAGGTTAGGTTAGGTTAGGTTAGGTTAGGTTAGGTTAGGTTAGGTTAGGTTAGGTTAGGTTAGGTTAGGTTAGGTTAGGTTAGGTTAGGTTAGGTTAGGTTAGGTTAGGTTAGGTTAGGTTAGGTTAGGTTAGGTTAGGTTAGGTTAGGTTAGGTTAGGTTAGGTTAGGTTAGGTTAGGTTAGGTTAGGTTAGGTTAGGTTAGGTTAGGTTAGGTTAGGTTAGGTTAGGTTAGGTTAGGTTAGGTTAGGTTAGGTTAGGTTAGGTTAGGTTAGGTTAGGTTAGGTTAGGTTAGGTTAGGTTAGGTTAGGTTAGGTTAGGTTAGGTTAGGTTAGGTTAGGTTAGGTTAGGTTAGGTTAGGTTAGGTTAG
>OY743118.1:0-5000 GCA_963555685.1 Acrobasis consociella
ACCTAACCTAACCTAACCTAACCTAACCTAACCTAACCTAACCTAACCTAACCTAACCTAACCTAACCTAACCTAACCTAACCTAACCTAACCTAACCTAACCTAACCTAACCTAACCTAACCTAACCTAACCTAACCTAACCTAACCTAACCTAACCTAACCTAACCTAACCTAACCTAACCTAACCTAACCTAACCTAACCTAACCTAACCTAACCTAACCTAACCTAACCTAACCTAACCTAACCTAACCTAACCTAACCTAACCTAACCTAACCTAACCTAACCTAACCTAACCTAACCTAACCTAACCTAACCTAACCTACCTAACCTAACCTAACCTAACCTAACCTAACCTAACCTAACCTAACCTAACCTAACCTAACCTAACCTAACCTAACCTAACCTAACCTAACCTAACCTAACCTAACCTAACCTAACCTAACCTAACCTAACCTAACCTAACCTAACCTAACCTAACCTAACCTAACCTAACCTAACCTAACCTAACCTAACCTAACCTAACCTAACCTAACCTAACCTAACCTAACCTAACCTAACCTAACCTAACCTAACCTAACCTAACCTAACCTAACCTAACCTAACCTAACCTAACCTAACCTAACCTAACCTAACCTAACCTAACCTAACCTAACCTAACCTAACCTAACCTAACCTAACCTAACCTAACCTAACCTAACCTAACCTAACCTAACCTAACCTAACCTAACCTAACCTAACCTAACCTAACCTAACCTAACCTAACCTAACCTAACCTAACCTAACCTAACCTAACCTAACCTAACCTAACCTAACCTAACCTAACCTAACCTAACCTAACCTAACCTAACCTAACCTAACCTAACCTAACCTAACCTAACCTAACCTAACCTAACCTAACCTAACCTAACCTAACCTAACCTAACCTAACCTAACCTAACCTAACCTAACCTAACCTAACCTAACCTAACCTAACCTAACCTAACCTAACCTAACCTAACCTAACCTAACCTAACCTAACCTAACCTAACCTAACCTAACCTAACCTAACCTAACCTAACCTAACCTAACCTAACCTAACCTAACCTAACCTAACCTAACCTAACCTAACCTAACCTAACCTAACCTAACCTAACCTAACCTAACCTAACCTAACCTAACCTAACCTAACCTAACCTAACCTAACCTAACCTAACCTAACCTAACCTAACCTAACCTAACCTAACCTAACCTAACCTAACCTAACCTAACCTAACCTAACCTAACCTAACCTAACCTAACCTAACCTAACCTAACCTAACCTAACCTAACCTAACCTAACCTAACCTAACCTAACCTAACCTAACCTAACCTAACCTAACCTAACCTAACCTAACCTAACCTAACCTAACCTAACCTAACCTAACCTAACCTAACCTAACCTAACCTAACCTAACCTAACCTAACCTAACCTAACCTAACCTAACCTAACCTAACCTAACCTAACCTAACCTAACCTAACCTAACCTAACCTAACCTAACCTAACCTAACCTAACCTAACCTAACCTAACCTAACCTAACCTAACCTAACCTAACCTAACCTAACCTAACCTAACCTAACCTAACCTAACCTAACCTAACCTAACCTAACCTAACCTAACCTAACCTAACCTAACCTAACCTAACTAACCTAACCTAACCTAACCTAACCTAACCTAACCTAACCTAACCTAACCTAACCTAACCTAACCTAACCTAACCTAACCTAACCTAACCTAACCTAACCTAACCTAACCTAACCTAACCTAACCTAACCTAACCTAACCTAACCTAACCTAACCTAACCTAACCTAACCTAACCTAACCTAACCTAACCTAACCTAACCTAACCTAACCTAACCTAACCTAACCTAACCTAACCTAACCTAACCTAACCTAACCTAACCTAACCTAACCTAACCTAACCTAACCTAACCTAACCTAACCTAACCTAACCTAACCTAACCTAACCTAACCTAACCTAACCTAACCTAACCTAACCTAACCTAACCTAACCTAACCTAACCTAACCTAACCTAACCTAACCTAACCTAACCTAACCTAACCTAACCTAACCTAACCTAACCTAACCTAACCTAACCTAACCTAACCTAACCTAACCTAACCTAACCTAACCTAACCTAACCTAACCTAACCTAACCTAACCTAACCTAACCTAACCTAACCTAACCTAACCTAACCTAACCTAACCTAACCTAACCTAACCTAACCTAACCTAACCTAACCTAACCTAACCTAACCTAACCTAACCTAACCTAACCTAACCTAACCTAACCTAACCTAACCTAACCTAACCTAACCTAACCTAACCTAACCTAACCTAACCTAACCTAACCTAACCTAACCTAACCTAACCTAACCTAACCTAACCTAACCTAACCTAACCTAACCTAACCTAACCTAACCTAACCTAACCTAACCTAACCTAACCTAACCTAACCTAACCTAACCTAACCTAACCTAACCTAACCTAACCTAACCTAACCTAACCTAACCTAACCTAACCTAACCTAACCTAACCTAACCTAACCTAACCTAACCTAACCTAACCTAACCTAACCTAACCTAACCTAACCTAACCTAACCTAACCTAACCTAACCTAACCTAACCTAACCTAACCTAACCTAACCTAACCTAACCTAACCTAACCTAACCTAACCTAACCTAACCTAACCTAACCTAACCTAACCTAACCTAACCTAACCTAACCTAACCTAACCTAACCTAACCTAACCTAACCTAACCTAACCTAACCTAACCTAACCTAACCTAACCTAACCTAACCTAACCTAACCTAACCTAACCTAACCTAACCTAACCTAACCTAACCTAACCTAACCTAACCTAACCTAACCTAACCTAACCTAACCTAACCTAACCTAACCTAACCTAACCTAACCTAACCTAACCTAACCTAACCTAACCTAACCTAACCTAACCTAACCTAACCTAACCTAACCTAACCTAACCTAACCTAACCTAACCTAACCTAACCTAACCTAACCTAACCTAACCTAACCTAACCTAACCTAACCTAACCTAACCTAACCTAACCTAACCTAACCTAACCTAACCTAACCTAACCTAACCTAACCTAACCTAACCTAACCTAACCTAACCTAACCTAACCTAACCTAACCTAACCTAACCTAACCTAACCTAACCTAACCTAACCTAACCTAACCTAACCTAACCTAACCTAACCTAACCTAACCTAACCTAACCTAACCTAACCTAACCTAACCTAACCTAACCTAACCTAACCTAACCTAACCTAACCTAACCTAACCTAACCTAACCTAACCTAACCTAACCTAACCTAACCTAACCTAACCTAACCTAACCTAACCTAACCTAACCTAACCTAACCTAACCTAACCTAACCTAACCTAACCTAACCTAACCTAACCTAACCTAACCTAACCTAACCTAACCTAACCTAACCTAACCTAACCTAACCTAACCTAACCTAACCTAACCTAACCTAACCTAACCTAACCTAACCTAACCTAACCTAACCTAACCTAACCTAACCTAACCTAACCTAACCTAACCTAACCTAACCTAACCTAACCTAACCTAACCTAACCTAACCTAACCTAACCTAACCTAACCTAACCTAACCTAACCTAACCTAACCTAACCTAACCTAACCTAACCTAACCTAACCTAACCTAACCTAACCTAACCTAACCTAACCTAACCTAACCTAACCTAACCTAACCTAACCTAACCTAACCTAACCTAACCTAACCTAACCTAACCTAACCTAACCTAACCTAACCTAACCTAACCTAACCTAACCTAACCTAACCTAACCTAACCTAACCTAACCTAACCTAACCTAACCTAACCTAACCTAACCTAACCTAACCTAACCTAACCTAACCTAACCTAACCTAACCTAACCTAACCTAACCTAACCTAACCTAACCTAACCTAACCTAACCTAACCTAACCTAACCTAACCTAACCTAACCTAACCTAACCTAACCTAACCTAACCTAACCTAACCTAACCTAACCTAACCTAACCTAACCTAACCTAACCTAACCTAACCTAACCTAACCTAACCTAACCTAACCTAACCTAACCTAACCTAACCTAACCTAACCTAACCTAACCTAACCTAACCTAACCTAACCTAACCTAACCTAACCTAACCTAACCTAACCTAACCTAACCTAACCTAACCTAACCTAACCTAACCTAACCTAACCTAACCTAACCTAACCTAACCTAACCTAACCTAACCTAACCTAACCTAACCTAACCTAACCTAACCTAACCTAACCTAACCTAACCTAACCTAACCTAACCTAACCTAACCTAACCTAACCTAACCTAACCTAACCTAACCTAACCTAACCTAACCTAACCTAACCTAACCTAACCTAACCTAACCTAACCTAACCTAACCTAACCTAACCTAACCTAACCTAACCTAACCTAACCTAACCTAACCTAACCTAACCTAACCTAACCTAACCTAACCTAACCTAACCTAACCTAACCTAACCTAACCTAACCTAACCTAACCTAACCTAACCTAACCTAACCTAACCTAACCTAACCTAACCTAACCTAACCTAACCTAACCTAACCTAACCTAACCTAACCTAACCTAACCTAACCTAACCTAACCTAACCTAACCTAACCTAACCTAACCTAACCTAACCTAACCTAACCTAACCTAACCTAACCTAACCTAACCTAACCTAACCTAACCTAACCTAACCTAACCTAACCTAACCTAACCTAACCTAACCTAACCTAACCTAACCTAACCTAACCTAACCTAACCTAACCTAACCTAACCTAACCTAACCTAACCTAACCTAACCTAACCTAACCTAACCTAACCTAACCTAACCTAACCTAACCTAACCTAACCTAACCTAACCTAACCTAACCTAACCTAACCTAACCTAACCTAACCTAACCTAACCTAACCTAAC